>OU906972.1:3605000-4205000 GCA_918317495.1 Synanthedon vespiformis | reverse complement strand
CGTTATTGGTAGACTCACCCGCTCACGCTCCTTTGCCCGCTCAAACAGCTCAAAAAGCTCAAAATAGAATTCTGCGCACATTTGCCGATATGTCTTTATTCGCTACACGAACTATACCACCCTATGTTCTATCTTTTCTGGTGTCCCAGTTAACGTGTATGTAAGATTTCATGGGATTGGTTCTGTAGTTTTTGCGGAACAAACAAACAAACTCACATTCACATTTATAATATTGTATATATAACTTATAAGGATTATTAACTTACCAAATACCTAAGCGTCACTTGTGTAACAGTCTTCCCATGTTTGTTGGCAATGTTGACCAATAGAGGATTGTCCATTCTCGGTTCGGGCGCATTCGGTGCGGCTCGGGACGGTATCATCGAGCCGAATGGCGAATAGGCCACTACGACTATCTTTTGCGACTGACAGTACTCGACCAGTTCATTGTCGCCCAGTGTTAGGTTGATCTAAAGGGAGGGAGACGTATTCATTTTTCAATTAGACCATAAATTTTATTGTAAACTAGCCGGTGCCCGCGACTTCGCGTTGAAAAAGAAATAAGTAGCCCATCACGTGTCCTGTACGTCTAAATGTTTATCTGCCAAGTTTCATGCAGAAAAAAATTATAAAATGGTCATACATACAGGACACCTAATAGGCTACATTTTTTTTATTTACTAACCAACTAGTAAATAAATAAACTCCTCACCTCGAGTTGGTTAGACGCAGGAACCACTTTGCAATTGGCTATCAACCTCTTCATTTGTTGAAGGTTGAAATTAGAAACTCCAATGGATTTGACGAGACCCTTCTTCAGGACCGTCTCCAAGCCTCGCCAGGTCTCCAGGTAGTCTATTTTCTCGTCTTCGCCTTCTTCCTAAAAGTCGTCAAACATATTGTCTACATTTTCCATCTATATGGACCATTTTTCGATCAATTTCAACATATTCCTGAGCAATTTCAACATGTTCCTAAGCCAATTTAAACATTTTCCATTTTTCCTAAGCAATTTCAAGGTTTTCTTAAGCAATGTCGACATTTTCCTAAGCAAATTCAACGTTTTCTTAAGCAATATCGACATTTTCCTAAGCAAATTCAACGTTTTCTTAAGCAATATCGACATTTTCCTAAGCAAATTGGGCATTTTCCTAAGCAAATTGGGCATTTTCCTAAGCAAATTCAACATTTTCCTAAAACAAATGTTAAAAATGTTGAAACTGACAGGATGACTTGGCCGATTTTTATGATTTTTTTTGAGTATATTCGATAGGTCTGAGAATAGGTTGTCAAATATTCCAATTTTTATTTTATTTTCTGGATACACAACGTTTGCCGCGTCAGCTAGTATTATTAAAGATATAAATATCTATATTACCAGGCCGGACAGAGTTACTTTCACATTTATAATATTAGTATTTTCCAATCCTATTTGTCAAATCGTTCTCAAATTGTAAAAATGGATGGTTATCAAAGTAAACCTGCTTTGATATCTTTTGGAGTTCCGCAAGGATCTATTTTGGGACCGTTGCTGTTCTTAATATATATAAATAACATTAACCAGATAGGGCTACATGGCCAAATTAATTTGTACGCAGATGACACTTCGTTGTTTTATTATGGATCCTCTATCCACGAAATCATCTCGCGGGCTCAAGATGACCTTAGTACTCTCCACAGATGGTTTCAGTGTAACTTGCTAACGATTAACATAAATAAAACCTGTTATATTGTCTTTAAACCCAAAAACAAAAAGATTCCGCCCCATAAACCTTTGTCATTAAATGATATTCCCATTCAAGAAAAACAAGAAGAGAAATATCTTGGCTTACGATTAGATTCTTTCCTAACATGGAACTCTCATATAGAACATGTTAAGTCCAAGCTAACACGATTGCTCGGCTCTCTTAGAGGGGTTGTGCGGTCTCTTCCTCGCCAAGTACGCCAAACTATTTATAATTCATTAGTAAAACCACATTTATTATACCTTATTGAAATCTGGGGTAGTGCCTATAAATCAAATCTAGCCAAATTACAAATTACGCAAAACAAAATTATTAAAATGCTGTTTCATTACCCCTATTTAACACCTACTAACAAAATTTATAAAGACACAAAATTAATGAATTTAACTCAATTATATAAATTTAATACATGTATACTCGTTCGAAAGATATTGGATAAATCAGTTCATTCCGATATTACCTTGCTTAAACAAAAAGATATTTCCAAGTGTATAACAAGGCGAGCAAGCCATGTTGTCTTACCAAAGGTAAGAACAACACATGGCAAAAAAATGGTTACTTTTGAGGGAGCACAGCTTTTTAACGAATTACCGTTGCAAATAAGGCAGGCGAAGTCTTTTGGAAAATTCAAATCCGAGCTATTTAAACATTTTATGTCAAGTGTCTGCATGTTTGATGTTTCATAATTTTGTTTTCTTATATTATTATATTTCTCATGTTAGTGGCTCTGTGCTTTAATGAGAATAAAGAAATATAAACCTAAGTATTAGTATAAGTATATAGTTATAACATAACTCTGTCTCTCTGTTTGTTACCCTTTCACGCCTTAATTACTCAACCGATCATCGTGTAATTTTTTTATACAAGTCGTAAGGGATACAGGAGAGGACACAGGGTACCTTTCATCCAGGAAAAGAGTTCCCGAACTAAAATAAATTTGACCAAACAAAAATTTTGACCAAAAATTTTTTTCCACCTAAGTGAAAATTAAGTGCAGAGCTTAGTTTAAACTTACATTGATGGACATGGGCCAATGCATCAACACCAAATCTATGTAATCCAAGTTAAGACGTCTCAAAGAACCTCGCACGGCCACTTCTACATCGCTCTCCCTGTGATAATGATGCCATACCTAACACATAACATATAAAACACTATATTTTCATTGCATTGCACAGTTGAATAAGAATAAATAAATAAATAAATATTTTCACACATTCCACACAGCACCATCTAGTTGCACACTAAGCAACTAATGCTTGTATTATGGATACCAGACAGAGTTGATATACTACATACATTACTTTTTTGTAAAAAAGTTCTCTATTAAAAAAATGTTAATAAAAAAGAAAGAAATATTGTAAAATGTCAGAAATAAATGCTTTTTTTTAAGGACAATAATTTATTGTATCTACCTACAAATATATACCTCTTTTTTTGTTTGTGCTGTGTTTGTGTCCAAGACTCAAGTGTATGGTAGAAACTTAAATGTGTACCACCAATTGTGTTTCTTTTATGTGTAAATAAAATGAAAAATAGTTACATATAGAGGAATCCAGTTTAGTTGGAAAGTTGGGGATAAAACTCGAGGAAAAGAAAAAAATATCATACCTTAGTAGTAACGATAACCTCTTCCCTCTTAACAACGCCCTCTTTTATCTTCTTATTAATGACCTCACCGACTTCCGGCTCAACCCTGTAAAGATGAGCAGTGTCGATATGCCTATAACCGATATCGATGGCATACGACATTGCCTCTGTCATCTTTGACAAGTCTGTATAGTCGAATTCCAGCTGAAAAGATAGAAAAAAAATATTTTCAATTCAAACCAGTAGTTTTTGAGTTTAGCACGTACAATCAAACAAACAAACATCTTGGTATAGATGCGAAAGTAACTCTGTCTGTCTGTCTGCCACCTTTTCACGCCTTAACTACTCAGTTGATCATCATGGAATGCATTCACATTGTCAGGGATACAAGAAAGGACATAGGGTAACTTTCATGCAGAAAAAAGTATTGTTATTCCTGAGTGATCGTCTCGCTTATGTGTTATATAGTTATGTTCTATTTTTTGAATATTGTAGAATATCTATTATAGTATTTAAAAAAAGAACATTGTTGTTCTTTTGGCGTGTTTGAATTGTGAAAATTTTTTTTTTTTTGTGTGTCGGAGCTGACAAACACAATTTATTAAGTACAGTTAATAGAGCAAAAGTTTTTATAAAATAATATTTCAATATTTCATTGAATTGGATTTAATATATTTACAAAAAAAAACTTACTTTCTCATTGAGGCCCAGCCATGTTCCGTAACCAAGTGCTGGTATTTCCCTTCCATTGTTCAATTTAAATGTTGGTATGTTTACCTGAAATTGATTTAAACTTTGAAGTCTTTAATGAGCAATTATTTAAATTCAATATTGAGCATATTGAGCACTAGCTATCAAATGAAATAATTCATACAGAAAAACATAAGTGATACAACCGAATCTCCGATGAGCGCCATAATTACTCTACCAATGGGCTTGTCAAATTTTTATTATGTGTTATATACCATTTTTTGGTCAATTTCAACATTTTCCCAAGCATTTTAACATTTTCCTAAGCAAATTCAACATTTTACTAAGCATTTTCAACATTTTCCTAAGCAAATTCAACGTTTTCCTAAGCAAATTATATTTTTTTAAGCAATTTCAAAATTTTCCTAAGCAAATTCAACATTTTCTTAAGCAATTTCAACATTTTACTAAGTAAATTCAACATTTTACTAAGCAATTTCAACATTTTCCTAAGCAAATTCAATATTTTCCTAAGCCAATTCAACATTTTACTAAGCCGTTTCAACTTTTTCCTAAGCAAATTCAACATTTTCCTTGGGAAAATTTCCTCAAATTTATTTCCTAATTTTGAGGAATATTTAGTATTTCCTCAAAGTCTTCGGTAAGTTAATTTAATACCTACGTCATATATTAAAAAATTAAAAGCACAAGACTAACTGTCAATATTTTCATTCTTTAATTTAAATTTGAATTAGGTAAATTACATAGAAAAACAGTAGTTACATATTATCGTGTTATATATGTGGTTATAAAAATATTTTAAAAGCAAGGTTAATCCATTTAAAAAAAAAAAATTGAAATTTTTATGCCTCAGCCTCATATATGGTATGTTCTAAATTTAAAAGTAAAGAAAATACTCACCTTAGTCATTTTGTTTCTCCTTGAAAACAATCAACGAGTGAAACCAACGACAAACTGTTGATGTAATGGAATTATTGGTAACATCTTAGTTTATTTTTATCAGTTATGTAATTTATATACATATGTAATATAATTATGTAATTAAAGAATATAAAAATATCACAGACTTGACATGCGATATTATGAAGTAAACAGAAGTAAAATTAAATACGTATGCCACCGGCATCTATGTTATTTATTTACTTTTCTCATTTGACATGACATTGACAGTGTTCGTTCACCGGTTTCATGTTTCATACATGACATGATATGACAGTCCCCCCTGCAGGGCTGCCATAGAATAATAACGAGGGTTGCCAGCCTTGGAATTTTATTGGAATTTTATTCATGTCGCTTTCCAGGGAAGCGCGCGTTTTAATTTGTCCAAGAGTTCAAGATGGTCCAAGGAGGGCAGTGTTTCCAGCTTATGGGGAATAATCCTTTTAACGGAATAATTTTGCTTTTATTGGCTAGTAGATTTTTTAGTGGTTCAGAAGAATTAAGTTCAATAGGTTTTGGTTCAATTCTTAACACAACTAGATAGGATAGTTTTATGTGTTATGTTATAGCCTATGAACGCAGTGGCAACTCCACACGTATTTTTTGTCACATTAAAACCTACTTGATTGTCTACATATTCTACTCTATATTCATTGTTATATTTTGAATTTGCTGTTCGGTCGTAACCCTGGCTTTGTTAACAGAACTGATAACACCGCGACACACTATCACTTCATACCATAGCTTCATACAAATAATTTTACCTACTACTAATAAAAATAAAGTCGAAAAAGATTTGAACATCATCGTCCCGAGTCGTATAGGGTATTAGTTGGTGCCCGTGACTTCGTCCCCGTGATGTTGTATAGCCTAAAGCCTTTCTCGATAAATGGACTATTCGATACAAAAGGAAATTTTTCAATTCGAACCCGATTTTCATGCTGTTTTGGATTGAGAAGGGCGCTGAATAGGTTAGAAGCAAATTATTTTCAATTTTGCGAGTATATTTGAACAAACGCGATTTATTTTCCAATAGATATTTAAATATCAAGGACGACCTCTGTACAGATGTTAAACAATTTTAAAAAAGGTCTATCTGTTACTGCCATCGGTTACTCAAATGTAGTATTACTTCGTATCCCAGAGTTGTAGTACATGAGGTAATAGCGCTAGTGCCCAACAGATGTCACTATGTAACAAAAATTGCCATTCTGCACTAGATGGCGCTACTAGTTACAATTTTACTTTATTTTTCTGAATCATCAACAGAAAAGTCTTTTCTCGTCAATGATTTCAATCGTCAATTATAAAACCCATTTTTTTACTATTATCATTGATGCTAATTCGATTTTTGTAATGTTTTATCTATTATTTTAATAAAATCGTAAACGAGCCGTGGCTGCATTTACATTACCTAAATATTTTTTCAAAAATATCTACAATTTGTATACGTTGTCGATACATACCTACTTATTATGTAACTAGGCCAAAGAATAGCTCTTAGATTATTGTCTGTTTGTCTGTGCACTCTAATCTCAGAAACGGCTTCACGGATTTGGATGAAATTTGGCACACATATAGGTTAGGTATTGCCTGTATTTTAACATATACTTACAGGACCTACCTATAGCACATTTTATCCTAAACAAATGTACGATTTCTGTGAAATTTTCAAAAAACGAACTACAGCCGCGAGCCCCAGTTATTATAAAATAATGCTGATCTATGAAACATAAACAAAGATGTTAATTGATCTATCCATTTTTCTATTTCCTATTACATTCCCTATAGGTATAGGTACGAGGTATTATCCTATGTATACATAGGTAATAGTACATTACATAGTGAATCGCTATTGGAATGCGCATTAGTGCAATTAAACCGGCATTTACCTGCTATTACTTAAAGGCATCTACACACGAAACATTTCTGACGTCTTTTAATGTACCTACTTATTCTATGTCTTGAAATATGAAGGTACAATCCCAACTAAATGGAAAGTGGGAAAGTGAGTTTCTTTGTTATGCTTTTATAGCATATACTAGATCACAATAAAATTTTGACACATACCTAGGTATATAGAACAGAACATATAGTACCTAGATACCTACTTACATTTTGTTCTAGAAAAAAGTACCTACCTACTACTGTTCCCTAAACTTGTGGATCAGTTCTGCAGTGACGGACTAAACGTAAAAACGCTAACAACGTTAAAACGCACATCCGTCTGTAGACGCCTTAAAGATTTCGAATGAATTATCACCTATAAGTGTGTGAGGCCTCCACATTGTTTGCTCCTAATGAAAAGATCGCAGCGTAATTCACTTTTACGACCGCTAATTATACAATTATCAACTTATTGCCTACAATTAGTGTTGCGGAAAAGAGCAACGGATTGCTCTTATTTGAAAATGGAAAATTTAGAGACACACAACAACTTAGGTACAAGTACAAACTGATTTCACGGATTGCTCTTATTTGAAAATGGAAATTTGAATAGACACAGAGCAACTTAGGTACAAAACAAACTGATTTCAGGGATTGCTCTTATTTGAAAATGGAAATTTGGAGACACAGAGCAACTTAGGTACAAATCAAACTGATTTCACGGATTGCTCTTATTTGAAAATGGAAAATTTAGAGACACAGAGCAACTTAGTTACAAACACAAACCGATTTCGTGTCTCTCTGGAAATGAAATGGCCCAGTTCTTATTTCAAAGCCGTCTAGTTTCCGCGCCGAGTGACTTGTAAAAAAGTTTTTAATTAAAAAAAAAACGCTCGCCCTCTGTCAGCACTTCATTCCTTTAAGCGTAAAACTGTTATCTTTGTTTTATGTTTTATCTAATTTGTTTTACGACTTGAGTATTTTTGCACCCCTAGAATTCGCTAGGTGATGCTTCGTTTGGACGCGCTAAAGTACTTGCTTTGACAATTACAAATACTTATCTATTATACATTGCTTTGCTATAAGAGAATTTTTGATAACAGATCTAAACCACTTAATTGAGTTTATAGTGCACCTAAACTGTGTATACCACCGATTGTATTTTTTATTATTTGTAAATAATAAAAGAAAAACTTCATGTTTCCTACTAATATTTATTATTTCATTACATGAACCTCGATTAGCAAATTATTAGCAAACCTTGATTAGCAAATCAAGACAGCCCTATGAGTGTGACAGTGACTCAAAATAAAAAAAAATCAAAATATTTATTTATCAATTAGGTTTGCTGTTGCTGCTGTTGACTACTATTGCTTCGTAAGTTCTTAGGGCATGAAATACAGGATGAACCCACCATTAAAAGCATTTGTCTGAATAACTACTTTGAACACGCCAACCTTTGTTAACTTACCTATAGTAATTAGTAGGTATTTAATCTGCATTATTGACTGCAGTAAGAGTTACTAGTTATTATTTTTTTACCTATTATTTTGTTAATTACTCGCGCGTCAGTTTGATGTAAGAGCAAGTGTGTTGTCTAGTCAACTCGCCAGTTCAAACGCACCACGACATCTTGAAATACTCTTAAAAATGGTGACTAATTAAAAATCTCCCTCTTTTCTTTTTAACAGTTTTCTTTTACTTTGCTCCCCCACCCCCTCTCCATCATACCCTTCCCTAAATTAGGGAGTGAGGTGTTAAATTATCTCTAGTAAGATTAGGTAATACCTACTAAAATATTAAAAAGTGTTAAAATGTTTAAATGCTTCAGCGATATCTATTCCTCAGATTCCTTTAGCGATTCTTAGCGTGCATCTTGATTTTCTATAGATACTCCTGTTTCTCTGTATCCATGACATCCTGACTATTTTAACTTTTTTTAAAATGTCAAAAAAGCCCACATTTTTGTCCTATTGCGGTTTGTAGTATTACAGAAGGTAGAAAAACTGAATGCACAACTTTATCGAAATTAATTTTAAAACTAAATAGCCCTTAGCGACCTATATTAAAGGAAAATAACATACCTATATTTCCTATAACTAGCTGGCGCCCGCGAAATCGTCCGCGTTAAAAAAATAAAAGTACATACAGGCTGCCATTTTTATAGATTTTAGTCGGTTCGATTCCCGGGCGTGGCAAGCGAATTTTCGAAAATCTTTGAATGCAGTTTTCTTTCTATTCAAAAATAAAGGAATGTTTTCTTTGAATAAAATTTCCTATCTACAGTATTAAGAGTACTTTCCCTCCAGGTGGCAATACAAAATTCCACCCTGTATACCTACTTACATATATAGTAGGCTAACTATAGCCTCTTTCACCATTACAAGTAAAGTGTTGATTAGTTAGGCTAATTGACGAGTAAATGTTAAGAGTAGGGTCAATTTAATTGAAATTACCCTTGGGTATCTAATGCTACTCGAAGATGATAAAACTCGTTAGGTCCTACACTTTCTTACCGGTGACTTTAAATGGCGGTTACCTAGTCTACTTGACACTCAGAGACCATTTTTGTCAGAGTCAAGTGGGCTAACCACCATTTAATTAAAGTCATCGGTCACCGGGAATAATTTAGCTGATGATTTACTTACTTACCATTGTTAGTATACGGTAAATGTCCTAAACATTGAAAAGAAATTAACAATAAAAAATCGCCTAGGTATCAAAGGATGCACTAAACCAAGTGCATAATTTAATAAAACATAAAACTATTTCTAACAGTAACTTAACTAATCAACACTTTACTTACTTGTAGTTGGTAAAAGAGGCCCTTATTTATTTAATTTTGTAGAGTACTTAGTGGGTTTATATTAGGACTTAGGACGCATTGATTTTTTTCAGCTTTTATATAATAGGTATATTTTCTATCAAGAATTAAATAAAAATTATAATTTAGGATACTTACAGGTACCTACTTAGGTATGTTATTTATTTTGTTGGAAGAAATACCTAAATATTTTATTTATTTGTTACTTATTTAATTTATATAATTATTTTATTATATACTTAGGTAGGTAGGTAAGACTTATTTATTATTTAACTACTTGTTTTTATATTTACGATAATATATTTTTGTATATAGGTATTAGGTAGTAGGTAGGTACCTAAGCTATAGATGTAGGTACCTATAGGTACCTAAGCTATAGATGTAGGTACCTATAGGTACCTATACAATTTTATTAAGTATGTAGATCACCTATCAATTATTGAAAAAATAAATCAAGACGTGTAGGTAGATTAGTTGCTAGCTAACCTAGCTTTACCTAGTTGATTTTAAAGAAAAATATACACTTTCGATAAATTTAAAAATTATTTCTCATTTTTACTGACTAATAAATGAATTTGTGTTTTTAATTAATACCTATATACCCAATATGAAAAAATGCACGTAATATTTAAATGAAAATAAATAAATAAAATATAGTTTTAGATATAACTCCTATTTGCTCAAGAATTAATTGAATTAATTCATATTTGAAAATAAAAACATCTTAGATGTCTATACTCTAAAATGCGATGGTAATTAATTCATGTCGTTCTAAATAATAACGAATTAAAAAATAAAATAAAAAATGAAGTCACCAAATTAAGACGCGGTGAAAAATCATCATACGGCCCGCGGACTCGACCGTCAAACATGTATACAATGACGAAATGACAACTTCACTTTTATTTAAATCCGAACAAACAAACATTACAATATAATAAAATGAACGCGCCCGAAACGAAAATAAAAATAAAAAAAATACTGGCCGCACGGAATTTCTGGACGTATAAATAGGCAATGGAAAAAAATGTATTATGCCACGCTCCGCCCAGGCCCCGGATGTGTTCAGGCCACGCCTCCCTATAGAGGGGGGCTAAGCCTTATTCGCCAGTTGATAGAGGCATTCGCGGATTGCGTACGTTCACTCAATGAAACAATCGTAGTTACTTTTTTAATTAATAAACTGTCACCGTTAAACAATCAAAACGTCATTTGAAATTGACACGCAAATTTGACAGTTCAGTTCGATTCGATATTTGAAAAATTCAAACTCACAAGTTTGGAACGCGCGGTTACCTAGGTATTTGGTGAAGTGTCAGTGCATTAGGATGAATGGTTGATGATCGTTGCCTTTATATTAAAAAAAAAAGCATGGCGGAAGTGTATCGTGTGATTTCTTTTAGGATTTCAGTGATCTAGGTAAGATTTATTTGCTACTTTCTTGTTATTTTTAAAATAAGTATTATTTTTAAAAAAGACTATTAAATTATATGTAATAATGTTGTTTATTTTACTTATTTTTATATTGATATAAATAATTGGATTGTCTTTCTGTAGGTTTCAAGTTAAAACAAATGAATTGGTTTTGATATACCTAAGTATTACCGGCTTTCCTCTGGGAAATGTATTTAAACAACGCTACAATTTTGAAATATTCATGTAGGCAAAGCCATAGGCTAGAACTAGTATTATATAAATATTAAGGCATGTGCGGTTTATATTTGCGGAACCGGGATCGATTTTAATGTAATGCGGTCAAAAATATTCCATGAACCCTCGGATTATTTTTAATTTTTTTCCATAATAAGTATGGAAAAAAATATAAAAATTGATTTAGGTGAATTGTTATATTTTTATTGTTGCTCTATATTAAAAAAAAAAAAACATAGCACAACATAGCACATACCTACTGCTGCTTGTGTTATAGGGGACGGTAGCCTACCATCAATAGTCAAGGCTGTCATCCTGTCGGTCTTAACATAAAATCAGGAGGATCATAAAAAATATTAAAAAAAAAACGAGTTTTTAACAAACGTCAAGTTTGAAGGTGTCAGTGCATTAGGATGTATGGTTGATGATCGTTGCCCTATATTTAAAAAAAAAAAACGTAAGTAACGGAAGGTATCGCTATTGCACTTGCAGCTCCTATAGTTACCTACTGTGGCGTTGCTTGAGTTATAGGCGACGGTAGCCTACCGTCAAGTGGACCGTCAGCTTGCCTGTTGACCTTAACACAAGAAGTCATTAAGGATGTACCTAGTACATAAAAAGTAACAACTTTATTGTTTTTTTTTTATGTATATTTCAACATTTCGCTTTCAAACTTGACGTTTATTGAAATAGTTTGAAAATGTCAGTGCATTAGGATGTATGGTTGATGATCGTTGCACTTTAGTACTAAGTATATTAAAAAAAATCATGACGGAAAGTGTTGCTTTAGTACTACTTACTTGTCCTGTGATTTCTTTTAGGACTTTGAGGACATTTACATTAAGTACCTAAGTCCTACCTGTAAAAAGACCTGCCAGTACCTTAGTGCGCCGCAGATCTTTGTAGGATTAAGAATTAATTGGTGATTTAGCAATTAGCTATTTGTAAATGGGAAGTTATTTCACGTTAGTCTTCTGTATAAGGGGGTTGTCCTAATTTATGACTGCGAAACGCAGTGAGCGAACGCCCTATGCCACTAAAAAATCTCTAGTTTAAAACCAGCCAGTATTAAATTAAATACCTCAACAATTATAAGCGTACAGATTGATGAAATTATTGTGATGAAACATGATACACGGATAGGCTATGTCTTGGATTTACATAGGTATATTAATTATGCACTTATCTCTACAATGCGCTAAGGCACAATGTAAAGTCGGGGTACGAAGTTTTCAAATTCATTCCTTTATCGAAGTTTTAGACTTTTAGTACCTTTTAAAACTAAAGCACTAATCAGAATACTGACAGACGTTTAAAATGAACTTTTGGCATAACTGACAATTGCCATGGTGCAATGTCAATGCAAATGTCGACTTAAAGGTGACGAAACTTTTCTTACCCCGATTGTACAAATTTAGTGCGGAAAGTAATTTGTAGATGGCGCTAGATGGAGGTCTCAAAGCAACATTAAACATAGCCGGTGTTTTTATTTTAATATAGTTTATATTATAGGTATAATATTTGTTCAATATTGTTTATTTATTTATCATTTTATTTATTTACTAGCTGGCGCCCGCGACATCGTCCGCGTTGAAAAAGATAAATCCTGTGTTCTGTAGTAGGTCTAAATGTTTTTCTAATCTACCAATCTACCAAGTTTCGTGAAAATCAGTTAATTCGTCTAAGAGTTATAGAGGAACATACATACATACATACAATATCTACACTTACAGATTTATTATTAATATTGAAAACTAGCTAACTCAACAGACATTGTTCTGTCAAAAGCTATTGGAGTTGATATGGAATACAAAAAATATTTTTGGGCAATTTTTCACTTCATGGGATTTTAAAGAATAAGTATTCAAAAGAAAATATGTAATTAGCTGAACTTTGGTCCAGGAGTTCGAGTGTTGCGCTCAGTAACACATTCATTATATAGAGATTCATTTTTATCCTTACATAGGTGCCTAATACCTATTATAAAACAGAGTCCTCCGCCGGGTTCGTGTGTCTGTTTGTTCGCGATAAACTCAAAAACTACTGCACCGATTTTCATGCTGTTTTCACCAATAGATAGATAGAGTGAGTCTCGAGGAAGGTTTTAGGAGTTCTACAGATCATTTTCCTATTATAACCTACTTTGATTTTTTTAACAACGCATAAATATTAGGTATAATACTAGCTTTTGCACGCGACTTCGTTCGCGTGACTTTATAAAACATAATACATTCGTGTCTGTGAAACCAATGGAAATACATATACAACATTTCAACCCAATCGGTCAAGCCGTTTAGTAGTTGACATATTGACAGCAGCGCCACCTACCGGGTCCAATTGTATTTTTAAATCATCCAGGAGACCATCGAAATAGCCATATAAAATTTCAACCCAATCGGTTCAGCCGTTTAGAAGTTATGTGAAAAAGATAAGTACGGAAGGATAATTCTTACTACCCGTTGTCCTATTACCCGTTTTCCCGTAGGAATGAAGCATTTTCCCGCGGTAAAAAGTAGCCTATGTACATCACGGATAATGTCGACTTCTAATGGTGAAAGAATTTTTCAAATCGGTCCACTAGTTTCGGAGCCTATTCTATACAAACAAACAAACAATCAAATCTTTCCTCTTTATAATATTAGTAGGTATAGATAGATAATAACGTACGGAAAAAAACAGACAAAATTATTTCATTTAATTAAGAATTTCCACGCAATTTAAAAACAAAGCAAACAGGATTTATATTTATTTATCCAAGTGTTGCACAAGAAACAAATAGGTTTAAAAATAATCGATTTATTAGATAATTTTGAACACTGAGTACCTACTCTATTATTTAGTCCAATTTACGTATTAAACGTGTTTGTACAATTGTTTCAATCATTGTTTAAAACTATACGCCATTTAAATTTTAATGATTAATAGTCTTATTACATAATTTCTTATTCGAATTATGTTATAACAAGTGTTTCATTATTATCTATATATTTCGTGTGTTTATTTTCGTAAGTAGATAATAATTAATCTTCGTATGTCACAAAGAAGCGATCGACATTTGTCGTAAGAAATTATTTTTTGGTTAGTTAAGGTGACACGTTCGATATGATGTTTAAAATTAATTTAAATCAGTGATTAGTGGTTCGAGTGCTTGCCTTAAGAACGTGTTTACGAATCTGACAAAACTTAGTTGTTTTTCGGTAGATTTTGCGAACGAAACGAAACCAAATCAAATAAAACTAACAGGTGGCACAGTTAGATTACTTCTTTATCTGCAAATATTATAAAAAAAAATTAAAAAAAATTTGGTTTTTTAGTACTGTAAATACAATTTCTGATCGCCTCTTCACACAAAGTTTACGAAAAGTGGTCGTGTTTAGGATGATTTTTATGTTTTTATGTTCCAAATTTTGTTTGTTTAAAAATACTGAAGGATAGCAGACATAATCAACTCAACATTGGTCAAAAAAAAAATTCAAAATATGTTAGAAATTGTCTCACAAAAAATTAAAAAGTCCCGTCAAAATATTCATATGTTTTGATATTATGCATGAATCTTAATGGGTGACAATAAGGGTTTATTTAGTCTACACAAAACATTTCTAAAGAAATATCAGTCAGTGATCACTCCCTCACTCAGTCTATTCATTTCTCATATCGCCTATTCATTTCGCAAACACGTCCCTAACGCCCTGTTACAAGGTACCCAGGTTCAATTCCCGGCAGGGTTCGACTCGCTGAAAATGTATAGCTTTCTATGGGTGAAAGAAAATGTTTTTGAGTTACAAATATTTTGTTATAATTACAAACTAAAATACAAATATTTTCTTAATAATAGTAGGTATTATTTAGTATTATAGGTACCTACTTAGACACCACAGCCAGCTTCTTCAATGAATATCTCAAAAAACTGTAATTATTAGTAAGTAAGTAAGTATGTATCTATTTCTGTAGCTGAGAATGTGAAGAATAATTCAATGTTTGAAAGTTTCATTTTTTTTTTAAATAATTTTTTTTTTTTTTTTAAATTTCCTAATTAGGTTTTACTTATGTAAAAATTTCGTGTCATTGTGTTTGTGCGCGATGAACTCCCAAACTATTGGGCCGATTTTGGTAAAATTTCGTAACTATGTGTAATTTGGTCCAACTTAAAAGATATATAGGGTACCTAGGGATATAAATTGCACCCCGGACGAAGTCGGGAGCGGGTCACTAGTAATAATATTGGTATAATGGCATTTTTAGTCTCCATTGACCTTTCTACTTTCTTTCTAATTAACTCTAGGTGTAAATATTGGTCACTAAGGTCCTTTATGTATTCGTTATGATTACTTTTGGTTTTATTATTATGGTCATGGGTCCAGCTGTTAATTTAATTTAATTAAATTTTTAAATAATTTAATTCAACTCTCAGTATTGAATTCGATAGAACACGTCGATAACTCAAAACGTGGTTTCCTACAGCGGTCGCTAGATGGCGCTGCCAGTAGGTTCCCGAGTTCCCGAGAATACCAATTTATTTGGTCTGTGGCCGCTTGCACGAGCAAGATTTATTGGTGGCGATTGCGACACGATAAAGCACTTCGTGATCCAAGTATTGTGCACCATAAAACACCCAATTGTTATTCTAATTATTTTGAAAGTGCGACGCCTTTCATCGTTTATAGTTTAATGCGGGCATTTATTGACTCTTATTCTATCTATACCTACACTACACAAATAAAGCCGCCGTTCATAAATCTTTAATTACCTACATAGCATTACTTACTCGTAAGACAAAGTCGCTTCCCGCCGTCTGTCACTTTGTATGTAAGGTATTGAGTGACATATTAAGATATACATATACTAGGTACCTACTACTTGTAGTGAGTACTTACCTAATATTCTGTGCCTATAGGTACCTATAGGTAATAAATATACTGAGACAATAGCTGACCCGGTCAAACGTTGTTTTGCCATATAAAAATAGTTTTATGGTAGGGCACCCTTATCACTTAGGTGTCTAAAAAATAGGTTACAGCCTATTCTCAGATCAGACTTACGAAATATGCACAAAAAATTTAATAAAATCGGTCAAGCCGTTTGGGAGGATTTTCTTTACAAACACTGTGACACGAGAATTTTATTTATATTAGATATATAGGTATGAAATACCTATTGGTACTACTACTTGGCAAATAGGTACTATTACTTCCTGTACTATCCTGTGCCTATACTTAAGTACTGAGGTGAAATTGCGATATGTGGCGAGGTGAAGGAAAACGGGCGCGGGTTCGAATCCCGCTAGGAGCAAAAGTCATGGATTTTTTTATGTTAAAGTCGACAGACAGGCTGACGGTCCACTTGATGGTAGGTGGCTACCGTCGCCTATAACACAAGCAACGCCATAAGTGCTACAAGTGCGCTGCCGACCATAGAAAGATTAAGGATAAGGCATAAGGGAGGGATGGGGTAATGGGCTCTGACATCCCTTACTCACTCACCGAAACACAACAGCACATAATGCTGTTATATTACGGTGGTATTCTGTAAGGTGGTGGTTACTGCCGCCAGACGGGCTGCCCAAATGACTGAGACCATCGAATTAATATTAACTCTGCGAGCACTAAAATTAATTAAATTCGATTATAAATTCGAAATCTGTTGCGTATTTTTAAAGATCTAAGCATACATAGAGACAGACAGACGGGAAGCTACTTTGTTTTATATTACTACTAGCTGGTGCCCGCAACTTCGTCCGCGTCGAGAAAAAAAAAATCGAGCAACATAACGCTAAGACCTATTGTTGCTATAAAACTTTGACCAGGCGTTAGTTTTTTATTTTATTTTAGATGGATTAAAGATATTTATCAGCCTTTTATCTCCCCTTTCAACCCCTTACAACCCTTTTTTCGCATTAAAATGTAGCCTATGTCTTTTCTCAGGCTCTAGACTATCTGTGTACCAAATTTAATTTAAATCGGTTCAGTAGTTTTAGCGTGAAAGCGGGACAGAGAGACAGACAGAGTTACTTTCGCATTTATAATATTAGTATGGAGTATAGATGTACACTCGATGGCAAATAAACCGGGCCACCCGCCACTTTGGAACCCCGATTCTTTCCTCTCAAAAACTATAAGACCCACAACTATAAAAGTTATACATACAGAACGTTATACCTAATCATCATGAAACGCACTTTCTGTAGGTATAACTTTGACAGTTGCAAGTTTTATACCTCCTGAGAAAACCGAATCAGTAGCACTACCATGAGTTTATGACTACCGAAATCGCTAGCGAGAGATGAATGAGAACGTAAAATATTTGTATGAAAAATTGTACAGCGCCTCTAGCGGTCATCAAAGAACTAAAACCAGTAACGTGAATTGCATAAGTAAAAAACCTATCGAATGTAGTCGCTAGCGACCATTACCGACTAACGTTTAACTTGACATTTCTATACAAAATCGGTACCATGAGTTACAAATTTGACTGATGCTCTCGAGAAATACCGTAACGTTAGTAGTTAAATCATTCACTAGCACATTGAAGGGTGAGAGGTTCGTTATCGACAGAAGTAAACTAACGTAAGATTTCGATAGCAAGTCATGGTAGTGCTACAGAGCTCCAAAGCAGCGGGTGGCCCGGTTTATTTGCCGTCGAGTGTAGACTGTAGTAATAGTTCATTGACGATATATCTCACTGCTGCTTTGTGGTAATCGATATAGGCAACGGTAGCCTCCTACCATCAAGTGGACGGTCAGCCTGTCAATAAAATAAGTCCAATAGGATCCAATAGAATCCATTAGGTAAGTGCTTATTAGAAGTTTCCCAAACCGCTAGCCGTGACAACGTTTGTCGAGTAACAATTTTATACCGAATTAAACGAATTAGCATATTAATTCAATTAACAAATTTAAATGAAAATATTATGTGCATTTTTAATATTAGGAAAGAAATATTAGGATGAACATTAGTTAAACAAATTTATGGCTTAATTTAAGAAAGCGGTCTCTGTCAATTTAGCGAGGTGTTTGATTTGTATTTTAAGTATACAAAATTTAAAAGTTTTACAGTTTTATGTAACGCAATTAAGGTGCGACAGATACTAGCTGGCGCCAACGACTTCGTCCGCGTTAAAAAAGATAAAAAGTAGTCTATCCCGTGTCCAGTACGTCTAAATGTTTATTAACCAAGTTTCATGAAAATACCACAGACCGAACACAGTTTCTACCAAAATAACCACAACCTAATATCCTATGTATTAAGGTGCAATATTGCGCACCAAATTTTTGTACAGATTTAAAATTGGAAGGTTTTTTTATTAAATATTGTGTAAAATATGAAAAAAGAAAGAAAAGTAGTCTATTCAAAATTTCGGATAATTTTTATTACTGTGAACAGTAAGTTTTTTAGCAGTATTTTACTAATTTTTTTTTATAAATCTGTCCGATTCAAACTTTTTTCCATATACTTAGTCAATTGTGCACTGTAACTTATCTTTTATCTAACTTGTGATTTAACTCTAAGAAGTCAAAGTAGGCGACGAAAATAACGCTTTTCTGCTAAGTCCTCGCTTTAGCACAAATGTAGGTTGGGCCTCCTTTACCTTTACCACAGTATAATAATGAGTACTAGAGTACAATATGGTCACTCCCTGCCTCCCGTTGAAAGCGCCCCCACTCGCGCTCAGTTACCTCACAGTTACCGGCTGGCAAGGACGTCTTATCTCATGCATGTTTTATCTCACTCACACAAGCATGGCACGCGTTCACCTACACGAGCTTAGACTGTGTGCGTAGCAACGCGTTTGTTTCATACATTTGATCGCCAGTGACTGGGGTGTGCCTCTACCCTCCATAGTTGGGACAAATTCTCCCAAATACCTATTACCATAGAGTAAAATATATTGCTTAACCGGTGAAGTACTATTTACTCTATGCTATTACTGAGTTCCCACGCTTGGAAAGCGCCAAATTTCGAGGTTACGGTAGCCACCTACCGGCGACGAGTTAATGGACAACTCGCCCGCCCGTATTGTCATGTTTTTTTACCTATTATTTTTATAGACAACTCGCCCGCTAGTAGGTATAATGTACCTACGACGTGTGGACTGTTATTGCAATTCTAACGGGCTCTAATTTAAATATTAAAAGTTTGTTTAGTTATTCCACACACAATCAATTAATAAATGATTGAGATCGTTTTCTAATGCCATAAAGCGTTTCTTTATATTAAGAACGAAACGGCCAATCGCGCGCTAAAAAACACGCCATTAGCTCGCGTGAAATTATTAAAATACAAGTTATAAAAGTGTGATATGAAAATCAATAAAATTAACCATAAATATAACGGTCCAATCAATTATTTATTATTGTATAATCGTGAATTTTTGTTAGGTAATAACTTAGTTTTGAGTTATAATCAAATCACATAAATGCTAATACAAATAACTCAGATTATTATTTTAGGACTAGCTGTTGCACGCGACTTCGCCCGCGTATCTTTGTAAAATATAGCCAATGTTATTCGCCTTCTATAGTTGAAGGAAATTTCAAAATCGGTCCAGTAGTTTTTGAGTTTATTCATTACATACAACAATACATATTTTCTCTCTTTATCTATACTTTTACTAATATTATAAAGAGGAAAGATTTGATTTATTGTTTGTTTGTTTGTATAGAATAGGCTCCGAAAGTACTGGACCGATTTGAAAAATTCTTTTAACCATTAGAAGCCGACATTATCCGTGATGAACATAGGCTACTTTTTAGCGCGGGAAAATGCTTCATTCCTACGGGAAATCTTAAATGAAAGTAAATACTAGCGGCTTGGCCCGGGAGATAGCGTCATTGATCCAAAATTTAAAAGAGAAGTCAGAAAGTTTCAGTCTCTGGGTACTGCTTGATAGTCGTTTTTAGAGTTTGTGTTAAAGTTTTCTTTTAAAGTTATACCATTTTTTAATTATTTTTTATACTATTTCATTGCTAAGTTAAAGTTATTTTTTAAAGTTAAAGTTAAGTATACTATTCTCTTTTGTTCTTATATTTTGTATGGTTTGGTTCTTTGTTTTCTTTTTATTAGTTTTTATTAGTTTCATTTTGTGAAAAAAAAAAATCAGAAAATGTCTTTTGTGTTCGTTTTTAATGCATGTTGAGTTAGCCTATAACTGGAGTATACAATATTGTAAAAGGTGTTTAAATGTGAATAAGTATATGGATTGTTGTATATTGTGTTGGCTTCCTAATAAATAAAAAAAAAAAAATACGGTGGATGGCGTTTTATAATTTTCTACGCGAGCACCAGCTAGTATTATAATAAAATAGTATTGATAACAGTGATTCCATAGATAAATGATTGGTTTCGCTGCACTCTGCTGCAGCAACTACTCAAATGCGGTAACTTTGTAGTGTGTGTAAAAAAATGTCACTATTTTTCACTTTTTACACACTTTAGTTATATTTTTAAACAGTTTCACTACGCAAATTGGCATTTTATCATGCCCATAAAATATATATAAAACATTAAATTGTCAAAAGTTATGACCACCCCTGGACTCGTGGGCATTTCAGAGGTTATTTAGGAAGCTAAAAGGTGTACACAAATTTTCAGCTTGGTTGGAGTTTTTCAAATGCTAAAGTATCTGGATTAGTAGTACATGTATGTATGCCGTGGACAGATCGTAGAATTGGGCAGATCGTAAAGTATGAAATCAAAAATCTTTCACCAAAAGTCAAAAATAGGTGCGACGAGGAGCGGAGCGAAGCAAAGCGGGGAGGAGCGCGTTAGGTTTACATGGAAATAAATTTGGGGATCCATGGAAGCGAAGCGGAGCGGAGTGAGGCGACCCTCTCAGTTTTAACAGAAATATGATCTGCCCAGGAATATCATGATATGCCCAATTCTACGATGTGCCGACGACATGTATATCAATTAAATGTCTAGTATAATCAATATCAATACTAATAATAAATCTGTAGGGGTCGGTCATGGAGTAATTTACTTTGTTTTAAGAAATATCGTGTATATAGGCTCTATACATGAAACTGAAACTAAATTAACCATTTTTACAATTTTTTTCTGTATGTATGTATGTTTCTCCATAATTCTTAAACGAATTGACTGATTTTCATGAAACTTGGTAGATAAACATTTAGACGCACAGTAGCACTACCATGAGTTGCTATCGAAAACTTACGTTAGTTTGATTCTGTCGATAAGGAGCCTTTCACCCTTCAATGTGCTAGTGAATGATTTAACTACTAACGTTACGGTATTTCTCGAGAGCATCAGTCAAATTTGTAACTCATGGTACCGATTTTGTATAGAAATGTCAAGTTAAACGTTAGTCGCTAATGGTCGCTAGCGACTACATTCGATAGGTTTTTCACTTATGCAACTCATGTTACCGGTTTTAGTTCTTTGAGTGACCGCTAGAGGCGCTGTACAATTTTTCATACAAATATTTTACGTTCTCGCTCATCTCTCGCTAGCGATTTCGGTCGTCATAAACTCATGGTAGTGCTACAGGACACAGGATATAGGCTACTTATTTCTTTTACAACGCGGACGAAGTCGCGAACACCAGCTAGTATTACAATATGATGGTATTTCTTGCTGCCCAATTTATAACTTTACTATACTTAACGTATAACACATACTTATTAAACTAGTATATATAATTATAAGTAACCCTCATATCTTGAGTCATTCGTTCTATCCGTTTCTTTGAATTCAAACTCTATGCCCTAGATAATAAGGGTAATTATAAATAATCATCTCTATTAGCCGACTTGCTAATTAAATTGCACGTTCAGGTGTTGCCAACATCAAGATAAATAAAGTGTTGAGACGAACTAGTCTGTGTATAAAAAGTACGTACATATTATAATTTGCAATGATTATTATGTCGATGTTACACTTCGGTAGATAAGTACAGTCAGGGTAAGAAAAGGTGCGTCACCTTAAGCTGATACAAGTTAGCTTCCCTCCATACAAAAGTAGAATGATTATTACTCAGCTGTTTTATGGTAATTTACAAAAGTAAACATGATACAGATTTATCTTGTCGTAAACTAGGTTCCTTCCTTGTCATACAAACTTAAAAAAAAGTATATGATCTTTGAAAAATCCATATTTTAAAGCAAGTATTAATGCATCTTTGAGGGTGAATAGGTCACTCTAGTGTACAAAAACTCCAAAATACTTTGCATACAAACATTGATTAGTTATTCAAGAGTTCAGATAACTTTACACGAAATAGATATATGCAGTAGTTTTGTCAAAAAGAGTATACGCCCAAGGGTCTGTTTGTGATTTTATTTTTGAGTATGTATGATTGTGCATCTCAGTCGAGTGCTCTTCCCGCGCTTTGTGCTGTGTGAGACAGAATGAATTTTAGCTACACGCATCGATGAGTTCGAGCCGCTGACTAGTTTGCACTTAAAGTCGACATTTGCTTGCACGTGGCCCATTATCAGTCATGGCAAAATTTCATTTCAAACGTAATATAATTATGTCAGTTGTCTGCTTAGTGCTTTAGTTTCAAAAGGTACTAAGTCTACGACTTTTATAAAGGAATGACTTTGAAAACTGACAAAGGTTTTCGTACCCCGACTTCACAAGTTGGGCGTAGGTACAGTCAGAAGCAAAATTAATAACGACTCGAGTCTTATGACGAGCCCGTTGGATGAGTGGTGGGGCCAACGCTCTGCTCAAAGGGTCTTGGGTTCTATACCTGGCAGGGTCAACTTTGCATCAAAGTCTGAATTTACGGTCTTATAACGTATCAGACAGATAGACAGACAGACATACAGAGTTACTTTCACATTTATAATATTAGTAAGTATGGAAGTATGGATTAGAGATTGGAAAATGGAAACCCCTGACCATTTTTTATGGCTAATGATTACATTATTACTATTAGTGAAGATTTTCAAAGAGATTTTAAAGACTATAAAAAAATTGTTAATGAAAAAAAGTCCTTATTGCTATACGTATTTGAATTTATTTTTAAATGGCGTATACGCAATTGAAATTGTTGGGTCGTGATAGTGAAATAAAACGAGTCAATTTCGCTACACTTTAACACGTCGAAACCTAGAACGGGTCTTACACTTAATGTAAGCCTTATAAAGAGCGGCGTAAAGTTTAAAATTAATTAAAACTGGTACGAAAACAAATTGGTGTGGACCTTAAAGAAAACAGATTCAGTTTTGCGGTCAGCGCGTCGTGTAAAATGATATTTTTAAAGGGCACATTGGTTCGTGTGGACCGCAAAATGTAAAGTTGTTGGCAGATTAAGCAAAATATCTGGTTTAGAGCGCGCGCGACTCGACGTGTGTGGTCTTATAGTCGGTGCGCAACGAAAGATGCTCTACTGAAATATTTGCATACTAGCTGGCGCCCGCGACTTTGTCCGCGTTCAAAATTAAATAAGCAATATAACGCTTAACCTATTGTTGCTATAACACTTTATTACTTGCATCCCTGGCAACGTGTATGCGAAATTTCATGATAATCGGTGGATTAGTTAAGGCGTAAAAACGTATCAGACAGAGTTATTTTCACATTCATAATATTAACTAGTATGAATTTTCATTGATTACCAGTCCACGGTTTCGCATGGATGCAATTTTTTTACGTGGATTATAAGGTTTATCTCCAGGTTTATCATCCAGGTTTATCTCTTTTTCCCATTTTATTTTTATAATATGTACCTACTGGCGACCGGCAGGCTTATTATCTAAATGCCTCTGCTGAGCGACAGGCGAAAAATGCGAAAAAATTGTGCTATATGACACTAAATTGTTAACATTTACGCAAACCACACTAGTGTTATGAGCTACGTGATACCAAAAAACACGAGTTAGTGTGATATTGCACAAATTTTTCGCCTGCCGGCTTTTTTTTCTTAATTATTTACACAAACAAATGAGGGGCATTTGTCGCTTTTCCATCAATGAAAGTCACTGTGGTCTTCTGTAAAGGAATGATTACTGACGCTAAAGGAGCTACTCAATTGACTAGCTGCGAAACGCACACGCACTTGACAAAGGGGCCTGTGAAAAAATGTACAAGAGAGTTTGTTCGAGATAGAGCAACATTCTTCGCAATTGATTCAACTTGTTTCGTCTTAACCGCGATCGCGGTTTCCTCCGGCCAAGTCGCGGTTTAATTTTTATAATTATCGGTGTGTGAGCAGCGCCAATAAAAATAATGTGATAAAAAGACTGGCCGCAAGTTTTGTAACGCGGTAGCGAAATCGATGAAAATTGGCCTCGTCAACTTAGGTTGCGCAGAAGGCGTTCCTATTTAAGGCAATAATTTACTTTTTTTAGTAATTTATATATTCTAGGTATAAATTTATTTAAATTAATGAACTTTAATGATATTTCTCTAATTTATTTTTTAACTAACTTTTTTAACTTTTTCCTGTTTTGCAATGCAATCGGGAAATTTATAGAATGTATGGCTTCTTTCTTTATAGTTCAGATCTTTCTTCAAGAAACTTAGTTTAAAATTAGTTTCCAAGGAAACGCAATAGAAGTCCGTGCAAAGTTGCCGATCGTCATTATTACATGTCTACCTTAACCTTGGAAACTTCAAACTCTATTAAATTCTTCAACCCCTCTACTGCATTACATAATTTGCTCTGTATTTTTCCTTGCATCATTGGTTGGATCAGTTCCCTTCCCTTTCTCTCTTCCTTTTTATCGAATCACTGATTATTTTTTTATTTAATTACAATATAAAATAACATGTAAAATGATAAAACCACTGATGTTTATTCTCGTGTTATCATTAGATTAATAGATATACTCCACACAAAAATTAAAGGAGCAAAAAATCTATCAAATTTTTAGGTTATTTTCAACAGGCTGTAACTTGAAGACGAATTGTCCTATAGTAAATTTAAAAAAAGTAAATTGTAGCTCAAACTGTCTGGTTTTTGAATCTGATCTATAAATTTTTTTTTCAAAATTTTTCTTCGAGTAATCTTGAGAAGACGACCGACAAAAAAAAATATCGAAATTTTTGGTTTTTCTTTTTGATCTACGGACATGGAAATGTTGATTGTCCCACACAATGTAAGGACTTGAAGCTAGATTAAAGTTTACCTTTATTCTTTAGCAGATGGCGTAAACTACGAAAGCCGAGATGGCGGCGGTATCTACAAGCGTTCACCTGCAAGACTCCAGGATAAAGATACAGGAGAGTGACGATGAGCCATACTCTCCTAACACAAGAGACACCAACAGCCCGGACTATCACGACGACGATAAACCAGAAGAGAGACACATACATTCGTCCTCCTTCTCCATACACAATGTGTTAAAGAAGGAACGAGACAGCAACAGTCCAGAGAACGTTTTCTCCACAGACAAGTTGCTACAGAATACACCCAATTTTGAAGATAACGCTGATTCTTCAAGATTGTCCGAAAGCGTTAGTCCTAGAATCGACGACGATGATAATCAGACTAATGAATCTCGAGCGGAAATCAGTGTAGATGATGAAAATTCCTGTTGTAGCGATGATACAGTTCTCTCTGTTGGTAATGAAGCTCCCATAACCAGTTATGGTAATGACAAAAATAATGCAGATTCTACACAGGGATTAACTTCGTTCAAACACATACAAACCCATTTAAACGCCATATCGCAACTAAGCCAAAACTTAAGCATAAATCAACCCTTACTCTTGAGGCCAAGTCCTATTACGCCAAATCCTCTAATGTTCCTAAACCAGCCGCTAATATTTCAGAACCCTTTGATTAATCAAGTAGATTTGAAGTCTGGGATAAACGGTCTCCAAACAAGGATGCAAATACCTCAGACCAATTTCACGAACAACCCGTTCGGTATAAATTTTGGATTGAAAAAGAATGGCCAAACCCAGGAGGTTAGGAGGAACGATGAGAATCGAAGACTGGAATATCTAACGCCGAAATCCCCGGACGAATCGAGGGATTTCATCAATCAGAACTGTCTGAAATTTAGCATAGACAATATTTTAAAGGCTGACTTTGGGAGGCGAATAACTGATCCTTTGAATAAGAGAAAAGCGAAGCCCAGACAGTTCGAAACGAAGACTCCCGTAAAAGAGGCTGTACCGATACCGTCGAAGCCTGAAGTTATTGAGGCTAGAGTTCCAGAAGTAAAACCAGGAGAGAAGGGTGGAGCAATAGACTTATCTAAAGGAGACGACAGTGGAAGTAACCAAGGTTCGACTACGGGTGAGTTCTTTTAATTACTATTTTTTTAATTAGAGATAGGTATGCCCTTGGCCAGCATCTTTGAAGATTTGGGTTATGAAGATGAGCTCGGAAACCTAGACGCTTTAATTTATCTTGACGACACGTTTGGTCTAGTGGCTAGTGTCCCTAGCTGTTAACAAAGCGGTCGCAGGTTCGAATCCTGCTAGGGGCATAGAGGCATATTTCATGAAAATTTGTTTAAAAGCAATATAAGCAGAAGAATACGATATTGAATGCAAAAAAAGTAACTTTAAATGGCTCTCTTGTAAAATACTAAAAGTGCAGTTATGCCCTTGTCTTGCCGAAGGTGCGATATACGTACAGTTCTGATATGATCATTGTTTTCAAGGAACTTCAAGCGGCGAAGGGCCTATGGTGTGGCCAGCGTGGGTATACTGTACGAGGTACAGTGATCGACCGAGTTCCGGTAAGTTTTCCATTTATTTATTTTATTACTAGCTGGCGCCCGCGACTTCGTCCTCGTTGGAAAAGAAAAAGTGTATGTCCTTTCTGGTGTCCCAGACAACGTGTATGCAAAATTTCATGGTGATCGGTTCAGTAGTTTTTGCGTGAAAGAGTAAGAAACATCCATACATCCATGCAATGTTTCGCATTTATAACTAGCTGCTGCACGCGACTTCGCCCGCCTAACTTTATAAAATATACCCTATGTCCTTTCTGGTGTCCTAGACAACGTGTATGCAAAATTTCATGGTGATCGGTTCAGTAGTTTTTGCGTGAAAGAGTAAGAAACATCCATACATCCATACAATGTTTCGCATTTATAACTAGCTGCTGCACGCGACTTCGCCCGCCTAACTTTATAAAATATACCCTATGTCCTTTCTGGTGTCCTAGAAAACGTGTATGCAAAATTTCATGGTGATCGGTTCAGTAGTTTTTGCGTGAAAGCGAGACAAACAGACAGAGTTACTTTCGCATTTATAATATTAGTACGGATTAGTACGGATTTTTTTAAACATTAAAATCTCCACTCAAACTACTTAGTATAGTTAAACACTTACTTAGTTAAACACAAATCCTTAACCGGGGAATTAACCCCATAACATCCCTTAAGTTAATAACAGAATAGACCCCTTAAACGCCCCTCTTATCTTCTAAAAAACATGCCCCCGGGGAGAGTTTATCGAATTATTACAATGTTTAGCATCATTGGACACTTATTATTGAATCGGGGGATGAATTTTCCGAGGGGATGCTTGCAACGATTAGTTACCGTTATAACAGCGAAGAAAATCTAGTATATTTTACAGTGCACTAAGAATATCAACTCCTGAAAACAATACAGTAGGTATACTAGCAGCGAAACCCGGCGTTGCTCGGGTTAAATACATCGCATGTTTAATGGTATACCATTTTTTAACGTAGATATTATGGATTTCTAGATAGAAATCTATAATATCTACGTTAAAAAAGATACGTTATCTTAGATATTGACAGACTTATTCGACCATTAAACATACGGTTTAAGCAAACTTTCTAGATCATTTCTAGAACTTTCTAGACCTTTCTAGAAAATTTGGGATTGGGAACTAGATTGGGAATTCTAGATTTAGGAACTTTCTAGACTAAATCATTCCAGAAATTTGAGTTAGAAAAGGACAGATATATATTTTTTCACATTTTTGCCACCCACAACCACCCACTTCCACCCACTGCGACCAAATTCTCTTACTTTCACTAGGAGACCAAGGGGTATTTACCACCCCAACGGGAACTTGATTGGAGTTGGTGGTCATAGAGAAAACCCTTGTTTTTTAGGAGGGGAAATCGCACTGACCTCCCCGGTCGGCATAGGACGCGCCGGCGAGGGAGAGTGTGGGGCTCGACCGGCAGAGGTGCCGGTAATACCCACTAAAACCCCCCCATGCTCCACCATCAGCGGTGATATGCGGGTCCGAATAACAGCCAGGCCATGTCTGCGGAACCCGCACACCGCTACGTCTGTTTCCAGACTCATCTCCAGGCGACCTAGGGAGCGTATCTAGGCGGCCACGCCGTCAATTCAGTGTAGGCCGGGCGCCAGTCGTCCTACCTGACGCCCGGTAATCACTAATTGGCGCGCACAGCGTAGGCATTAATTAGTCCGCCTGGGGGTCCTCTTCGCGGGCCCGCTCCCCGGCCTCTTTACCACTCAGGGCCGCCTCGCAAAATATCCTCAACCATTGCTCTGACTACAGCGGGTAAGGACAGTAGCACTACCATGAGTTGCTATCGAAATCTTACGTTAGTTTACTTCTGTCGATAACGAACCTTTCACCCTTCAATGTGCTAGTGAATGATTTTACTACTAACGTTACGGTATTTCTCGAGAGCATCAGTCAAATTTGTAACTCATGGTACCGATTGGTACCCATTTTGTATAGAAATGTCGAGTTAAACGTTAGTCAGTAATGGTCGCTAGCGACTATATTCGATAGGTTTTTCACTTATGCAACTCATGTTACCAGTTTTAGTTCTTTGAGTGACCGCTAGAGGCGCTGTACAATTTTTCATACAAATATTTTACGTTCTCGCTCATCTCTCGCTAGCGATTTCGGTCGTCATAAACTCATGGTAGTGCTACAGGTCCTGTCCCACCACTGCCGTCAGATCATAGTGAAAACCCTGTCTTCACGTACTAACATTAGCATTTTATATAATATTTATTTATTAGATTTGATTAGATTTACATAAGTATTATACCTACAGCATAAGCCTAAAGTTGAAGAGTTGTTTGTTTGTCAGGAACTACTGGTTCGAATTAAAAAAATATTTTTGTATTGTGTAGCCCATTTATCGAGGAAGTCTTATAGGCTATAGAGGACGCGGACGAAGTTGCATGCACCAGTTAGTCAAATATACTCGAACATAAAGCTCCTTAGATAAATTGCAGAAACTGTCCCAGGATGGGAATATATACTTACATTTTTTCATATAAAACAGTCCCTCTGCGTCCGTTGGCTATCTCATAAATAAAAAAAAACTTCATGTGTATACATTTGTAAATAAAATGAACACCGTTCAAACATTCCCCAAAACCAATCAATTAGAAATCATTAAGCATGAGACGGTTTATAAATATTTATAGAGAACAACCTTGCTGGGGTGTAAAGAGATTGCGTTTGTTTAGTGTTGAGCGTTCAACGTTTTATTTGTATCGATAAAAAAAACAAAATTACAATAATAATTTAGGAAAAATAAATAAAAATAACATAGTAATACAATAATTATTAAATTGTCTTGGCTTGGAGGAACTATTATTATTTTAGATGCCTTTTAAATTTGCACAGCGCTTCTCGGTTGAATATGTGGACTAAAACTTAAATTTACAACAACTTATATATAACTTATGTATTATAAATTATTATAAATTAATGTTAATTATTATTATTAATTATGTATTATAACTTATTATAAATTATTTTGAATTTGAATTTGATATTCTTATCTCAAACGGCAGTCATGTTGCAAAAATAGACAAAATATCCAAGCAGCCATATTGTGTTTTGGACTGTCTGAGACCAATACTAAGACTTATATCCGTACTAATATTATAAATGCAAAAGCTTGGACGGTTGTTATTCTTTCACGTAAAAACTAATGAACTGAACTGAATCACGATGTTTTGCACACACGTTGTCTGGGACACCAGAAAGGACACAGGGTACCTTTCATCGTTCAACTCGGACGAAGTCGCGGGAACCAGCTAGTTTTAATAATAAAAATAAAAGTGTCCCTAGTTTTCGCAAGGATGTAACATATTGTAGTTTCAGAGATATTGTTAGATAACTTCTGAAACTTCAGAGATATTGTTAGATAACTTCTGAAACTTCAGAGATATTTTAAAATTAAAACTAACGCTATAAATCGATAAATTTTCATACTCCGACCTTCTTAAATCGATTCTTAAGGAGTAAATCAAATAAATCGCTGAATGTGATGTTAAGTGGAAAACTCGAGAACGATTGGATTGAGATCACATTCACTTATCACACACACATACACTTATAAATCTCGTCAGAATCTGTCCAATACTTTAGACGCAATGGATAAACGAGAAACAAAATATATTTAAATTTTATAATATAAAAAAAATATGAACGCATATTTGGTTAGGGAAGGCCTTATTTAGAGGAACATAGGAAAGACATAATGAGGAAGATCATCGACTCTAACAGGATAAGAGCTAAGGATTGGGTAATGGAATTAGACATTCAAAGTTCATAATAAATCTAGTGAAAGGGCCTGCACCTTTCACTAGATTTATTAAGTCACCAAAAGTTACAGTATGTCCTACCATTATAAGAAATCTTTTAATATGTACACTTCTATACAGTATGTTTGAAAGGAAAGATTTGATTGTTTGTTTGTATGTTTGAATTGAATGTGCTCCGAAACTACTGCACCGATTTGAAAAATTCTTTCACTTTTGGGAAGCTATATTATCAGCAAGTAACATAGACTATATTTTATAAAGTTACGCGGACGAAGTCGCGCGCATCAGCCAGTAATAAAGATTCTTACAATTCACGTTCCACTGTAAAACGACATTTCAGTTAAGTAGTAATCAATTGACCCTTTTCGCATCCTTGAAGTTCACTGGCCTAGAATATGTTGCAATGGTCAATTTATTTACGTATTTTATATATCTAGATCATTATAATTAATGGCTATATGTCACATCTAATTGATATATTTATCTGTTAGATAAATAACACTTAATGTTTTTTCTTTGAAGTCGCCGACTAAGACTTTTGACCTTGCATCTTTAAACTCAAGTGACGCAAAAAGAATGGATTTGTCGCAGTTTTTATTAAACTCAAAAATATTTTTAAATGCGAATAATAATATCATCGTGTTTAATTAAGACATATTTGACGCATTCGATTCGACATGGTTCCATATTCGTCTCGGCGTCGATTGAGTTGATTCGATTATTCATGGGCAATCAGTATTGTATGGACAAGCATTTCCAATACATGAAGCATGTCATACTAATTAGGTAATACCTACTAATAATAGCGACCAGAATCAGGCTTCGGGCGTATAAAATTTTGTCTGAAAATTATATTGCTGTCTAAAAGGCTAAAGTAAATTAAAGTAAACTAAAGTAAACTAAAGTAAACTAAAGTAAACTAAAGTAAACTAAAGTAAACTAAACTAATTAAACCAATAAACTAAAGGGCCATAAAACAAAAAATCCCAAAAATGTTTTTATTGCAAAAATACAATAACAATCCTTCATATTGTACGTTGCAAAAAGATTTATGGTTGTTTTGTTCCATATTTAGTATATTTTAATATTTTTTTGTATATGTATTCAAAAGTAACTTATTATGCTTATATCTCTTCTAGTAATCAGCTTAAAATATTTAATGATACTTAAAAATACGCTACTAACGATGTATTAGGTAATATGCATATATTTGATATATATCAAATAACAGCTACTTTAAAATAGTATTGACTGATTGATGATAACACCTGACATCGTTATCGCTGTAACGACGGTGGCGCCGCCACGCGACAGTAGCGCCCAATTCTTTATATTTTAAGACGACCACTACTAGGGTACTTTTCTCTAGATCAAAGGTACCCTATGTCCTTTCTTGTATCCTTGACAACGTGTATGCAAAATTTCATGTAACCGATTGAGTAGTTAAGGCGTGAAAAGGTAGCAGACAGATTACATACGCGTTTATAATATTAGTAAGTATGGATTGTTCAAGCGAAAAACTTTTAATTTTTTGTTTCTCGGCGGTTTAATTTTTTTTAAAAGTTTTATTTTATAATTTTTTGTGGTTATAATCTACTATTTACTACATGCTTAATTTTTAATTTTCCCACCTCCATTTTGCCACCCTTAGAGTAGGATTTTTTTTCCAACTTTAAATGGGACCCCCTTAGGGGTTATACCCTTTCAAATAAAAAAAGAATTATCAAAATTGGATTACGCTGTAAAAAGTAATGCATGATCATACATAAAATGTATATAAATATTCATGGCTTTTTCGTTTTCGTCGATTGATAAAAAGAGTTATCGACAAGCAAGATGTCTCATCACTAACGTTTCTCCCTAACATCTGTTTTCGCGCTTCTAAAGATGATAGTACACTTATTGGTTTAGCGTTGTATAGTGTGAAGAGGGTTGTTGCGGATGGCTGTTGAATATATTATAATATATTATTTATCTATACAATACACACATTTTTACTAGCTGGCGCCCGCGATTTCGTCCGCGTTGTCCTGTACGTCTAAATCTTTATCTACCACGTTTCGTGAAAATCAGTGAGTTGTATGTGAGTTATGGAGAAATATTACATTACCTACATACCTACACTTACAGATTTATTATTATTAGTATTGATAGCCTATTTTATTCGCTGATAACATAGCTTCCCAAAAGTGAAAGAATTTTTCAAATCGGTCGAATAGTTTCTGAGCCTAATCAATTCAAATAAACAAACAAACAATATCTTTCCTCTTTATAATAATTATTAGTATGGAAAAACGAGATGCAATAAAAACGTACCTACTGCTTATTTAATCATTCAATCAATTCAATGCTAATAATAAATCTGTAAGTGTACGTGTCGTCGGCACATCGTAGAATTGGGCATATCATGATATTCCTGGGCAGATCATATTTCTGTTAAAACTGAGAGGGTCGCCTCACTCCGCTCCGCTTCGCTCGGCTCGCCAAATTTATTTCCATGTATGAAACCTAACACGCTCCTCCTCGCTTTTCTCCGCTCCGCTCCTCGTCGCACCTATTTTTGACCTTTGGGTGAAACATTCTTGATTTAATACTTTACGATCTGTCCAATTCTACGATCTGCCCACGAAAAAGAAAGACGTACAGGACATAAGCTGTTTTTTTCTTTATCAACGCGGACGAAGTCGCGAACACCAGCTAGTAGTAGACAGCTAGTAGACATTGCACAGCTAATATCGATCCCGATCACCCTTGACCATTTATATAGTTATAATAGTCTACAAAATTGTACCATCTCTTTTAAATTTGTTCCGAGAGATTAATTCGCAATGTTGTTCACGCTCGACTCGTCTTCCAACTATCGAAATTGTGTTCGATTTTCTTAGCGTTTTAAGACTTTTAAGAAAAAGATAGGTATTTGATTTTATATAAATTTTAAAGTCATTTGGGGAGCTCACATTTATGGTGACACCTACCATCAAGTGGACTGTCAGCCTGTCTATTGATCTTAACATAAAAAAAAAAATTACTCCATGACCGACCCCTACAGATTTATTATTAGTATTTGTTGATCTAAGCATCGATGCGGACGAAGTCACTGACAAAAAGTAGTAGTATATAGGTAACAATAGTATAACAAGTAGGTAAAATACACTCCCTCGATAAATCACATGGTAGCACACGCCTCGGTTGTTCACACCTATGTAACGTAACACTTAACAGATAATGATTTGTAATTAACCACGTGATAACTGGTTAGCAGTTAATTAACGCGTTAATATAACGCCACAAAACAACACTAATTGCATCCGTGTGCTATTCATTATCTATAATAATTACTGACTGTGGTATAGGAGTTTTTCAGTTGTTAAAAGAAATCCGAGCCGGCGTTACTGGAAAATTATATACGAGAACATTTTTTTAAATTGTGCTTAGTGTCGAAGCCGAATAATCGACTGTCGACAGAATCTTCGGCCGAAGCCGAAGCCGAAGCCCAAGCCGAAGCCGAAGCCGTAGCCGAAGCCGAAGCCGAAGCCGAAGCCCAAGCCGAAGCCGAAGCCGAAGCCCAAGCCGAAGCCGAAGCCGAAGCCGAAGGCGAGAAAAAAGGCAAATTTATTTCAAGATTGCCTACAAGCTACAATTTTATGTATGACTAGCTGTTGCACGCGACTTCGTCCGCGTAACTTTATAAAATATAATACATTCGTGTCTGTGAAACCATGGAAATACATATACTAAATTTTAACCCTCGGTCGAGCCGTTTAGTAGTTGACATACCGACAGCAGCGCCACCTACCGGGTCCAATTGTATTTTTAAATCATCCAGGAGACCATCGAAATAGCCATATAAAATTTCAACCAAATCGGTTCAGCCATTTAGAAGTTATATGTGAAAAAGATAAGTACGGAATGATAATTCTTACTACCCGTTTTCCCGTAGGAATGAAGCATTTTCCCGCGGTAAAAAGTAGCCTATGTTCATCACGGATAATGTCGGCTTCTAATGGTAAAAGAATTTATCAAATCGGTCCAGTAGTTTCGGAGCCTATTCTATACAAACAAACAATCAAATTTTTTCCTCTTTATAATATAAAGTAGTATTTAGTAACCTACAGATTAATAAAATGTTTCTCTAACTCTCTAAGGGCGATTCTTCTATAATATCTACTAGTTCCGTCTTATGACATTTTTCTATTGGAACTTACATGAAATTTACGCTAATTAAATACAGAAAAACATTAGTAATTACTACACGATATATATCAACGGATTTAATACACGAATGGGATGTAAACTAATTAAGTAGATGTAATAAAATCAGAGCGTACATTGAATTTTATTAAACAGTTACTGAAATTGTTAGAATTCACAGAGCAGTGTTGGTGTGTGGTACAAGTCACAAGCGGTTTGATTAGATTATGCGAACAGTCTCTATATTTACTTAGGCGACAATAAAGCCTGGATTTAAGCTACTCGGGGCTGAAACTAAATAAAATGAATAAAAAATAAAAATGTTTATTTACTGTTAGAAAACATAGCGTCTGTTCTCTTACGAGTAGATTTGATTAACCTCAACACTGTCACTGGAGCCCCCTTCTAGTACTTAAACATTACAAGACATTTTATTTATTTATTTATTTACAACACACATAATACCATTACATTAACATTACATACATTACCTTCAGTACAAGAGTACGACAGAGAAGTGGCTTATTGTGTGGAACACAGATTGCCATGTTGCTGAAAGAAGAGATTGGAAAATTACTGTTAGAAAAATCGTTTTTCTAATAAAACCGTGGTTGAAGACTTCTTTTAAGCACATAAAAAAAATCATTCATAAAAAAACGCATTCACAAAAGCAAGTAATCAAAAAACTATGTTTAGTATTTATATATACTTCGATTATGTGTAGGTATAATTAATTTAAATTATTTCTTTCGGGGTTTCTTCTCAGGATAGTCATCAACTTGACTATTTTCGGAACTTTTGATTTTGGAGGATTATTGCTCAAATATGAAGATGCCATTATTATTATATATATTGCACTCAGAAATTAATGTTAAATTACAACTCCAAAAATGTCACTAGAAATGACATTTATGGATATTTTATAAGCAAAAAAATCCTAGACTTTCAAGCGAAACCGGAATTTAAAGCCCAACAATAAGAAAAATCGCTAGTTTCTCACTCGTGGTCTAGTGATGTTTCGCTCATCACTTGTACCAAACAACCCTCCGTCGGTACGTTTCACGGTGAAATTTCAATTGCCGCCAAGTTTCCCAATTAAAAGTCAGTCAAACGTCTCAGTTTGACGCGAACACCGTACAAGCGCTTCATCAACCGCCGATGGTTCAAGAGTTGTACCAGAAATAGTTGTTTGTTTATTTCACTTATACTTAATTAATTTGTATAAAATATATTATATCAATACTAATAGGAATATAATAATAGGAAATGTGTAGGGGTCGGTCATGGAGTAATTGACTTTGTTTTCAGAAATATCGTGTAAATAGGCATCTATACACGATACTGAAACTAAATTGACCATTTTTACAATTTTTTTCTGTATGTATGTATGTTCCTCCATAACTCTTAAACGAATTAACAGATTTTCATGAAACTTGGTAGATAAACATTTAGAAGTACGGGACACGTGATAGGCTACTTTTTATCTTTTTTAAAAAATACACTACAATAAATCCGTGTTATTAATGTAAAAAATTAATGTAAATTATTAATGTAAATTATTAAATTATGTTAATGTGTTATTATTATTGTGTTGTTAGGATTTTTATTAATGTAAAAAAATAGGTAACAATATTTTGTGTTTCTAGATCGGAAACATTAATTGCGGCTTCTCGTGATAAATGCTAATCTCTCATAAATTGTACCACAAAGTGACTGTTTTGATGCCAAAAATCTCCACTAACATTATAAATAGGAAAAAAAATTTTTTGTTTGTTTGTTTGTTATGATGCATAAACTGAAAAGTAACTTCACTGATTTTAAAAATTATTTCACTCATAAAAAGCTACTTAATTCAAGCTATTTTTCAACGCGGACGAAGTCGCGGGCACCAGTTAATGTTAAAGAAATTGATATTAGGTACTTACCTATTCTTAATCCAATGACACTATAGACCGACTAGCCTCTCGAGCGAGTGGACGCACGCACGCACTGCTATAAGTCAAAAAATCGAGTGTGCGTACATTTTAAACGACTGAAACAAGTGTGATACGTCATTCGACGCGCCTTCTCGCGAGCTATCTACTGGTGCTTTTATTTTCAAAATCGGACGAAAATTGAGTGCAATATTGGACTCTTAATTGAGGAAAAAGCGGCGGAAAAAACTTTGCGCGAAAACGTTGCAAGTTTTTCCATGACCACTGGCGGATTTTTTGGTGCCAGTCAATAGCTGGGAATCCCTTCTTATTTGTGTAACAAAATCCGGATTTTTCCCGGTTCCGAAATCCACGGGACAACCGGAATTCCGAAGGCGTCCACTGGTGGAACCCTTAGTGGGCTTCCGCGGGAGCTGAAAAGGAGACCAAAAATAGAAGACGGACTAGACGAGTGTTCCAGCGAAAAAATTGTCAAAATTGGACGTCAGGGACTAGAGATACAGGACACTGAACATAGGGGTCCTGTTAACTGGTCGTGAGAAGATCTAAACTGCTATCCTGGAGCCCACGATTATCGGAGAAGAAAACTACTTGCACCATTGTAATCCTCATCATTCGTTTGATATAAAAGCACAAGCGGCTCCGGAATCGGACTCGTTTGGACGTCGAAATACTTCGGAAAAACAATAGTGTTAGCCGTCCCAAGTTGATCCACGGCAATACTACTCCATGCCCCCAGACGTGTCTACTGAATTTAATTTTAAGACCTTTAAAAGCTAATATCTTCGAAACTAATAACGTTAAAATTCAGTGAGACGCGTCGTAGGATTTGGAAAATTCCCATCTTTTTTCCCAACTTGGCGGATACGCTATTGCTCCACCTGACTTCACCCTTAAAACTTGAAATCGTTATAACTTCCCTATCCTGCGTGGTACGTAGACGTGCGGTACGTCGTTGGATAGGCCTCGACGAGACCTGTCCGGGGACCTATCGCATTTGACTTCCTCCCCCCTTATTGGCTACCCCCTCCCTCCCACCTAGGCTCTTCTGGAGTGTTTCGGTGACCAAAAAAAAAAAAAAAAAATCTGAGTTTGGGTTCTGGCCTAATACAGAGGCTTAGGTTAAGTTAGTGTTAAGGTTTTTATTAGACTTGATATACTAGTTATTTAACTAGTGTTAACCAAGATCTATTTTAACTATTGACAGAGCCCATATACAGCTCAATTTTAAATATTAAATTGACATTGATTGTAAATTTATTTTATTTGTACATTATTTTAACATAATTAGTTGATTATTATTTTTTGTTTATACAGACAGAGCCTTTTACACCTCCAATTTTAACCTGGTTTATAGTGACTTGTATATTAATTTAACTTATAATAATTATTATTTGTATTCAATTTAGATCATTTTTAAATTTATAGTAAGGTTGAGATTTTAATTGATAATAATTAATATTGACTATTATTTTGAATTGACTTGTTGACCACAGTTATATTTTAAATTAGATTTTATGACAGTGCATTATTTTAACATTTTATTATTGTGCTTATCATTCATTGAATTCTACACTTGTATAGTATTTTAACCTTATTATAGTGATTATTGTTATTGTGGTCATTGACAGAGCCCATATACAGCTCAATATTTTAATATTGACACTATTTTACTGACATTATTATTAATTGTAATTTATTTAACTATTTAAAATTGTGAATTGTACATCATTTTTAACTATTTTAATTATTGAGACTATTATTGTAATTTTATCGACAGAGCCCATATACAGCTCACTATATTTTAAAAAATTCAACTTTATTTATTGTAGACATTTAAGTTCGTTTAAGTTAGACTAAAGGCCCCTATACAGCCTATTGACATTAATTAAACATTTTAATTAAAACTAACGACGCCAACCCCCCCAGCACCATGCTTCGGTCCCCCGCTGGAAAGACCGAGAAGAGACCCCAACCCCGCGACCCCCAGGAGTCCCCGCCACCGCATTCGAGCGTCAGGAGGAGTATAGGGGAGTGGGAGACGGGGAAACTTTCCGTCTCCCCCATGACATCAACAAAACCACAAAAGGAAAAGACCCCAAAAAGGGAGACGCTCACTATCCAATATAAAGATAAAGTTACTGAGGCCAGAGCCTGCCTAAAAAAGGCAAAGCTTTACCTCAGCAGCTCGAAAAATTTGAAAACTGATCTAAGAGAGGGTATACTGCAGGCCGTCGACCGCCTTTTCAGCTTGGTTGGGGAGGCGGTCACCGAGGCTGGGGGAGCGGGGAAGGGATCTAGCAAGAAGGAAGAGGCCCAGCCAACCAAGGGCCTTTTAGAGGCCCTGGAGAAAAATAATAAGTTGTTACAGGAAAATAATAAGAAGCTGGAAGAATTGAAAGAGATAAAGGAACAGCTAGTTGGGCCGAAAGTTACGTCTTACGCGGGGGCCGTAGGCAGGAGGGACAAAGCGGTCAGCAGGCCGACGCTCCACTCCGTTGTCGTTACATCTGAGGACGTTAACGACACCGGGGAGGAGGTGTTGGCAAAGGTGAGGGAGGCCGTCGATGCTAAAGAGGGATGGGTAAAAGTGGAAAGAGTGAGAAAGGCGAAAGATAGAAAAATAGTAATGAGCTGCAGCAATGAAGAAGAAAGAAGGAAAATAAAGGAAAGGATTGAAAAATCAGGGAAGAAGTTAATTTGCGGCGAGGTCGAGAACAGAGACCCGTTGCTGATCCTTTGGGACGTCCTGTCGATCAATAGCGATGAGGACGTCCTAAGGGCCCTCAGGAACCAAAACCGGTCCCTGTTCGACGGCCTTGACGTAAAAGAAGGAAGAGTGCAAATTAAATATAGGAAAAGAGCCAGAAATCCCCTCACGGGACACATCGTCCTGAGTACCTCTCCGGAGGTTTGGAAAAGGGCGACTGAGATCGGAGCGCTGCACATTGATCTGCAGCGCATTAAGGTCTCGGACCAGTCGCCCCTAGTACAGTGCACGCGGTGCTTGGGCTACGGTCACAGCAAGAGGTTCTGCGGGGAGGCGGCGGACCTGTGTAGCCATTGCGGGGGGGGGCATCTTAGGATGGAATGCCCCCAATGGCGGGCAGGGGCGCCGCCCTCCTGTCGGAACTGTGCTGTGTCGAAGCTCGGGAACCGGGAGCACAATGCCTTGAGTTCGGTGTGTCCCGTGAGAGCCAAATGGGATGCGATCGCCCGTTCTGCCACTCAATACTGCTAAAGGCGCCCCTGGTGTTAGCCCTACTTACGGACTCTTGCAGGCAAATTTGCAGCGAAGCAAATTGGCTACCTCCGAGCTCCTAGTGGAAGCAGAAAAGAGGGGAGCGACCATAGCACTCCTTCAGGAGCCCTATGTAGGGGCAGCTCGAAAGGTTCGAGGTCACAGGGGGGTGCGAGTCTACCAGAACCCCACTCCGGGAGAGGGTACTGTTAAGGCTGCTATAGTTATTTTCGATAGCAGCCTTAAAGTCATACAGTACCCGGAACTCACCACCAACAACATCGTGGTGGTGGGGATTCGGACGGGGGCCTGGCGGACAACGCTGACCTCCTTTTACTTCGAGCCGAACCAGCCAATCGAACCCTACATCGGGCACCTGAAACGGGTGGAGGCCAAACTGGGGGCTGGGAGGTGGCTGATAGGCGGAGACGCAAATGCAAAGAGCTCGTGGTGGGGCAGCAGTAAAATCGATACCAGGGGTAAAGAGTTTTCAGGTAGTCTGGAGGAGCTTGGCCTCCAAGTGCTCAACATAGGCGACACTCCGACCTTCGACACGATCCGGGGGGGGCAGCGTTTCTGTAGTCATGTGGATTTAACAGCTTGTTCCCATGACCTGTTAGACCTGGTGGATGACTGGAAGATCCTCACTGATCTCACGAGCTCCGATCACAACGGCATAGCGCTAAAGTTGAAGCTGAAACCTTCTCGAGGAATGGAAGTGGTCAGAACGACCAGAAAGTACAACACCAATAAAGCAAATTGGAATAAGTTTGGCATCAAAATTAAAGAATTACTAGAAAAATATAATTTCAATGGCGGTGTTGTACTAAACAAGGAAGAAACTGATTTCGCTATTCAAAATTACACAAAATTGATAATAGAGGCGTGTGACCACGCCATTCCAAAGAGAGGGTCAAAGGAGAGACTGGCGCTGCCGTGGTGGTCGGAAGATCTGGCGATCATGAAGAAAGAGGTCGCCACCAGGAAGAACAGGATCAGGAACGCTGCTCCGACTCGGAGGTCGTGGGTCGTTGAGCAGTATCTCGCGAAAAAAGAGGAGTACGAGAAGGCGGTGAGGCAAGCTCAGATAGACTCCTGGAAGTCTTTCTGCGAGAGGCAGGACGGCGAAAGCGTCTGGCAGGGGATTTACAGGGTTATAGGAAGAACTTCCGTCAGGGACGAGGACGCGCCATTGGAGCGAGATGGCGTGGTTCTGGACGCGAAGGGATCGGTGGAGTGGCTTGCGGAGGCATTCTACCCGAAAGATTTTCCCGATTCGGATGAAGAGGTTCACCGCCAAATCAGGATAGCGGCGGGCGGGGTGAATGTTGGGGAACAAGACTCCTCTTGGGACCCTCCATTCACTCAGACCGAGCTCGAGATGGCGGTGAGGTCCTTCAATCCGAAGAAGGCCCCCGGTGCCGACGGGCTCACTGCTGACATCTGTTCCAGGGCCATCAGTTGTGACCCTAACGTATTTTTAAATTTAGTAAACAACTGTATGGCCAACCATATTTTTCCGCGAATATGGAAGGAGGCAGCAGTGATCGTCCTTCGGAAACCGGGGAGGGATAGTTATGCCATCCCCAAGTCATTCCGGCCCATTGGTTTGCTTCCCGTGCTTGGCAAAGTGTTTGAAAAGATGCTTGTGGCTCGCCTGAAATACCACATTCTGCCGGGCATAAGCGCGCGCCAGTATGGCTTTGTGCCCCAGAAAAGCACGGAAGATTCCCTCTATGACCTTGTGTCGCGTGTGCGCAGGTTGATTGGTAACAAGAAGCTTGTGACACTTGTGTCCCTGGACATAGAGGGAGCCTTCGACGGCGTCTGGTGGCCCATGATCAGGGTCAGACTGGCGGAAGCGGGATGCCCGGTGAATATCAGGCGAGTCTTCGACAGCTACCTCACCGACAGAACGGTAAACGTCAGATACTGCGGTGAGGAATTCAGCACGATGACAAGCAGGGGATGCATCCAGGGGTCAATTGCCGGCCCTCTGCTCTGGAACCTGACACTCGATCCATTGCTGCGGAGCCTGGAGAGTGGAGGCGTCTACTGCCAGGCTTTCGCGGACGACGTCGTCCTCGTCTTCGACGGAAACACAGCTCAGGAAATAGAAAGTCGTGCCAATGCCACCCTAGCGCATGTTCTGGCGTGGGGTGTCAAAAATAAGCTGAGGTTTGCACCGAGCAAAACTAGTGCTATGGTGCTAACCAAAAAGATTAAATTTGACACTCCGCGCCTGAGCATGGGCGGGGTTGATATTGGCATGAGAAAAGAGATAAAACTGCTAGGACTGACCATAGATAGCAAACTAACATTTAATAGCCATGTCGATAGAGTCTGTCGGAAGGCCATCGGCATCTACAAGCAGCTGGGGAGAGCTGCCAAGACTAGCTGGGGTCTACACCCCGAAGTGGTTCGCTCAATCTATGTCGCCGCGGTGGAGCCTATAATAACCTACGCTGCGAGCGCGTGGGCGCCCGCAGTCGGCAAACTGGGGGTGGCCAAGCGCTTGAACGCTGTGCAGAGGGGTTTCGCCCTAAAATTGTGCAAGGCCTACCGCACGGTGTCTCTCCACTCAGCTCTGCTTTTGGCTGGGTTGCTCCCCCTTGACTTACGTGTTCGCGAAGCTGCTTCGCTTTACGAGGCCAAGAGGGGAGTACCGCAGCCGGAGCTGTGTGACAGGGACGTCGAGCGTATGGCCCCAGCAATCGAGGGTCCCCATCCCGCTGAACACATCAGTCTCGAGTTCGGAAAACTGGTGGATGAGGAACAAGTTAAAGAAAACAGCGATTACCAGCTACGCATATATACGGACGGCAGCAGGATTGACGGCCGGGTTGGGGCCGCGCTATCCATATGGAATGGCGAAGCCGAAACGTCGGCCGTCAAACTTGGGCTGCCGTCCTATTGTACCGTCTACCAGGCCGAGCTCTTGGCGGTGTGTGAGGCGACGAAGGTGATCCTGCGACGCGGCGAAACCACCTCTGCAATTTACAGCGATTCAATGGCCGCTCTTCAGACCATCGCGGCGAATAGTTGCTTACACCCTCTGGCGGTGGAGGCTCGAAAAAATTTGAAAATTGCTTTCGAAAAAGATAAAATAGTAAAATTTTATTGGATAAAAGCCCACGCCGGCCTAGAGGGTAATGAGCGGGCGGACCACCTAGCTAGGGAGGCGGCGCTGAAGTTAAAGACCAAGCCCAAGTACGACCTGTGTCCGGTCTCATTCGTCAGGCGAATCATACGCATGCGTTCGCTTGAGGAATGGGACCGCAGGTACGTGCTGGGTGAAACAGCAGCAGTCACCAAACTGTTTTTCCCCACTGCTGCCGGGGCCTTCCGTACAATTAAAAAGATAGACGTGAACAATATTTTAACACAGGTGTTCACGGGGCACGGTGGATTCTCCGAGTATTTGAATCGCTTCAAGTGCAAGGAGAGTCCATCGTGTATCTGTGACCCTAGTGTAGCGGAGACGGTCCCTCACCTGCTGACCGAGTGTCCAGCGAATGAAAAAGAAAGAATTGATTTAGAACTAGAGATAGACATGAAGATAACACAGGAAAACCTAAAAGAAATTATCGTAAGTGACAAAAGGGATAAATTCCTAAAATATTGTGCTAAGATTGCGGAGAGGGCGATAAAAAGGAACAAAAGCAATTCGTAAATAGTTTAAATTGTAAATTTATACAAACAATGCTTTCTAAATGTTAATATTTAAATTGTAATATATTTCTTGTTTTTAAATTGTATAGTTATTTTAAATTTTATTGTATAATTGTAATTTATTGTAGGTATTATTATATATTCATTGTATTATTGAGTCGAAAGTTTATTAAATGAAAGTATTGTGTGTCGAATTATTACCCCCAACCGTAAATAAAAGATAGATATATAATATATGATAGATATATAAGATAGTTTAGAGTAGGGAATGACAGACGGGCATCCCACCCGTAATGGAATAAAAGAAAAGATGGATGAAAGAAAGACCAAGTATGCAGAATGAATGTGCGAGAGGTAAGCAAGCGAGAACTGGAATGAAAGAGATATTGTAAATATAGGCTTCAGCGTATGATGCTGGAGGGGTTCTAGAAAAAAAAAAAAAAAAAAAAAAAAAAAAAAAAAAAAAAAAAAAAAATCCAATGACACTGAAGAATTTAAGCTGTCTATATCATAAGGTTTTATGTTTTAATTGAAGGCTAATGTTATTGCGATGAGGAAACTTCTTAATTAAGGGACAAAACCGCCCTTAAGTACCACCTCGAGTGAAATTATTTCGTACTCTCGGTATTGCTTCGCCTATAGGCCTCGAAACAATATACCATCAAGATGACAAGATTAGGTAATCCTATTTTCGACCGACGAAAACGAAAAAACAAAAACGGAGGTGGTACTCAATTCGACGCGTATATATATATATTTTATGTATGATCACGCATAACTTTTGACAGGGTGGTCCGATTTTGATAATTCTTTTTTTATTTGAAAAGGTGCACCTCCAAGGGGGTCCCATTTCAATTTGAAAAAAAAAAATTCCAACCCTAAGGGTAGGAGAACAGGGGATGATTAATTGTTCACTCACCGATTGTAGCGTATAACCGTATATGTAGCGTATATGTAAGAAGGAAGTTCTCACTTCGATTGTATTTTTTTATAATTTTTTTTTATGTTTGTTACCTCATAACTTTCGACTGGGTGAAACGATTTTGATGACGCTTTTTAAACCGACGAAAATGAAAACACAAAAACGGAGGAGGTTCCTCCGAAAAACAAATTCCTCCAGTAGGTTGGTTAAATGGGGGTGGGAAAATTAAAAATTAAGCATGTAGTAAATATTAGATTATAGCCACAAAAAAAATATAAAATAAAACTTTTTAACAAAAAATAAAACCGCCGAAAAAACGGAAAAGCATAAAATAATCTTATGATCATTTTACCTAAGTAATTTTGAGTCGGCGCCAAACAAGCAAAAATTACGTAAAGAGTGATGCGCGGCGGCGACTCAAAATTACTTGCTTTTCAGTTTTTTCGGCTGTATTATTTTTTGTTAAAAAGTTTTTATTATTTTGTCTATGAGATTAACTACCTAATACGTAAAGATCTACTAACAGGCAGTATTATTTCTTTAAATATAATTTGTTAGTGAAAACATCTGTTCCTATGTTTCGCTACATAAATAAATATATTGGCGGGATGAAGGGAGCTCAATAATTAAACATTGCTTGTTTAGACCATTACCATTCGCCTTCTTAACCTTAAGAATGGACGACTGTTACACCGTAGCGTAACATTCCAATTACTTATAAGATATTATAGGTAGCGCAGCGGATTAAGACTTCTCGGCAAATGTGGAAGAGGCATGCGCAGAACTCTATTATTAGGTGTTTAAGGGGGCAGAGGAGCGTGAGGGGCGGGTGTGCGTCGGTGTGCCGACACGTTATTAGAGGTGTAAAAGTAACGAAAAAAAGCGTACCCGTATGTATTCAGTACTATGACAATTAGTATTCGTTACTATCGTATCGTTACGTTACTCGGTACTTTTGGTCCCTCATCATAAGTCGTATTGGGTACGCGTACACCGTATGACATCGCGGCAACGCAACATTCGCTTAAGGTGCATTTTTTTACTTTTCCGTATTTTAAACCAGGCTAATCGCAATCTATTATGGCATCGATTATAATGAAGAAGCAACAAATAGGTGTCGAAAATAATTTATTGACATTAAATTGAAAGTAAACATAAACAATGAAATTAAACATATTTTAAACAAAATTAAAAAACATAAATCTTTTTTTCTTAGAATGAAATTAAACATAATAATAAAATAAGAACATATTTTAAACAATACTAAAACAACAAAGAAATTAAATAAAAAATTAGACGACGAATTTCCAGAATATAGTTTACTTAATAAACAAACATCGTTCTTTGTAACGTACGTTTTTAAATTCACCGAATAAGCGCATGCGTAAAACATACATACGATCAGCCAGCAAGCGTTTCAATTCACGCATCAACGGTACTTGAGCTTGCGTGAATGAAACAGTGATACTAGTAACTCAGTCGCTCTTCCCCTCCCGCACTTCGTTCGCGCGTCTCGAGTCTCTTGGGTACTGTTGCGTACAGATTGTTTTATCGTATTAGTACGTCATGGTGAATAAATGCCTAAAAAAACGTTCTTCTTCGCCATTGCACTATGATTTAATGGAAGGAATATCAGCACTGCCTGTAATGTTAAGTTGGTGAGGTGAAAAATTACGAAATAAGAAAAAAAAATATCCTTTCCCTTGGCAATTTTACACATGCGCCAATGCCCCGCCAGTAGTTTCGCCTACAAACCTTAATATATTGCATTACCTATACCAGATTGACCGAGCTTCGCTCGGGCCAATGAAACATACATACATACATATAATACCTACACTTACAAATTTATTATTAGGTTCTCCGAGCCTCAAGCCTTCTCCAGAGGATTGGCCGAAATATAGCCCTACCATATTGGAATCGAACCCGAGACCCCTGAGACAGCCTCAACCGCTCTTACAACGGGCTCGTAATAATTCAATAACTTGCGCAAGTACTATTCGGTGTAATAGTTGACGGAGGACCTAAAGACTTGACTAATCGACGGAGTAATTATCCCAAGGAGCGTTATTTAGAGTAACACGTTCGCGGGAACCGACGCCAAGATGGCGGCCTGTCAAAATTGACAGTTACAAGTTTCGCGCCATCGTCTGGCATTTGCAATTAGTATCTTGTTTTTAATGTTAATTTGTAAGATGATAAATTAGGTAATTCGATATTTTTATTTACTGAAATAAATGAATATAGGTATCAGATGTAACTATCAGATTTATTTTGATCCAGGACCTGACTGTAGTCCTCTAGAGAAGCTCAGATTAGATAACAGTTACTTGTCATAGTTGTCATAGTAAGTATTGTAGACAACCTGGTACATTTTCCAGTTATGACGTCATCAGTTTTTATGTATTTATTTATTTACTAGCTGTTGCACTCGACTTCGTCCACGTAACTTTATAAAATATAATACATTCGTGTCTGTGAAACCATGGAAATACACATACAAAATTTCAACCCAATCGGTCAAGCCGTTTAGTAGTTGACATAGCGACAGCAGCGCCATCTACCGGGTCCAATTGTATTTTTAAATCATCCAGGAGACCATCGAAATAGCCATATAAAATTTCAACCCAATCGGTTCAGCTGTTTAGAAGTTACGTGAAAAAGAAGTTAAGTACGGAAGTATAATTCTTACTACACGTTGTCCTATTATCCGTTTTCCCGTAGGAATGAAGCATTTTCCCGGGGTAAAAAGTAGCCTATGTTCATCAGGTATAATTTCGGCTTCTAATGGTAAAAGAATTTTTCAAATCGGTCCAGTAGTTTCGGAGCCTGTTCTATACAAACAAACAATCAAATCAATCTTTATAATATTAGTATAGATTTATCATCGCGTACGAAGTCGCGGGCACCAGCTAGTAACAAATAAAAGATTGCAAAACATCTGAATTTGTAAAATTGAATTGAACAGAATAGCGTTTATTGCAAAAGCAATTTATGCGATAGAGTGCGCTGTGCTACTGTTGATAAAATATTCTCATTCCGGATCATTAGTCTTGACACCCTCCGGCCTATTACTTGGGGCGAGCGATGCTCTACGGTGGCGGAGGGTTGAAATTGAAAAATAAAAAAAAATGCTACCTACTTTTTTAAAGCTGTAAAACTGTATATATTTTCAACCGACTTCCAAAAAAGAAGGAAGTTCTCACTTCGATTGTATTTTTTTATAATTTTTTTTTATGTTTGTTACCTCATAACTTTCGACTGGGTGAAACGATTTTGATGACGCTTTTTAAACCGACGAAAATGAAAACACAAAAACGGAGGAGGTTCCTCCGAAAAACAAATTCTTCCAGTAGTTTGTTAAAATGGGGGTGGGAAAATTAAAAATTAAGCATGTAGTAAATATTAGATTATAGCCACAAAAAAAATATAAAATAAAACTTTTTAACAAAAAATAAAACCGCCGAAAAAACTGAAAAGCATAAAATAATCTTATGATCATTTTACCTAAGTAATTTTGAGTCGGCGCCAAACAAGCAAAAATTACGTAAAGAGTGATGCGCGGCGGCGACTCAAAATTACTTAGGTTAAATGATCATAAGATTATTTTGTGCTTTTCAGTTTTATCGGCGGTTTTATTTTTTGTTAAAAAGTTTTTTACTTCTTGTTCTGGTTCTTCCCGTGTGGTCCCGTTTCAATTTGGTTCAAATAGTTAGATACCAATGTCCAATGTATATTATAACGAAAAGGGCTGCCAACTTTGGAGAACAAAATAAAAATGACGTACACTCGAATAAACACTTGAGGGAATCCGTGTATAAAATACTTACCTAAATGAAAAGGGTTGCTTATTTAGAAGATTCTAATGCCCCAGTTTTTTATTTAAGTAAAAAAAAAACGATGTCACGTAACTCACCGTAACGTTATACAAGAATTTCGTTACGTAATACTTACTTGAACGTCCCCTAATATACGTAATAATCTTAAATTTTTGTATGAAATTCTAAAATTCATTATTCAATTATCTAATACTAGCTGCTGAACGCGACTTTGCCCACGTAACTTTATAAATTATATACTAAAACCTTCCTCGAGAACCACTCTATCCATTGGTGAAAACAGCATGATAATTGGTGCAGTAGTTTTTGAGTTTATCGCGAACAGACAGACAGACGCGTCGGAGGACTTTGTCATCAATACTACTAATAATAAATCTATAGTGGTTGGTCATGGAGTAATTTACTCAGAAATATCGTGTATATAGGCTCTATACATGATACTGAAACTAAATTGACCATTTTTACCATTTTTTTTCTGTATGTATGTATTTTCCTCCATAACTCTTAATGTCATGTTAATGTCCTTCGTGCAGTGAATAAATTTCTTTCTTTCTTTCTTCTTTCTAAACTTGGTAGATAAACATTTAGAAGTACGGGACACGTCGTGATAGACTACTTTTTATCTTTTTTACCGCGGACGAAGTCGCGGGCAACAGCATCACAAAAAATAACAGTGCCAAAGTAATAAACAGACTAAAGGAAATGTATATAGGAATCTATTTAAAAAATGTCTCACGTTTAGTACATCATAATGGGGTCCTCTATTCCTCGGTGCGAAAGAGACCGATATATCGCGACGTCGAGCAGTCTGTCTCGCTCACACACGTGGGCAGTGCAATCGTAGTGCTTTTGTTTCACGCTGCCGTGGTATCTGACGTGCGGGCCACCCAGACGCGACGCTAGGGTTGGCGATAATTTACATTTCATTTTACATATTTGTTTTTTACATTTTAAATTACTAACATCTTAAGAGATATATATGGATTAGTTGTCAGTTTGTTTATCTACGAGTATAATTGTTTGCTCTTAAAGGTCACTTAGGTTTTCTGCAGTTTGATAGTATATTTATTTTACATATTTGTTTTTTACGTTTACAAATTTTAATTTTAATTTACTAACTTGAGATATATTAAGAGATTGTCAGTATGTTTATCTACGAGTATAGTTGTTTGCTCTTAGAGGTAACTTAGGTTTTTTGCAGTATCATACTATACTGTGCTACTGTGTTTAGCAATAGAACCCAATAGATAGTGAGCATATTCGTATTCGTATATAAAATAATAATATAATAAAAAAAGTTTTCTTATATTTTTATGTTTTATTATCACTAATATTATGTTCACACATATAATGAAATAATTAACTACCTACTATTTCTATATTATTTCATTATAAACATATAATAATAATAGTATTACCTGACATATTACATATTTGAACACAAATATTTATGTTTATATAAATCTAAAATTTTTAAATTAGTTTCAATATCTAATTGTAATTTTATAAAAAAATTTCGTATCAGACCTTGTCCAAAGATTGTCCATTTTTTCTCTCCGGCTTAGTGATAAGTTATGTATTATTATATATTATAACTAGCTGGTGCCCGCGACTTCGTCCGCGTTCTAGATGAAAGGTATGTCCTTTCTGGTGTTCCAAACAACGTGTATACAATTTTGCATACACGTTCAGTAGTTTTTGCGTGAAGGAGTAACAAATATCCATACATCCATACAAACTTTCGGATTTGTAACATTAGTACGGAAGTACGGATAATTACATAATTATATTAACTGATGATACAATTATCAATACTAAGAATAATATAATATGTAAGAAATGCATATAGGTAAGCTGACACAGCTGTTTCGCTAGAAACGAGAAAGTTTTACTTAAGTAAAAGTGGACAGTGACAACCCTAGCGTGAAATATAATTATCGGCAAAGTCCGCGCAGAATTAATTTGTCAAAACATGCGTAGCATTGATTCATGCTTAGTACAAAGCCTGTACTCCCGAGAGGTCATGTCGCGATCGTGGGTCGTCAGATTATTAATTGATTCCTCTTCGCCGCACACGGACTTATCTGCCTTTGTGGGAGTCGCTTCAGTTGCGCGATTAATTTGACTGCCACAGAGTATAAAAATGCATTTAAGAAGCCATTTTACAACTCAAGCAGCTTGTCAATTCCATAAGTACTAAGTAATTCCGCGATTACTCGTTAGTTATTGGTCGTGGCAATAAAAAAAAACCGTGACGTTTTTTCTGTGATATCAATACTAATAATAAATATGTAAGTGTATGTAAGTATTGTATGTATGTTCCTCCATAATTCTTAAACGAATTAATTGATTTTCATGAAACTTGGTAGATAAACATTTAGACGTACAGGACACAGAATAGGCCACTTTTTTCTTTTTCAACGCGGACGAAGTCGCGTCTATTAATTGTCTATTAACTGGAAAATTGGTATGGAAATAAAAAATTAAAATTAACTTCATATTAATCTTATCTAGTCTAGTAATATGATATAATAATTTTTTAAATTGTGCAAAATTTTTGTGACATTTTCAAAGGTTGTAACTTGTAATTACTCACTAAATGTTAAAAAAAAATCCATGACAAAATCCCACCTATAAAAATGGGTTCTCAATAGCTCTACTATCAATCATCTACTGTTTTTTAAAAATATATTATTTATTTATATACAACACACATGATACATAATCATTACATGTGGTTAAAATAAACATTATACTACACAATCAATTACCTACATAAATTACAAAAACATGCACAAGAAACAAGAAATTAAAATAAACCTATGTTACCTACTTAACTGTAACTAAAAATACTAATATTAATATTTACTTTATTACTAATATTAATACTAATATTAATATTTACTTTATTACTAATATTAATACTAATATTAATATTTACTTTATTACTAATATTAATACTAATATTAATATTTACTTTATTACTAATATTAATACTAATATTAATATTTACTTTATTACTAATATTAATACTAATATTAATATTTACTTTATTACTAATATTAATACTAATATTAATATTTACTTTATTACTAATATTAATACTAATATTAATATTTACTTTATTACTAATATTAATACTAATATTAATATTTACTTTATTACTAATATTAATACTAATATTAATATTTACTTTATTACTAATATTAATACTAATATTAATATTTACTTTATTACTAATATTAATACTAATATTAATATTTACTTTATTACTAATATTAATACTAATATTAATATTTACTTTATTACTAATATTAATACTAATATTAATATTTACTTTATTACTAATATTAATACTAATATTAATATTTACTTTATTACTAATATTAATACTAATATTAATATTTACTTTATTACTAATATTAATACTAATATTAATATTTACTTTATTACTAATATTAATACTAATATTAATATTTACTTTATTACTAATATTAATACTAATATTAATATTTACTTTATTACTAATATTAATACTAATATTAATATTTACTTTATTACTAATATTAATACTAATATTAATATTTACTTTATTACTAATATTAATACTAATATTAATATTTACTTTGTTACCAATATTAATACTAATATTTACTTAAATATTGAAACTGCTGGTGTTTTGAATTATTTTCGCGAGTTCATAAGTGGCGCGAATGTCTTGCGTCACATTCTGTCTTTGGTTATTCGTGTTCACATTATAGTATAGGAAGTTGAGTCAACAAATTCTACCAAATACATATTAATTATATTAGTCCACATGCTCTTGCAGTGTGTCCTTAAGAGTTTACTTCTTATAGCATACGATATTAACTTTTTGGCGATAAACTAAGGCAGACAGGTGCAGGAAATATCTCTAATAATACGTAATTAGTTAGTGGGACGGCACACTGCATTTGGCAGTCGTAAACTAAGTAGACAGCTATTTTGAGTTACTTGAAAATGTTAGAAGTTAAAACCTAATTTATTAATTTTATTAATTGGCGCCATTATTTTATCCAACTTCTTTTCGTAAAGCGTAAACTTATTACGTTATAATTTGCTTACAAATTGGCTACATTAGTAAATTCTACATAAGTAAGATAGCTTACGTAAGTAACTTATGTGCTTTGATAAAGGAAACTCTAGATTCTGGGTTGCTTCACTAAAAGTGGCATAGTAGAATATCACCGCACTCACAGCTTAGGGTGATATTTCATATTAGTTGCACAAAGTTGTCCTCAACGTGAACACGTGTTATATGACTTCAACCACTATTATTATACTAATTGTTAAGGTCATGCAACATTTACCTACATTATTCACCTTTTTATCAGAAATTAAATATAGTGATAGCATATACAAAAAAATCCAGTGGTCACTTTTACGAACACGTGTTACGATTTGAACCATTATTACTAAATTTTAAGGTTCAAATCAGTTATGCAACATTAAAATTTACATTATTCATTCATTTTTTATCAGAAAATAAGGAGAGAAAGTGATAGCATGTATAAAAAAATCCAGTGGACACTTTTTAGCAGGTATTTTGTTCGAGACTCTGAATCTGATGTATCTTTTATCAAAGCTTACGTGAGTAAAAGTTACAAGTGTAATTCTAGCCTTAGTTAGACGCAGGACGTCCATTGATAGAGATAGGCCTCACCCAAAATTTTCCAATACTTAAGACCGCTCACAAGAAGCCTAGATCCACAATCCATCGTCGCGTCGACCCAGTCATCTTTACCTGCCGTCTAGATTTGAAGTAAAGGAATAACCCTTGAAGGTAAAACCCATAAATAAGGAAAACAAATAAATAATTGGTAAGTGTTTTTAACAACCAAACAGTCGCCTTTTAAGGGTGGTTTACCACCCAAGTGGTGATTTCAAATTTGTCGTCACTTTAGTATGTTCGCTTGCGCGTGGGCAGCTAACGGCTCTATAGACCGCACGCGTTGCGCTTGCGATATAGTTGTCAATGGACATGAGTTTTATACAGGGTGTTGTTGGAAAATAACTAATTTTTTTTTCATATATTATTCGTATTTACACCTGTGTCTCTCCACTCTTAGATATAGGCCTCTCCGAAGGCTTGTAACCACACATAATATGGTACTCTGCTTTTCACATCAAACAGTAATTTCATGGTTCTAAGAAGTTATAATATTTATTTACCTATATTAGTTTTTTTGATATATTATTTCTTAATTTTTGAAGTGAAAACTTCTATAGCCGTGTTATACAACTTTGGGTAGGGAAAAAATGTATCGGTTCGCGTCAGCAACATGCTACTGCTGACAGTTATGCGCGCGCAGCTGTCTACGTACGCGATCGCGCCAACACATTGCATATACTTACCCGATTGTATGTGTGTGCGTTGGACGCTCAGTTTTAAGATTTCACTTCTGTCGGCAGTCATCATGACTGCCGTACAAACAAAGGTAAGTATACAAGCTCCATCAATCCCGGTGATCGGTGACTTTAAATGACGGTTAGCCTACTTGAAAGATTGTTAAAGAGGCCCTAATAGTTCCGCAGTCAAGTAGTCGGGACCTTAGATATTTTGTTGGTAATGAAAAATCCAAAACTCACAATCTTCACCTGTTAAAACGCAAAAAGAGCAGCCTGTATATTTGAAAGCCGTAAAAATACTTCTCAGACGTTCGCCCACGCATCGGCCAGTTCGCAAAGTCAGGAACAAGCGTCGGTTGCATCATTAAGGGAATTGAAGTCTAGGTTGTAACACAAAACTAAAATTAACGTCCTACAAAAAACATATTAAATAAATAAAAAATTTATTTACAAGATAAATTTACAACTTTATTAGATTTTCTTGTGCCTTGTGAAAGTCTCTACCATGTTTAAATTGTAATACATCATTTTTTACTAGCTGAAGCTGACATTTCGATGGCTTAAATATCATACAGTTACGTAAGTTACTCCTTATAACATCAGTAGCACTACCATGAGTTGCTATCGAAATCTTACGTCAGTTTACTTCTGTCGATAACGAACCCTTCACCCTTCAATGTGCTAGTGAATGATTTAACTACTAACGTTACGGTATTTCTCGAGAGCATCAGTCAAATTTGTAACTCATGGTACCGATTTTGTATAGAAATGTCAAGTTAAACGTTAGTCGCATATGGTCGCTAGCGACTATATTCGATAGGTTTTTCACTTATGCAACTCATGTTACCGGTTTTAGTTCTTTGAGCGACCGCTAGAAGCGCTGTACAATTTTTCATACAAATATTTTACGTTCTCACTCATCTCTCGCTAGCGATTTCGGTCGTCATAAACTCATGGTAATGCTACTGCTTCTTAAACATGGACGAGATCGTTGGACGAGTGGCAAGGGTGATTGCCTAACGTTTCAGGGGCCCCGGGTTCGATCCCGGCGGGGTCAACTTTGGAACTTTTCTTTTTTTTTTAAATTTTTTTTTAATAGCATTTAATATTTAACAAATACATAAAATAGATTATTTTTTTTGTATAGCCTATTACAAGGTTAATTTATATATATATACAAGTAATATTACTTTCAAAATTGACTTTGGTCTGGATTTGAAAAGTAGTGGTAGGGCACACTGCGTTTCTCACTCATTTTTGGGCAGCCCGTCTGGCGGCAGTAACCACCACCTTACAGAATACCACCGTGAAATAACAGCATATTATTATGTGCTGTTGTGTTTCGGTGAGTGAGTAAGGGATGCCGGAGCCCCTTAACCTATCCCTCCCTTATCCCTGATCCTTAATCCTTCTATGGTAGGCAGCGCACTTGTAGCACTTGTGGCGTTGCTTGTGTTATAGGATAGGCGACGGTAGCCACCTACCAACAAGTGGATCGACAGCCTGTCTGTCGACCTTAGCATAAGAAAAAGAAAAAAAGGTATTGGTCCCGAAAAATTTTGTATCAATCAGCGTAACAAATCTAAAATGCGTCTTACAGATTTATCTAAAAGAGACTTTTATTAATAGCGCTATTAAGCCTTATCCATCACGCCTTGACTTATCTTTGAGGTAACCGTGTAAAATTGACGAAAAAAAAAAGTAAAAAAAAAAACTGAACCTATTTGTCAATGGAAGTTAAAAAGAGGCTGACAATATTTTTTTCTTTGCCTCGCCCGAGCGAAAGTATAATTAAAAAGTTAATTGGAATAGTTTTTGGTGACGTTCGTTTTTTAAAATGAGCCAGTCAATTAATGATGTCAAGATTACGAAATCATTTGGAAGAATAATCGCTATCGGCTACCTAACTGTCGTGTGTTTGTAAATGCTATTAACATGTATTACTAACTGTTGCACGCGACTTCGTCCGCGTAACATTATAAAATTTTATATACTATTGACTTTTCAATACTAATAATAAATCTGTAGTGGTCATGGAGTAATTTACTTTGTTTTCAGAAATATCGTGTATATAGGCTCTATACGCCTCCGTCCACTTGGCTCCCATGTTTTGGATCCCATGGGATCCAAATATAATTTTTTGCCACTTTGGCTCCCATGGGATCATAGATACATGATACTGAAACTAAAGTGACCATTTTTAGATTTTTATTCTGTATGTATGTATGTTCCTCCATCACTCTTAAACGAATTAACTGATTTTCATGAAATTTGGTAGATAAACATTTAGACGTACAGGACACGTGATAGGCTACTTTTTATCTTTTTTAACGCGGACGAAATCGCGGGCAACAGCTAGTATTTTATATACCTACTAGCTGGTCCATGTTCTCTATAGTCATGTTATAATTTACTAATGAAATATATGGCGGGCCAAGTTATTGTTGCATTTTTCGTTCTATTATTTACTGAAATAAAAATATTGATAGGTATTTTCTGAAACACTAATTTATTGTGCAATATTACAAAATAACTATAAGAAAGAAATTGAAAATTGCAATTTTTCGGGGAGGAGGCGTCCGCGCGTAGTCGATAGATTAGCTTTATTTTCGGTTTTTAGTCTCATACAGGCTGCATTCGCATTTCGCAAAAGTCGTTTTATCTCCGCACACTTCCAATGAGAATGAAATTTCTAACAATACTTCATTTCATTTTTGTTTGATGGTCGCGGGCCATAGTTTCCCCATCCCTGGTCTATCTAAGACAAAAAGAATTTTTCAATTTGAACCTGAGTTTAGAGTAGTTCCTGAGATTAGCGCGTGTACAACCAAACAAACAAAAATCTCTTCAGCTTTATATATGGGTGTATGTCTTATAGATTGGAAGATCAAAAAATGGTGCAATGAAAAATATATCCGTTTTCGCGTTGTGTGGTCGTCGTATTATTAAATTTTATTAATATCAAAACATTTTTTCATTCGTTCACACTTAATGGTCGCGTATTTATTTTGAGCGGCCATTTTGATGCGTAAATCATGGCGGGCTGTCAAAATGACAGCAAATTTGGCGCCAACAGCGGCGGCTGTCAAAATCGCGGTTCTCATTTCACGCGTTCCCTGGTCGATGTTAATTTTAGATGCATTTAGCGTTTTAATACGTGATTAGTGGAACTAAATGTTTGTGAGGACGTATTTACGCGACCGTTATAACCGGCCAGTGTGAAAATAAAGTGTCGTTTCACGGTTTGAACTCAATTTTTTCGTGTACAAAGCACACAATCGCTTGGGGACCGTGAAATGGGAAATTTAAAGTTTGTTTTCGTGAAACTGTCGACTAATTTGATGTCAAACCTCCAACCGTTTAGTTTAAGTTTGAATAATCGTGAAATAGTTTAGGATATTTTTTTATGTTATTATTGACAGAAATACTGACGGTCTGTTGATGGTAGATAGCTACTATCGCCTATTACACAGGTGCTGAAAGTGGCCTTCCGACTACAGTAGGCTTAAGGTGATACAAGTCAGCTTTCCTCCATACAAACGTAGTACGTATATTACTCAGCTGTTTTACGTTTAATTTACAAAAGTAAGCATGATACCGATTTATCTTGTCGTTAACTAGGTTCCTTGTCATACAAACTTTAAAAAAAGTATATGATCCTTGAAAAATCCATATTTTAACACAAGTTTTAAAACAACTTTGAGGGTTAATAGGTCAGTCTAGTGTACAAAAAATCCAAAATACTTTGCATACAAACATTGATTAGTTATTCAAGAGTTCAAATAACTTTACACGAAATAGATGTATGCAGTAGTTTTGTCAAAAAGAGTATACGCCCAAGGGTCTGTTTGTGATTTTATTTTTGGGTATGAATGATTGTGCATCTCAGTCGAGTGCTCTTCCCGCGCTTTGTGCTGTGTGAGACAGAATGAATTTTAGCTACACGCACCGATGAGTTCGAGTCGCCGACTTGTGTCATCTTAAAGATAAATGATTAGGATGAGACAGGCACAGATGCTGTTAAGTATTTCACGGTATGTGTTATGTAAGAAAGAGTGTGCCCAAATGACAGCTAAACGCAGCGTACCTATACCTTGCCTTCTCCTTTTTCTTTGAAAACGTTCTATACCTAGTTAAGTATAATTAGTTTCGCGAACTAAATGTGCTCTACATTTAGCCAGGTTAGTCCAACATGCAATTCTACTTTATATTGTTTGATAAATTGAAAAAAAATATCAATTTATTCTATGGTGAAAAGTAATTCCTTGAAATGAACTTCAAAACAAATTAGATCCCCCAGTTTTTATAAAGGAAATACAATACTGAGGCAAAAAGTCTCAGTATTTCAAAGAAACCTATGAAGGAATTATCTTTGGCGACACCCTTGTGCAGTCTCAGCTTCAAAGCCTGCAGCATCGCCATAAAGTAGCATGCCTATCGGTTTTCTATAGTCTACACCACAGAGAATGTGCGTCCATCCTATGGGATCTGATCCGGCCAGAGCCGTTTCACTTGCGGAACACGAGGCGCGGGCTGGGGTTTCATCCCTTCGTGGTTGATGTTCCCCGGTCACGCACGAAGCGTTATAGTTCCACCTTCCTTGTCCGAACTGCTAAGGAGTGGAACTCATTGCCTGCGTCCGTGTTTCCCCAAAATTACAACCTCGGTCTTCAAGTCTAGGGTAAATGTCACTTACTAGGTAAGCGTGGTCTATCTTTGGCCGCATCTGCACCTAACATCAAGTGAGATCGCGGCCAAGCGCTGCCTTGATTTCATAAAAAAAAAGTCTAGTTACCAGGCCATAATAATCCAAAAAGGAAAGGAATCATCTACTACAGAATTAACTCGAAATTCCAGTATTAAGAATTAATAAAACTAAACAGAAATAATGACGATTTGGTGCAATGAAGAGTGCATAAGATCGGTGCTAATGTCTGCCCCTTGACGCTCCACTGCCGCACATCTTAAACAAAAGACAAGATTCATAAGCAAATGACACAAATACCTGTTCAAAGCAAACACTATCACTACCATCCATCATGGCGGACTAAATGCTATTTTGACAGCTGTCAAATTAACGTCAAGATGGCCGCCATACTCCTTTGAAGTCATCCGTTTGTTTACAATGGAAGGGTGAGTCGGAATCGTTTTGTAAACGGTTAGGTATTTTTTTATATAGATTTTTATGGTTGTGGTTTTTATAATTAGATAATCTATTTCTACATGAACTTATAAAATTTATGTTAGTATCTGCGATTCCTTTTCAATAGCTCTTAAAAGTATTTGAACTCATATTGTCATTAGCAAGTTAAAGATAAGTTAAGTCTCTATAATTTTATTTGTCACGGTTAATCTTCAACAATCTTTTTGTTAGCTACACTAGATTTTAAGACTGCTACTAAGTAAATATTTTTATTCATATTAATCATCAATACTACTAATAAATCGGTAAGTGTAGGTATTGTATGTAAGTATGTATGTTCCTCCTTAACTGTTAAACGAATGAACTGATTTTCATGGAACTAGGTAGATAAACATTTAGACGTACAGGACACAGGATATAGGCTACTTTATCTTTTTCAACGAGGACGAAGTCACGGGCACCAGCTAGTATTTTGTAAAGTTACGCGAACGAAGTAGCGTACACCAAACAGTCATTTTGGTGTCCCAGACAATGCAAAATTTCATGGTGATCGGCTCAGTAGTTTTTGCGTGAAAGCATAACAAACAAACAAACGAACATTCTCATATATAATAGATTCCAACAGATTTCGATACAGTTTTCACTAATGAATAGAGCTATAAACGTACTTATCTATACCTAGCTATAAATTTAACATTTCTTTACCAAAATTCATAACAATATAAACTTGATATTTTTTTACCGAGTTACTAAGCGTGGTTAGGTGTTACCATCATTAATATTGGACAAAAAAAAACAATATAATCGTTAAATCAAATAATCTGGTGAAGAAATATCATATATCACGGATGTATCGTGTAACTGGGAGGTGTACACACGCCTAGAATATTGGACTCAGAGTCGTTGCGTTGCGTCAAAATTTAACACTCGTACTCGACATATAACTTGTGTTAAATTTTTAATATATGTATTTAAATGTAATCTCTATTCATTCACATTAAATTTTAATAATAATTAAATATTATGAATTATTATCGAGTTAGTGATGAAAAAATGTATAAATTTTAGTACAATTAGACTTTGACTGTAGGCATTGCTAATAGGAATGTTTTTTTGTTTAATACATGTTAACAAATATAACTTTAAGTAAAACTAGCTGTTGCACGCGACTTCGCCCGCGTAACTTTATAAAAAAAGCTAATGTCATTCGCTGATAACGTAGCTTTCTATAGGTGAAAGAATTTTAAAAATGGGGCCAGTAGTTTTTAAGTTTATTCATTACAAGCATACAAATCTCTTATAATAGTAGTAAGTATAGATAATATTTTGTTTAATAAAACAGAAATACATTTTTATATAAACAATACAATATACAGTGTTGTATATTTATCAAATTACAAATGTCAATTTATTTATTTATTTATTTAATAAAGTACACAAACAGATTGCAATTATTAACTTAAAAAAAAATACATGTATAAGGAAATTTGCTAAATTGCAGTCCTAAATAGTATACATAGCTTGACTAACTTAATTTTAACTAAACACTAATGAGCTTAACTAACAATAATAATCTGAACCAACAATAATATCAAAACAATAAAACACTAAATAAAGTCTATTTAAATATTAACCTTAATCTACTTTTAAATAAAGAGAACCTATTGTCGAATATATCAAGCTCTTCAGATCTGATCACCACATCATTGAAAGTTCGACACATCCTAACCAAGGGATTGTAATAAGATGTGTTGTTCCTATGCGCTTGGATGGAAAATTGCCATTATAAATTTCAATAAATGAAATTGCATCTATTATTATTATTATTATTGATTTACTTAGTTCCATTATGACGTGCGTGTGTGCCGCGTGTAGGGTCTACGTGGTGGTTCTAAAAATTAAGTCATCACTCACAACACTCGATGTTTCTTTTGGTCTTTTTTTCTAAATGCCACAATGGACGGTGTTATTCAAAAATAACATGTTATGGAAACATTATTAGATTTTTATTAGAAATACGCATATTATTGTATAGGTACGTCTTTGTTTAATTTGGCGTCACTGTCGTCACAGCGATAAAAATGTCGGCCATTTTTCAACGCAGACAAAGTGTTATAGCAACAAGTTGTCAAGCGTTATATTACTTTGTTTTTTAATTTTTCAACGCGGACGAAGTCGCGGGCACCAGCTAGTATTTTATATAGGTACGCGGACGAATCGCTAGTAATTAAATAAATGAATACATAAATTCAGTTAACAATTTGAGAGACTTTCAATAAATACAGATTTGACGTATCTGCATAAAGCCATCCATACTCTTTTAATCCTTATTTTGACAGTAAACTTTTCAATGGAGGTACAAAAAAATGTGCGAGCGAGACGCCGATATTACTCTGCGACCACTTTATCTTGATCGTCTCTGTTGCTTCAATTTTATATGCCGATTAAAATTGCCTCTCTCGTGTCTCACAGTGAAATTTAACAAAGATAAAAATTAATCTCATTACGAACTCAGACAGAGCTACCGAAGTAGCCAGCTCAGGTCGCCAAAGATTTTTATTATAGACTAGCCGGTGCCCGCTACTTCGTCCGCGTTGAACAATGAAAAGTACCCTACGTCCTTTCTGGTGTCCCAGACAACGTGTATGCAAAATTTCATGTTGATCGGTTCAGTAGTTTTTGCGTGAAAGCGTAACAAACAAACAAATTCACATTTGTATTAATATTAGTAAGGATTAGTACGGATGGGTGTAGCGAAGATGAGGCTGACGATGGAGCGAGCTCACCTAAAAGATGCCTATTCATTTGAACTTTGAAAAGGCGACACGTTTGGTCTCGTCGCTAGCTGTTAATCAAACGGTCGCGGGTTCGATACCCTGATAGGGGCAAATGTTTATGTGTTAGCATTTTACCTTTGCACCCCAGTCATGGATGTTTGTATGTATTTCATAGGCTATATATATTTTAAAAAAAAGATAGTGTGTGGATTACTATGGATTGGGCGCAACCGTTCGTCACAGCGATACGTCAGCAGCGTTACCACTCACATATTTTTCCTTTCAACGCGGATCAAGTCGCGGGCACCAGCTAGTTTTCATAGCTAATTTTCAAAATTGACTCTGGTCTGGATTTGAAAAGTAGTGTTAGGGCACACTGCGTTTCTCAGCCATTTGGGCAGCCCGTCTCGGCGGCAGTAACCACCACCTTACAGAATACCACCGTGATATAACAGCATTATGTGCTGTTGTGTTTCGGTGAGTGAGTAAGGGATGCCAGAGCCCCTTAACCTATCCCTCCCTTATCTCTTACCCTTAATCCTTCTATGGTAGGCAGCGCACTTGTAGCACTTATGGCGTTGCTTGTGTTATAGGCGACGGTAGCCACCTACCATCAATAGGAGATTCGGAGCCTATACATAGAATAGGCTCTATGTTGCTTCTTTGTTTGTATAGAATAGGCTCCAAAACTACTGGACCGATTTGAAAAATTCTTTTACCATTAGAAGCCGACATTATCCCTGATGAACAAAGTATACTTTTTACCTTGGAAAAATGCTTTATTCCTACGGGAAAACGGGTAAAAGGACAACGGGTAGTAAGAATTATCCTTCCGTACTTATCTTTTTAATATAACTTCTAAACGGCTGAACCGATTGGGTTGAAATTTTATATGGCTATTTCGATGGTTTCCTGGATGATTTAAAAATAGAATTGAACCCGGTAGGTGGCGTTGCTGTCGGTATGTCAACTACTAAACGGCTTGACCGATTGGGTTGAAATTTTGTATGTCTATTTCCAAGGTTTCACAGACACGAATGTATTTATATTTCATAAAGTTACGCGGACGAAGTCGCGTGCAATAGATAGTATTTGATATTTTTAATTAAACACACTTGGAGATAGTGGAAATGATCGAATTCTGTTGTGCAAGATGTAATGTGCGGGTCGCCCAGGCAACACATAGGCCAGATAACAGTATGAAATTCACAAATTATTCAGTTTAAAGCTTTGTTATAGGGGCATTAGAGCTGACAAGATAGGCAAATGCTGTATTGAATGATTTTTGGGCTATTATAACACTATGGGTTATTATGGGCTTCTTGTTGCTTATTCAGCTACTATTCAGCTATTATGTTGCTACTATACAGCTTAAAGCAATTTATTTTGTGACCAAATTGCTTGGATAACGGCTGATAACGGCAAAAATATTCAGCCATTCTGTGTTGCTTGGGCGTCGCCATGTGTCTTCATATATTTGTCGACGGGGCAAAGTGATGTTGGGTGGCTCGTTGGTGACTCATAGTATTGAAGGGCGGATTACGGATTAAGATATAAAAAATAAATGTTTAAAAGAGACCTTTTTTGTGCTCTCAATAGCCAAGTGGATCGTACTCTACAATTGAAAAAAAAATTACATTTAAGGCGTCAAATCAAAACGGTTTTTGTTGAATCTTGTATGTTTAGCAAATAAAGAGATTATTAATAACACAGGTCAACACGATTTTTGGGTCTGGCTTCTGCATATGAAATTTTGATTTCTTCTATGTTAAAAATAAGGGAATAAATGATTTTTTTGATCAAACTTTGCTTTTGTAGAAACTAGAGCATTTTTTTTTATTTTTTTTAAGACATATGATAGATTCATACATTATTTCCATACTTTTATTTTCAATTACAATTAGAAAAGCTTTTGTTGAACACTAGAGCCTTTGTCATTTGAGATTTTTCATAAACAACAGGAAATATAATATGTAAAATAACGGAAAAATTAAGTCCAAAAATGGATATTTTTAGTGTTTCTCTTCTCTTATGTTTGTATGGGCTGTCTAGTCGTATTTTACTTATCGTCATAAATCAGGCAAAAGCAAACTTTAAAAGCTAAAAATGAGAATGTAACTATTTTTAGATGTCTAGAATCAGAATTTAAGCATTAGAATAGAAACCCAAAAAAAAAATTTAAAAAATAGAAGTAAAATGTGATTCTTTTAAAGGTTAAATATATAATTGTTAATTTATTATTATTACATTAGAGCTTTCCTTACAGATACTTAAGTAATTTTTGAGTTTATTCATTATAAACTTACTAATCTTCTCTGTTACAATCCTTATCCTTACTAATATTATAAATGTGAATGTAAGTTTGTTTGTTTGTTACGCTTTCACGCAAAAACTACTGAAGCGATCATCATAAAATTTTGCATACACATTGTCTGGGACACCAGAAAGGACATAGGGTACCTTTCATCCAAGAAAAAAGTACAGTTCCCGAGGGATTATCTAAAATATAAAACTGTAACTAAACGCCCGGCCAATGTGTTGTAGCAACAAGTTGTCAAGCGTTATAATTGCTTTTATATTTTTAATTTATCATCACATCACGTACAATTTTTAATTTATCACATTATATTGTATTTATATAGAAAAATCTTTCATTACTTCCCTTCGTATCTCTATCTGCTTAAGTAAAAGCTTCACTTTATATAGAAACACTTGTAATTATTTTGTCTAAAGTACCTATAGGTAAAATGACTGATGACAAAATGTTGAATTAAGGGAATTTTTTTTTGTTACTTAACCATTCAAATAGCACCTTATGAAGTGAGTATTTGCAAGGCAAAAAATAATAAAAAAAAATGTCAATAAGTACGTGACACTACAACACGTAAAACAGCTTCCCGTGCATCTGGCGAATTGTTGGCAAATGTGTTCAGGAAACGGCTGATCGAAATAGGAAATGCTTGTGGCACTTTATGGCACATTTCAAATTCTGTATTCCTCGATTTCATAGATAACTTTTGAGGCGACTTCGTCCGCGTTGAAAAAGAAAAAAAAGTAGCCTATATCCTGTGTCCTGTACGTTTAAAATTCTAATGTTTATCTACCAAGTTTCATGCGAATCAGTTAGTTAAATAATTAGTTAGTTAATTAGCCTTACGTTAGTTAGTCGTGACGTTAGTTAGATAGTTAGTTAGTCATGACGTTAGTTAATTAGTTAGCCTTATTAGATAGTTAGTAACTTAGTTAGCCACGACGTTAGTTAGTTACTCATGGCGTTAGTTAATTAGTTAGTTAGCATGACGTTTGTACGTTAGTTAGTTATGAGGTTAGTTAGTTAGTAAGTTAGTTAGTCATGAGGTTAGTTAGTTAGTAAGTAAGTTAGCCACGACGTTAGTTAGTTAGTCGTGACGTTAGTTAATTAGTTAGTTAGCCTTACGTTAGCTAGTCATGACATTAGTTAGTCATGAGGTTAGTTAGTTACTAAGTTAGTTAGCCACGACCTTAGTTAGTTAGTTGAGCTCTAATCTCAACTTCGGCACATCTATTGAGTCCAAAGCCCAAACAGCAGCCAAAAAGCTAGGCATCCTAAACAGGGTGAAGCGATACTTTACGCCTGGACAGCTCTTATCTTTGTATAAGGCGCAAGTCCGTTCTTGCATGGAGTATTGCTCTCACCTCTGGGATGGCTCGGCCAAATACCAACTTGCCGCACTCGACTCGGTAGAACGCAGAGCTAAGAGACTCATAGGCGACGGTACTTTTTTAAAGTCTAAGATGCAGAGCCTGGCACATAGACGCAAAATTGCCAGTCTATGTGTCTTTTATAAGATGTACTTCGGTGAGTGTGCTCAGGGGCTCCATGAGCTCATACCGCCTTCCCCTTTCTTCCATCGGACATACAGACGTACGGCTGGTTACCATCCTCATCTTGTCGAAATCCCCCCTTTTCGAACCAAGCGCTTTAAAACATCCTTTATAATGCGCACCGCCAAGGTTTGGAACTCCCTGCCTGCGTCTGTATTTCCGAGTTCATATAACCCTAATCTTTTCAAAGTTCGAGTGAATAGGCATCTTCTGGGTGAGCTCGCTCCATCTTAGGCCTCTCCCTTGCTACCAAGCTGGTTGTTGGCCAAGAGCAAACCCATCTCTAATAAAAAAAAAAAAAAAAAAAAGTTAATCATGACGTTAGTTAGTTAGTAAGATAGTTAGTCATGAAGTTAGTTACTTACGTAAATAAATTGCTCCAGTAATAAGCTGACGCTGTTCGCAGTTCGCTATAAAACATTCAATATTTTTGCATTAGATCACGAGCCTCTTTAGGCCTCCAAATTAATGAAGATATTTACGAGAACCAGTCATTGTAAAAATGGCATAATCATCCATGGTCTGTCATTATGTCATTATTGAGCTTGATATTAAAAAATAATAACTCTTTGGTATCAGCGTAGTATTAAGTTTTAAGTAAGTACTATCGGTTCTCGAATATAACTAGATGATTATTTTATATGAAGAATGTGTGGACGCAGATACGTTGAACTTTGAGATAAAATTATAAACCATTGACAAGTTGTAAACTTGTCAATTTTTTATAATGGTTGTCAATGGTCAATGTCTGTGAAATAAACGAATAATTACAAAAAATATGATACGTTTAGATTACGATGAGTCTTCATACGTAACTGGTTACGTAGAATAATAGAATATTCTTTCTACAAAATACAAAATTCATGGTGATCGTTTCAGTAGTTTTTGCGTGAAAGCGTAACAAACAAACAAACTCACATTCACATTTATAGTATTAGTAAGAATAATTATTGTCTAGCTAGATTATAATAACTAAGTATATTATGGGTCTAGTTGCCTGCAAATCAATACTAATAATAAATGTGTAGGGGTAGGTCATGGAGTAATTTACTTTGTTTTCAGAAATATCGTGTATATAATATATAGGCTCTATACATGATACTCAAACTAAATTGACCATTTTTACAATTTTTTTCTGTATGTATGTTTAAAAATAATCCATACTAATAATAAATCTGTAAGTGTAGGTATTGTATGTATGTATGTATGTTCCTCCATAACTCTTAAACGAATTAACTGATTTTCAAGAAACTTGGTAGATAAACATTTAGAAGTACGGGACACGTGATAGGCTACTTTTTATCTTTTTTAACGCGGACGAAGTCGCGGGCTCAGCTAGTAATTAAATAAAATAGTTGTGTTTATAGGCACTTATTAAAAATATATAAAAATGTTAATTTATGTGTAAAATGAGACACTATTTACATAGTGTTACACTAAAACCAATGAGGATTCGTTAAAAAATTCTTTCAGTAGTGAAAAAATGTCCTCTTAATGCGAGATTTCTCGCTTAATTACGAAACAAATGGTAGGGGTCACAATGAGTAAGGTATTAGGAATTTTTTGATAGTCTGTGGGCGTAGGTAGCTGCACTGCAAATTAACCAATTTAATGTATTGTGATGAATCAACATTTATTACTAATCATAATATCATTTGTCTTCTTAGGTTTTTTTTCTTTGACTGACTAGCGACTACTACCGGCTCCTCAGTGATGGATTTTTTTGCAATATTTGAACTGAAAACTTCTATAGCCGCGTTATACGACTTTGGGTAGGGAAAAAATGTATGGGTTCGCGTCAGCAACATGCTAATGCTCACATTGTATGTGTGTGCGTTGGACGCTCAGTTTTAAATTTTCACTTCTGTCGGCAGTCCTCATGACTGCCTCTGTTTTTTTTTTTTTTTTCATTTATTTGAAAAGGCTTACCAACTAAAGACCATCACAATATACAACACTTACAGAAAGTAACATTCACAAGTATGAATTTAAATTATAGGAAAGCACAACAAATGCTGACGTCTTTAATCAAATATCGAGCCTTTTCTAACCTCGACTGTACCTATATGCAAATAATTAAAAATGGCATTAAAACGGGTATTTATCGACCGTTATTAAAAAAAAATTGATAGATACCAACACAAAAGTATGTACCTATAGGATACCAATAAAAAAACGACCATAATTAATACTAAAACACACATCCTACGTATATCCAAACATAACAGACAGACAAAACGACAAAGAATAAACGGACATCTCAATTAGTTCACACAGGCGTATTCTTTAAATAGATTCACAATGAACACATTAAATTTCGACCTTATTTCTTTCGCCATAAAATAGAAAATTAAAACTGTGATTACACCAAGAAACTTGTAACGTAATCCTTTACGAGAACATGTCAATGAAAAATCTACTTTAAAATGTATTACGTAAGGTGTAATTTTGAAAGTAAGGCGGTATAGGAATAAAATAGTTTAAAATTACATGCAAATTTGAGCCGTATTTCTCGGAGGGCAAGTCTGTTTTTGTTTTGACGGTGATTGATGGCATCTGATCCAGTCAAGCTTGAAAATGTTTTGGTGACATGAACGAGTAATGTTGGAAAAAGGAAGGAAGTGGGGTCTTAGTAATTTTATTAAAAAAAAAAATATATATATTTTTTAAACTCTATAGCTTTTGATCGTGATTAAATTTGACTACAATAAATGCAATGTTTAGTAGGTATGTTTAGTAGGGTCTGTCGTCTCTTATACCTACCATCAAGTAGACTGTTAGGCTGTCTAGCGATCTTTTAACATAAAATATATATATATATATATATATTTTACATAAATTGGGTTCGCAAGCATTTATATCTCATGATATCAATACTTTTACCAATGCTAGATATCAAAATTTGTCTATACTAATATTATAAAGAGGAAAGATTTGATTGTTTGTTTGTATAGAATAGGCTCCGAAACTACTGGACCGATTTGAAAAATTCTTTTACCATTTGAAGCCGACATTATCTGTGATGAACATAGGATACTTTTTACCGAGGGAAAATGCTTCATTCCTACAGGAAATCTAAAATAAAAGTAAATACTAGCGGTTTGGCCCGGGAGGTCTATCCAAATCAGGTGAAATCTCGCAGAGATATATTAAATTATTTCAAGTACCTAATAACAAAGTTAATTACTCCATGACCGACCCCTACAGATTTTTTATAGTATCGATGATGTTGAACCCATGGTATCAACATTTTAAAATAGGTTTGGCCCACTCTACAATCTCATACGATAAGTCTAATATTTTTTTTCTCCTGGCCAACATCCAGCTATGAAGCGAAGATGAGCCTATTCACTCGAACTTTGACAAGATTTTAGTTATATAAGCTCGGAAACACAGATGTCGGCAGGGAGTTCTAAACCTTGAGCAGTGCGCATTATTAAGGAAAAAATATAAATAATGTGATATAATATGAAAAAAATGTAGCACCAATGTCGACTCCACATCTTTTAGTCCTCTTTGGGTGGCCGGACCACCCATTGGCTGCGTATACGTAGCATCTGTTTGTGTGAACGCTGGAATTAGGCGCCGACACTGCGAGAAATGCTGTAGGTATAGTACTTACCTAACTCCTTTCATGTATTTAGAAGTCTTAGAGACTGTATTGACAGTTTCGAAGTCTTAAGTGCTTGGAGTATAAGTCTTAAGTGCTTCAGTTGAGCAGAAGTAAGCTCGACTATTAAACGCTCGAAAATTGTCGACTATCAAACGCTATCGAAGCTCGACTATCAAACGCAGACCCACAGCTTGGATCTTTTTTAACACCCGACTCTCGACGCAAAAACGGGGTGTTATAAGTTTGACGTCTATGGAATCGCAGCTCTCAAACGGATCGGTTTTATATATTTTTTTAATTTGAAAGCTAAAGTGACCGCGATCGTTCTTAAGTGCTATAAGTAGGTAGTTTATGAAGATCTGTTCGGGCGTTTGAAGACCATTAGCCCATTTCCTAGTTGACGAGGGCATTACAGCGAGTCAGTTCACAAATGAATTCACATGTTCGATTGATGTGAAATTTGGTATACTGTTACTTCGGTGGTGTTTCCATGACAATGGAAATGGACGCTTACATGTCCATGACATGACATCCAGTAAGGGCTACTGCCATCAAACGGCAGGCATTATCTAAAATGCGTCTGCTGAGCGACAGGCGAAAAATGCGAAAAAATTGTGCAATATCACACTAAATTGTTCATTTTTACGCAAACCACACTAGTGTTATGAGCTACGTGATACGATTTAGTGTGATATTGCACAAATTTTTCGAATTTTTCGCCTGTCGCTCAGCAGACGCATTTAGATAATAAATAAGCCTGCAGGATGCAAAAATGACTGCGAATAGTTTTGTAACAGACCATCTATTTACAAAAAAAATGGCCAATAAGTACTCTGTACCATTCACATCACAGATAAGTAATAAACACCATGTTGTCTACTTTGCCAGCTATAAAAGAACTCTGACCTGTGTTAGACTTTGCCGACTAAGTATTCCTCTATTTTCGGACTCGGCAGTAATGTATTATTTTTAGAGCATTTTTTTCATTGCTATTTGAAGAATCCAAGGTACCTCTAATATTAAAAAAAAAAATGGTAAACCGTTCACTACAGTATAGGCTGTTATTAGACAAACAAATTAATATAAGTTATGAAACTTGCGTGGCGTGACACCTTTGGGTCTGCTGTTCAAAACACATAACTCTCCCCCCCTTTCCACCTGTCGCTTCAATCGTGAAATTTGTCCCCGTTAACGGTTTTTTAAGCATTTTGCGTAAACTTTATTAGATACAATAAAAGTGTCAGGCAAAATTTATACTATTCTAACTATTCTAATTTATACTATTTTCACATTAAATTCTAAACAAAATATATAAATAAAATAATATATAATTACTTATTTGAAAACCGTCAAGTTAATAAAAATGTATAGAACACATTTTGTTTAGAATCCAATGAGGAAAATTTTTGCCTGGGATACTTTTTTGTATCTAATAAAGTTTTCACAAAATACTTAAAAAACCATTAACGGGGACAAATTTCACGATGTAGGGGGGGGGGAAGCGGCAAGTGGAAAAGGGGGGGAGAGTTGTGGGTTTTGAACAGCAGACCCAAAGGTATCATGGTCACACAAGTTTCAAAACTTTATTAATTTGTTTTCCCCATACATTGATTACATAGAATTACTAAGTATATCAGCCCAGGTGCTGGCCAGATCTTGATAAGCTCAATACATTTATAACAGTTTAATTAAGGACATTTGGAATGTGGAATGGTATGTTCGACCTAACGTAGTTCTTTACTCTTTTTAACGTGCCGAACGGAGGGGAAATTTTTTGTGCTATTTACTTTTAATGTAATAACAAAAAAATACAATTAAATTGACCACCAGTTGTGTTTGTTTGTTATGGTTTACATATATAAATCAACATTTTTAACTGTTACCATTTTTATGGTTTTACGCTGAAATTCTTGGTAGTTTAATTGATTTAAAACCGTAATAAAATAGATAAATATTACTCTAGCGACCAGTAGTGGTGGGCTTCGCATAGATCATTTTTTTTCCTACAAATCAGTAGGTAACGTATGTACACAAACATTACCGATATTACCATTGTGGGGCGCCTGTATAGAGGGCTCCCCAGCTGTGGGATGGTTAGATAATGTTCCCACGTATGTACATATATTGGTATGCAAGCTGAATACTATCCCCGACTTCCACCAGAATGATTAACAAGCCTCAACTTAGTCAGCAGCCAATGAAACTCAAAATACATTTGCATTAGCACAGAAAAAGTCAGGTTGAAAAGCAATAGCAGAATGTTTATTTACAAATTTTGGCAGCCCTTATATATTTTCATTTTGACAAGACATTCTATTTCAAATTCAAATCAATCATGGAATTAAATTTTAAATGTTCGTTCGAATTTTTCATGTTGACGTTTTCGAATCTTCGCTGCCAACGTTCTATGAAGAGGTTGTATATGCGTGTTTTTGTTATGTGGAGTATCGCCACATATTCCCCCTGGCCAGACCATGACAATGGTCTTTTTTTTTTTTTTTTTTTTTTTTTTTTTATGTTAAGGTCGACAGACAGGCTGACGGTCCACTTGATGGAAGGTGGCTACCGTCGCCTATAACACAAGCAACGCCATAAGTGCTACAAGTGCGCTGCTGACCATAGAAGGATTAAGGATAAGGGATAAGGAAGGGAAGGGGGTAATGGGCTCTGGCATCCCATACTCACTCACCGAAACACAACAGCACATATGCTGTTATTTCACGGTGGTATTCTGTAAGGGGGTGGTTACTGCCGCCAGACGGGCTGCCCAAATGACTGCGAAACGCAGTGTGCCCTACCACTACTAGTAGTCTATAGTAGTCTGGAAATCTGACTCGACGACCACTGCGCGACCTCTTCTCTTCAGGCTCGACGTTAGGTACGACGACACGACTTGAAGATGACTCATCGGTCGGCTCACATCTGTCTTCGTTGAGGTGCTTTGCTTCTCTCAACAGAAATGCCGGTTTCAGCCTGTCGATGGAGATGTTCTGCATCTTGCCGCGGACATCGACGGTAAAGAATTTAGGCTGCCTCTTCACTATCTTGTAGGGTCCAGCGTACGGCGGTTGTAGAGAACTTCTGACATGGTCTTGACGAATGAAGACGTGTGTAGATGTATGCAGGTCTCGGGGTATGTAGAATGGTGAATTGTTGTGCCATGTGGTAGGTTGTGGAGTCAGCTTCGCCATGTAGGAGCGAAGTCGGTTTGCGACTCGGTGACATCTCTAAAGTTGCAGATGCTCTGGAATGATGCAGACCATGGATAATGTCGAAAACTTGTCTTCGTAGCTGAGGAGTGATGTACGGTCGAGGAAAAATAGAAGTGTCACCGTAGACAGGTAAGTATATTTCCTCTTCTGAAGTTTCAGTGCTGAACCGTTTAGTAGAAGGTCTTGCAGTTCAGGATCTGATTCCTGAAATCGTGCAAGTTCCTCGTAGTCAATTGCAGTTGCAATCTCTTCCTCTCGTGACAGTGCGTGTGTCAGCGACAATGTTTTCTTTCCCAGGCAAGTACCCGGGGATCACCAGTAGGTGGTGACGTAGTATGGTCGGCAAGGACCACATGGTCTACATGGGCCGGACGGCCCTGTCCACAGGAAAGCGGCTAGGCCCACACGGCGGGGTCACTAGCGAATAAACTTCACCATTGTTTGAATTGTGTTCACTGAATTATGTTAGTGAATTTAGTCTATATACATTTTAGAAGAACTTCGGCCGAAAAATATAGTAGAATATTTACATAGCAAAACCCCGGTTGAGAAGCGATAGTGGAATATTTACATAGCAAAACCTCGGTTGAGAAGCAATAGTTGAATGTTTATTTACAAATTTTGGCAGCCCTTATATATTTTCATTTTGACAAGACATTCTATTTCAAATTCAAATCAATCATGGAATTAAATTTTAAATGTTCGTTCGAATTTTTCATGTTGACGTTTTCGAATCTTCGCTGCCAACGTTCTATGAAGAGGTTGTATATGCGTGTTTTTGTTATGTGGAGTATCGCCACACCATAAAAACATTAACATAAAACTTAAATAAAACTTAACTACAAAAGAGTGTCTATGTGCATTATTTAGGGTTAGACAATGCTTAAGCATTATTTAATTTATTTTTTATTTTTTTTAATTTTTATTTATATATCTAAGCGCCTGTTTCACCAACGTCAAGTAAAGTGTTGATTAGTTACTTTTAGAAATCATTTTCTGTTTTATTGAATTATTTAATGAATGAATGGCGTGCATCCATCGATAGCCGATTTTTTTTTATTATTTTCTCAATTATTATTAGTGAAACAGGCGGTAAATTTAATTTAATTAATAATTAATTGATTAATTAAATTATATTAATTATAATAATTATTATAATTTTTATTTATATTTCATGAGTTGTAATTTATTACAATACTTCTTCTTCTTTTAATGTCTTGGCTCCATCAGATCTTCTCCGATGATTTTGCCAGTGTCATTAGTAAAAATAGCAATTTATAAAAGCCTTTTTTTAATAAAAAAGGCAAAATTGAAATTAAAAATCAAACAGACTAGTCAGTCAAGTGTATAATTTTTCTTAGTTTTCCAAAATAGGTCCGTCAAGTCCAAAGCAGTCAAGTCAAGTCCTTATTACAATACATACACGTTTATACAATACAGGCTTGCATGCTTATAGTCGGATTTTTAATTAGATGAACTAAAATGAACGAACTCGGTTATAAATGAATCATACTACAACACTACGCTTCATGCTTGCAACATTAAAAAAATAAAACCGATTTCAGCTGTCATTTTAGTCCATCTAATTAAAAATTCGATTATAGTGTGTGTATTCATAGCCAATAAACAAATTTATAATATGTTCCTGTAAATAAATAAATATGTAAATAAAAAATAAAAAAATCAAATTTGACATTTGACAAATACGCCAGTGTCAGTTACGTTCCATTATGCGCAATGATATTTGGTAATAACAAAATTTTATAAAAAATTCTAACGTATTTGTTGTAATTTATAAATGCCTTATCTTATAATTTGCTAATAAGATTATTTTATAATTTGCTCATATCATTAATATATTCTGTAATAATAGCTCGTGGAAACCAAAATTTATCTTTATATCTGCGGAAAATGAAAACGACACGAATGAATGAATGAATGAATGTTTGCCAGTTCACGTACTTTAACCGCTGCTTACAAAACCAAGCGCTAAATAAGCTTTTGTGGTAGGGACATTAATTTTAAACGCTCGCTAAACGATGTTTAAATAGTTAGACATTGTCTAAGTAAGCACGTGATTAAACAGTGTTTATTTATTTTTCCATTAGTGAAAATCGTATCAAAATTCGATTGGTTGTTTTGAAAAATACAGCGATTGAAAAATACTTCGTCCGCGTTAAAAAAGATAAAAAGTAGTCTATCGTTTGTCCCGTACTTCTAAATGTTTATCTACCAAGTTTCATGAAAATCATTTAATTCGTTTAAGAGTTATACATACATAGATACATACAATACCTACACAATCATACACATTTATTATTACATAGTATCCTTGATTGATTAATCTACCGGTCGAAACCGCGGCGAAGAAAAATGCTATGGTTCTACTGGTAAAATTATTGTATAAGTAGGTTAGATCAATAAAGGCTTCATAGGCGTCCGCCACCGTGGCCATCAGACGATTTAAAAAAATAAATATATTAACTGTCAAAAAACCAACATGGCCGCTCATTAACGCACAGAGCAGATAATAAAGCCATTAACGTCATAATAAAAGTAATTTACGTGATATCAGAATAGATATAAAATTAGCATATGAATGAATTAAAAATGTTTTATTTTTCGAGTTCACATTTCGCTATTGACATTCATACACACACATACATACACACATACACAGGTATAGTGTTGGTTGATTATAGTATTTTCATTTTATTGTACAAGAAAATAACTTCAAAAGCGCACAGGAAGTTTGGCAATATTACTTACTTACTTACTTACATTACTTACTTACATTACTTGAAGTAGGCACCTAGTAAAACTAGCTTCCACCTATGACTTCGTCCACGCCCCTATTTCCTATTATAATTTTTTTCATTCTTTGAGTATTCATTACTTGAGACAAATGCAAATTTATCAAAATATTCCAACGCATCTCGAGGTTCTAAAGACAAATGTCAATCAACTAACCTGTCACTATATTATTATAGTGCCTTAACTATAAAGACAATAAAATGACTAAAAATTGTACATCATTTGTTAAGAGTCCAGACGTTTTTATCAAGAACGATATCTGAGTAATATTGAAGCGAAGTTACCCGGATAAGTGTCTGTAATCCGTTGTCTTAAAAAAAAAACGAAATGCCACCAACGAAGCTTAGTAATGAAGACATTTGCGTCCAATAAGCAACCCATTATTACTGCTTATACGATAAAGAATCTAATTTTGTAGTACAACCAATAATGAATCTAGCCAACGACTCATTAAAGTTCAAATTCGCTCGCGGATTAACCAGTTTATTTTTTAATTCCCCCGCCATAGACTAAAATCATGTTTAGAACGTTTCATTAGGAAATTTAAAAATGCGCGATAGCATTCCGATTGGAAGCAGCAATCGTTCCATATTTAAAATTAATTCGGACTGTATATTACGAACGCTAAATTTGAATTTTCACAGACAACTGTCCGCAGATTTGCAGATGTTTTATTAAAAATTATACTTTATTGTTTGAATTTTAAACTAGAGGGCATAAGGTTGAAAATTGATTGATAAAAAGCAATATTTCTTTAATTAGAAATAAAGGCCCTTAACCGGCAATTAAGGCATGTTTATTTAGGGTCGTGTGGTTTTATAGTTTATGGCATAATGGCGGTGCGATCAAAGACAACGATTCGATACGGAAGCCATATTTAAAAGTTATTATTAATTAATTTCCGTCTGTTGGCTGCTCTGTGGTTTGCATTTTATTGGACAGTATAGACTATATAATTACCCTATTTTTATCAATTTTACAATCAATACACTTGCTTGTATACACGTGAATAAAGTTTTACGATTTTGCATAGGTAATATGTTAATGAAGTTTTGAGACAATTGGCTATGCAATAAAAAAAGCGTTATTATGTTGCGGATGGACATCTTTTTTTATGAAACTATTATATTATTAGTAAAGTCTTTAAAAAAATCTTAAAAATCAAGGATGGATATTGGATACTCAAAAATAAAACATGACAATTCGCCCAATTCGGGCGAGATAAATTTGGACGAATTGTCCATTAACTCTTTGAAACGGGAAACTCTTGTTGTGTAAAAAAAATTTGAATAGGGCAGATTTATATTTAAAAAAAAAATTCGTTTTACCATAGAAAAATTTTTCAACGTTAACTACATTTGTTTTTAAGGTTATTAATTCTTTTATTTTTATTTTTATTTAAGAAATATATTAAATTAAAATTTATATTAATTAAAAATAAAAATTTAAATATGAAAACAATATTTAAATCTAATATATTAAATATTTAAATATTTTAATCGTCATATTTTAAATCTGTTCGGTTATCTCCAAAAAACTACAAAAGTTGTTGCACAATATTGCACCTTAACACATAGATCATTAGGTTGCGTTCATTTTGTCTTAATTAAGCGTAAAATTTTGGACACAGAAAAGTGTAGAGGTACAATTTGTAATGATGTCAGATGAATTGATGGGTGGGCTTTCATTGCAGTAATTATATATTTATTATTACTCTCTACTCACAATCGGCCAGTATTCATTCATTGAAGAAGAAAGCTCTCTCTATACTCGTCAGTATCAGTTTTTGTATGAAACTTATTATAAGCTATGCGCGGTAGCAATTTTTTTTGCAAAATAAAAATATGCTAATAAAAATAAAATCTGTTGAACAGTTTAGAAAAAGTAAGCTAAGAAACAAACAGAGGCGGAGAGCAACTTTTAATATTAGGTATAATCCTTACTTAATATTATAAATGCGAAAGTAACTCTGTCTGTCTGTCTCGCTTTCACGCAAAAACTACTGAACCGATCACCATGAAATTTTGCATACACGTTGTCTGGGACACCAGAAAGGACATAGGATACATTTCATCCAAGAAAAAAGTAATGTTCCCGAGGGATTATCTAAAATATAAAACTGTAACTGACGCCTGGCCAATGTGTTATAGCAACAAGTTGTCAAGCGTTGTAATTGCTTTTATATTTTTAATTTATCATCGCGTACGAAGTCGCGGACACCAGCTAGTAGATTTTAACGAGGCGAAGGCGAAGCGTTGATTGCATTTGTGTGCGTGTAACCGTGTATGTGTACGGCGAGGGCGTACTTTTACTGGTTTCACTCTACCGTCCACAGGGCTCTATCTTTAGTTCTTATTTTATCTAAGACTTTCTTAATAATTTTTGTACTAATGATTTATATTTCTTTTTGTTATAGGAAGAAGTAAGTACCGGACCAGCTCACGGCAGCAACGTGAGAATTTTCATTTCATATAATAATATATTTTTCATTACCTATAATAATATGTACATAATATATACATAATATAAATAAATAATACATACAATAGATAGATAATTCTACATATAATAATATGTAGATAAAAATTGTGTGTTTTATAACATTATGTGTGTGTGCATGCTTATAATCGTATTCTGTGTGTTTTTTGTTCTGTGGCAGATATTGGGTGGATAAATTACTCTGTTGCGGGGTACTCTGTGGACTGTAGGGGAAGTATTAAGAGCCCTTAAATACCAATATGATTCCAGTCACATTATAGCTTAAAATCTATATATTTTAGGACCCTATAAATATTTTATAACCCTATAAATTCGCATTATAGTAAATACTGAGTTAAAAATACTGAGTTCTCACGCTCTTACAGCACCACCTTAAGTATTGAATCTTTTTCTATAGTTCTATATATTATAGTCGGATTTTTAATTAGATGAATTAAAATGACATTTGGTGGGTTATCATTTTATTGTAATGTAAAAATAGTGTAATGTAAAATTAGGTAAGAATCGTGATTCAATCTTTTTATTTTATAATAAGTTTGTTAGTTGAACTTATTATTTTAATAAGATTTTTAGTTGTTGCTAGCTGTCATTTTAGTCCATTAATAAGGCGGCTGAGTTCCATTATTTTGTTCTCTTCTAGAAAGTGATCGATACTTACAACTTGACCATATAGTTAATGATCGAATTCGGTTATAAATGAGTCATACTACAACACTACGCTTCAAGCTTGCAACATTAAAAAAATAAAAGGCCGATTTCAGCTGTCATTTTAGTCCATCTAATTAAAAATTCGATTATATTGTTCTATATATTACCAGCTGTCACCGGCGACTTTGTCCGCGTTGAAAAAGAATAAGTAGGTTATCCTGTGTACGTCTAAATGTTTATCTACCAAGTTTCATGAAAATCAGATAAACCTACACTTACAGATTTATTATTAGTATTGATTGATAACATTTTTAATAAATTTCTTTTAGAAATATAACTGGTAGCTATTAACTGGCAAGAAAAATATTGTTATATTTCTTGCTTAAATATAATACTAGTAAGTAGCTATCAAATAGTAAATTTGTGTGGTCTAATAGTAGTTTAGCGTAACTGAATGTTGCGTCGATTGAAAAGTGAAAAAAGGTCTTTTAAAAGATACTCAAATTGAGCGTCTAATGACCACCATTCACAACTGACTCATAAAAAAATATCGTGTCACCAATACTCCCGTCGTTAGTTGGAACTTTTTTTTTAAAAAAAAAAAAAAACACGAACAAATTTTTAAAACTTGGGTTCTGTTGGTTATTTCAATTAAATTTATTAATTTATACTAACAAACCCAGCTGCAGAGATTTGGTGTGAGCATTCTGTGTAAAAAGTATTAGAAGAAAACCAACTGCGCCAATTTGCATGTTTTTCACTTGAGTTTATTATTTATATATATCTTTGTTATTAACAATTTTATGCAAAAAAAATCAAATCAAAATGCAAAAAAAATTGTTTTTTTAGTTTTTTTGCTTATAAAATTGAAACTATCAGAGTAATCATGATGGTGTAAACAGAGATAGTTTAGAGAATGAAAACACAAAGAAAATGAGAAAATCAAACGACTCGATCAGACCGTTCGCTTTTTTTTTTTTTTTTTTATGTTAAGGTCGACAGACAGGCTGACGGTCCACTTGATGGTAGGTGGCTACCGTCGCCTATAACACAAACAACGCCATAAGTGCTACAAGTGCGCTGCTGACCATAGAAGGATTAAGGATAAGGGATAAGGAAGGGAATGGGGTAATGGGCTCTGGCATCCCTTACTCACTCACCGAAACACAACAGCACATATGCTGTTATTTCACGGTGGTGCTTAGGAGAAAATCGGAAAAAGCCGCCCAAAATGCAATTTTTTCAAAAATTCATAACTCATTTATTTTTTGTGTTGTATCGTTGATATTCCGGCCAGTATTAGTTATCAATATAAGCTTTTTATGTGCAAAAATCAGGCACTGTCCAATGCATAGTTTTCGATCTGTAGCTATTTGAATATTTTAATATGCAATTTTCCAGCAGGCCTAAATGCGACAGGTGTGGTCCTATTTCAATTTACGAAAACGATTTTGAAAGTAGAATTTTCATACTTCAAAATGAATTACCTAACTGATGAAAATCAGTTAATTCGTTTAAGAGTTATGGTGGAACATACATACATACATACATACATACAATACCTATACACTTACAGTTTGTTATATTAGGAAGAAGTAAGTAAGATAAATTTATGTATAAGTTCAGGGTGGAATTTTGTAATGCCACCTGGAGGGAAAGTACAGGCTACTATTAATATACTGTGGATAGAAAGTTTTACTCAAAGAAAACATTTCTTTATTTTTTATAAGAAAGAAAACTGCATTCAAAGATTTTTGAAAATCCATTTGCCACGCCCGGTAATCGAACCGGCTAAAAATCTGTAAAAGTAAGACCCTTTACTTCTATTGCATCGATCGTTAGGGTCAATTATAAGGATGAAATCTCTCTAACAAACTTTATAATTTAAATGAAAGGAAATCGTAAATTATAATAATTGTTTACAAAAAATGTTAAACTAACTAATTAGTTGCTCGTTATGGGCTCCATTTCTTGGATACACAAATTTAAATTGTGGTAAGCGAATTTTCGAAAATCTTTGAATGCAGTTTTCTTTCTATTCAGAAATAAAGAAATGTTTTCTTTTAGTAAGACTTTTTATTAAGAGTATAGTATATTAAGAGTAGCCTGTACTTTCCCTCCAGGTGGCATTACAAAATTCCACCCTGTATAAATTATCTCTGCTCACATACATCTAAACATGTTCAAAATCTGCATAGTATCGTAACTATTATTATAAAAGCGAAAATGAATGTTATTTTGTTGGGCTTTCACGCCTTAACTACACTCAGACGATTATCATGAAATTTTGCACACACGTTGTCAAGGATACAGAAAAGGTCGAGGGATCATCTAAAAATAAAAATAAAAAAATAAAACGCATGACAAAAATATATATAAAAGTGCGCGGTGGAAGTCGTGGGCAAAAGCTAGCTTATAATATTAATAAAAAAATATTCAAATACACAAAGCAACTCCAAATATCTGATAGGTCAGTGACACCGAAGGACCATTCATCTTACAATACTTAACTTGTAAAAAAAATCATGTCGTAATGGTTCAAGTGACTCCGTCAAGTTAAAAGTTTAATACGTTGCGGACTCGCAACGTATTCGCAACGTTTTCGTCGCGTGCTTGCAACGAGTTTACGACGTAAAATACAGTCGGTAACAAAATGTATTCCGACGAGGAAACTGAGACTGCTGTTGCTTTAATTAATCGTCTGGTAGAGAGCGACTACTTCGTGTTTAACAAACGAATAAAAAAATATACAAAAAAATGTCGTTCTTACCTGAGAATGTCAAGACCTACATTATGAGTTGTTGCATCTGGTACAAATTGAATTAAAACATAAGACTTAGGACGTTTGTATACGAGAGTGTACAAAATGGTGCTATTCGAAGCAAATTCGTTGCGAGTCCGCGGCGTGTTCGTTGCGAGTCCGCAACGTATTCGCTGCGCGCCCGCTCCGCCCCAAATCAGCTCGAAAACCGCTAGTTATTTTTTTTTGTATTTAGAAACATGCTTCCATATTGTTATCGTAATTTCGTATTTACTTATCGAAACCTTGGATCCAAATAAGGAATCCGTTTGACATCTGTCATCTGTCAAACAATTATCAACTGTGTTGTTGGAGTTATAATTTATGACTACGGAGGGTAGAGGTAAAGTAGGACCAACTTACATTGGGTGTTAAACTGAAAAAGTAGCACTAAAAGCATTAAATAGTGGTTCATAAATTGACCAAAATGGCGCTAGTGTAGCATTGGTGTTTGATATGATTGGTTGGTTGCGTAGTTATGCTACTAATGGGTCACACACCAATGCTACTTCTCATGTATAGAGTTGGTATTGTATAGAGTTAATATTAACTCTATTCTCCATGTTTATGACACTGACGAATAAAAAACGAATAAACAAACACAATGTCCACAGAGTACTACTGATTATTCTTAATTTGTACACACTCATGTCAGATACTTTTTAGCCCTGTATGCAGAAATAATTAACTTTTATAAAAAATTATCTGTTTTCAGGCATTTTTCAGGCAATAAATCCCAAGCAACACAGAATGGCTGAATATTCTTTGAATAAATGCATTTATACAGCTGTTATTCAAGCAATTTGGGCACAAAATAAATTGCTTTAAGCTGTATAGTAGCAACATAATAGCTGAATAGTAGCTGAATAAGCAACAAGAAGACCATAATAGCCCATAGTGTTATAATAGCCCAAAAATCATTCAAAACAGCATTTGCCTATCTTGTCAGCTCTAATACTCTTATAACAAAGCTTTAAACTGAATAATCTGTGAATTTCATACTGTTATCTGGCCTATGTGTTGCCTGGGATATAATACATTGCCATAATTATTAGTAATTGTTTTACGTCTTGTCTAATTATCAAACTGTCTTATTTTATCGGTTTTCTTGATCGTGAAATCGTCAATTTTAGTTATGAAGTTAACTAAAAGTTTGGCCATTAAATCCTATACTTTTTTTTATAGAAATACATAGTATAGAACAATTATAAGTTCGTTAAAAAAATGTTACAAACCCCTGGAAGTTTGTTTACGTTTTGTGTCTCATGCATATCTCGTTGGCCTCACTACAGTTATGTTTCAGGGCTGTCAAACTGGCGGTCGCCATGGCAACCCGTCAGGCGCTCGGTGCAATAATTTGACTAATTTTAATTTCGAATTCAATCCAAATTCGATTCGACTCATATACGAATTGGTTAAGATATTGCATCGTCCGCTTGTATCGGGATTATCAACGATGGAGCACGGATTTCTCGCATTTTCATCTTTTTTTTGTGTCCTGTGTGTTTTTGCTTGTGTTTGCATTATGGAGGGTAGAGGTGAGAAGTACCGACTCGTCATAATATGACAATCAAACTGAAAAAATGGTCCTCTCCACCATTAAAATAAGGGTTCTAAACGTTCTAAACGTGGCCCGAATGGCGCTAGTGTGTAGCATATCTTCTATCTATCTCTCTTTGTCTATTTATTTTTACTTCTATCTATAAATCTATCTTAATTTACTGGTATTCTGGGACTACTTTTAAATTAGTCGGTCCTACTTACCTTTCTACCCTCCAAAGTTTGCATGCTCATTGTATTTTTTTTTTCATTAGGTAAATTATGTACTACTTATTTGTTTGCATAACTTCTTGACAGTGAATTTTTGCTTTTTTCACAATGACAATAAATTTTCAAAGCATCCCTTTTGGTTTTATGGAAATCATGTCATTGGGTTTAGTCCGTAATAGATAACTAGACATAAAATGGAGTCTCTTTCGCATTTAGGTATAAATATCAATATTATTGGGAGACGAATATACGTTTGTAAAAATTGTATATAATATACCTAATATATATTGTACATATCTACCCACTTTTTGGCTACAAAACTGACATATATTGTTTTTATTTAGGTCCTAGAACCAGAAGACCGAAAAAGCCTGCCGGCGAAGGACCAGTTGATGAGAAAAGACCCAGAACAGCGTTCTCTGGACCACAGCTTGCGAGATTAAAGGTGTGTTTCTAAATTCTTTATAATTTAACATTATAAATTAAATTAATAAATAAATAACATAAATAAATAAATAAATTAAATATTAATAATAATTAATTAATAATAATTTATATTATTATTAATAATTACATTAATTATTATTAATAATAATTAACATCTAAATTTATTTAATTAACATTCAGGTAGTTAGTAGGATATATGTAATTCATAGATGCACTTTGCATTTGAGTTAGACTTTATCGATAACGCAGTAATTAAAAGGTGCAGTTGTAAAATAGAGAATGGGTTCTAATATTCTTGTATTACTCACCAAAACTACAACTGGTACAGACAGCGACAGTTGTAGTTTTGTATTGTCACCCGAGCGAGATTACGGCTCGGATCTGCTGCTGCTTATCAGCGATCGGCTACAGAATAATAACTTTGCTCGAACAAACAACGCTCGATGCGATTCGCTTACCATGGGCAACGAAAACAACGCTCAAAATTAATTCGCTTACCCCTGGGTAACGAAACAACGCTCAAAGTGAATTCGCTTACCCCTGGGCAACAAAACAACGCTCTAAGTGAATTCGCTTACCCCTGGGTAACAAAAACAACGCTCGAAGCGAATTCGCTTATCCATGGGCAACAAAGACAACGCTCAAAGTTAATTCGCTTACCCATGGGCAACGAAAACAACGCTGGAAGCGAATCCGCTTACCCCTGGGTAACAAAAACAACGCTCGAAGCCATTCGCTTACCCATGGGCAACGAAAACCACGGTCAAAATGAATTCGCTTACCCCTGGGCAACGAAAACCACGGTCAAAATGAATTCGCTTACCCCTGGGCAACGAAAACCACGGTCAAAATGAATTCGCTTACCCCTGGGCAACGAAACAACGCCCGAAGCAAATTTATTTAGCGCTGTGAGCGTCGAGATCAAAAGTTATCATTTGTTTTTGACGCTTTAAGCGCAAAGCGAATTAGCTTTGAGCGTTATTTTCGTGGCCCAGGAGTAAGTATGTACATCAATGCGAACTCAATATACAGTCAAAGCTATCATAATTTTTTTGTCTTCTAATTACATTTTTAATCACAGCACGAGTTCGCCGAGAACCGCTACTTGACTGAGCGCCGGAGACAGAGCCTGGCTGCGGAACTGGGTCTGGCTGAAGCCCAGATCAAAATCTGGTTCCAGAACAAAAGGGCGAAGATCAAGAAGGCTTCAGGACAGAGAAACCCGCTCGCTCTACAACTCATGGCGCAAGGCTTGTATAACCACAGCACTGTGCCTTTAACAAGAGAGGAAGAAGAATTAGAAATGAAGGCTAAAGAGAGAGAAAGGGATGTACAAAATCGACTTTAATTTTTTTGTTAAAATGTTACTCAACAGCATCTGCGTGTCTCTACATCGGCATAGACATAGTACCATTGACAATAGTTAATATTCTAGCGACTCAAGTGATTGGTTCTCTGTTCTTTATCTGTGGTTTAACCCGTTCATTGCCAAGGACACCCCTGGCGAGGTCACTAAAATCGCATAGAACTCACATATTTATCGGTTTTTCTCCAAAAATACTCGGAACTAATGTAAAACACAACTTATTTATTCAAAACCACCTTGAAATATGGAGATATGCAATTCAAAAGCCGTGTCGCGAGTCTATTCTCCTCATTCGTACGGCCGGCGACTCACCACACGAGTTCAACATATTACTTATACCGCTCTCTATTAGCCATTCATATGAGACTTGAATTTTTCGTGCGGCAGGCAATGAATGTGTTAAAATAGTGTTACACCCTAACGGATTCACAGAAAACTAGCGACTTTTGAAGTTAAGTATACTTCTATAGGCTCGTTATGCCAGCTATACTCGGTTAAGCCGGTATGTTATCCATCCAATCGGCATGATATGGATGGCTTGATCAAGCCAATTGGACCATGTATGTATGCCTTTTTGCATGACAACAATGGCACCCATACACCCTTGAACAAGCAAAAAGGATAGTGTATGGGTATCATTTTGCATGTCAAGAATGGCTATCATGTAAAATGATAATTATATTCAATCTCATATTAGCTGGATGAAGCAAATGAAATAGGTTGTGTGTGTCATTTTACATGACAAGAATGACTATCATACAAAATGACACCCTTACCCCGTCTCACATTGGCTTGATCAAGCAAATAGAATAGTGTATGGGTGTCATTTTCCATGATAGCCATTGTTGTCATGCAAAATAACACTAATACACTATCCAATTGGTTTGATCAAGCCGATTGACCGTATCATACCTATTGGTCTATAAGCTTTGATCGTGTATGGCTGGCATTAGGGTAAAAAGATCAGAGTATATTTTAATTTTTTAGTATGTTCTGAAGTTTACCCCTGAAAAGACTTTCTTTAATGATGCTAAATAAATTCAGAAAATGGACAGCTAAAAATTTCTTTAAAGTACATTTAGACTTTAAATTATTTGTTATGGCGTACTAATCGTTTGTAAATAACTGTATAATTATTAAAATAATTAATTATCATTGAAATTAATTGAAATTAGCTGTAGTTACATGTAAATAAAGTTTTAATTGTTTAACACATTGTATATTTAACAAAGAGAACGTCTTGTAAATATTAATTGGGAATAAATGTAAATAATTGTCATGTAAGTAAATTTCAAAATCCCAACATATATAGGTATAATCGCCGTCATGTGCAGAAACATTGTTACATTAACATCCACGTGACGTCACCGGCAACTAAAAACTCGCCGGCCAGTAGCACTACCATGAGTTGCTATCGAAATCTTACGTTAGTTTACTTCTGTCGATAACGAACCTTTCACCCTTCAATGTGCTAGTGAATGATTTAACTACTAACGTTACGGTATTTCTCGAGAGCATCAGTCAATTTTGTAACTCATGGTACTGATTTTGTATAGAAATGACAAGTTAAACGTTAGTCGCTAATGGTCGCTAGCGACTACATCCGATAGGTTTTTCACTTATGCAACTCATGTTACCGGTTTTAGTTCTTTGAGGGTCAGCTAGAGGCGCTGAACAATTTTTCATACAAATATTTTACGTTCTCGCTCTCTCGTTAGCGATTTCGGTCGTCATAAACTCATGGTAGTGCTACAGAGCTGCTTAACGGTACTGAGTGTGTCTCGAGATTACGTCACCAAAATGGCGGCCAGGCGCATTAGCAATTTTTGTGACTTAGGATCGGCGCCCATTACAGGCATCGGCACGGCTGAGGATTTTAGGTGGCAAATAGTATACATTAACGTCATGGCAATCAAGTAGAAATTTCCACTATATATGGTCGATAGTAACAAAAATACCACTTCGGTATGCGTGAGGCTACCGCGTCCGGATCCTTGAGGATGCTTGGGGATGCTTCGGAATGTTTCGGCACACCTGAAGCAGACGCGAGCTACAAATACGATGATGTCGAGGCTTCGGCATGCTTAAGAACGCCTCGGCATCTCTAAAGACGTTGCAGCATGTTAAGGCATAGATTCCGACAGCGTGCCCTTGCATGTAGGGACGCCGAAGGATCCTTTTCCTTGCTAATGACAATAATGGGCGCCGAGCCTTATACACCCGTACAGTGCAAACCAAAACATATGCTGACATTAAATGCGCAAAGGCATTTTGCTACAATGTCTATGGTACCTATAGTTGCATAGATAGCATTAAAAAGTTATCAAGGATAGTTCACGAGTGTACGCGGTTAAAGTAACAAAATATTTTGAATAGTTTATAAGATTCTTTCTTAGGGCTGGCGTACATCGGAGGACGACGCGGCAAAGTGTTTGAATTTTTTCGCAGTATTCTGTAAGTACGTTAAGAGCTTTTAAAATAATTCAAATTTCATTGTATTATGCTGTGCTTAAGTTTTAATTATATTAAAAGCAATTAAAATAGAAAACCCTATGAAATAATTTAAATACATGCCACACCGTCCTCCAATTTGCGCCAGCCTTTAGCTTTGTATCAGAATTAATAGGCTAGGAACGCCTCTTAAGAGTCTTTAGTCGAAAGCCCCACGCGATTTGTAAAAACTTCAAATAGTTAGTTAATGTAAATATAGTTAAGTAATAGTAGGTAAGCTAAATTAAGTTTATTTATTGTGCAATGTAGCAGTATTAGTAGAAAAGCAATTGTTGACTGCAATATGTCTTCTTTTATTTGTGGGGTATTAGGAGAAAATTCAGTGTAGGGTAGGTATTTTAAATTTTTATAACGCCAGAAAATTAAACTTGAAGAAGCTTTAATTCATACCCGATTATTACGTTTAAAAAACTTATGACAGATGACAGTCCAACTTTTGACAGTTCTTCGGATGACAGCTGTCATAAGTGACATATTGTCTATAAAAACTTTGAATGTGTTTTAAACAAAAAATGGGTATTTGTTTCTTAGTATTTCTCATTTCTAAAGTGATGTTATTTTAATTAATATAAATTAATTATTTTAATTAATATAAATTAATTATTTTAATTAATATAAATTAATTATTTTAATTAATTATTTTAATTAATATAAATGATTTTTTAATTAATATAAATTAATTATTTAATTAATTTTAATTAACATAATTAATGCACGTTGGGAGAACTCACACTTTTTTTAAACATGTTCAAGAATAAAATGGTCTTTGACAAGTTGTAAAATTATATAACCTTTAAATAGTGCCAAACATTCTATTACAATGTTTTTTTTTAATATTTCAGATCATCCCTCTCAAATTGAAATTAAAATAAATACATATTTCAATTATAATCATCCTAATATTAAATAGGTCCTTAAATTTTGCTTTCACAGTTTTTCGTTCTTCGCATATCATATCGCAGTCAACTCTTTGCTTTATAATGAAAAAAATGTAGCAATTTATAGGAGAAATCTTATTACAATGAATATGAAAAAAAAATTGTTGTTTCATTTCTTATCCTTTAATAACAATTCAAAATATGGCCAGTGCCAGTTTGGTTCATATTTATGTGTAGGTATATATTTTTTATTATTAGAGAGGTCTATGAGAGGTTCATTATTAGAGGTTCAACTAAAAAATCTATTATTAGAAATTCATGTTGATTCGTTTCAGCCAGAATTTATTATTTTAATGTTCTTTTTTACTTCGAAATTCCACCAAAAGCAAATTAAAATTCAGAAGGCAGTAAAATACGATTTTTTGTATTGGCAACACTAAAGCTGTCAATGAATTCCATGTTAATTCTACCAAAATCTATAAGAAGGTAGGAAAATAATATTTTATTTTTGTTGGTAACACTAAACTCTTTTAATAGAATTTGAATTTCATGTCAATAGGTAGTTTGTTTCAGAATTAATTAATTAATTAACAATTAATTAATTACGTGATTAATTAATTAACAATTAAGTGATTAATTAATTAACAATTAAGTGATTAATTAATTAACAATTAAGTGATTAATTAATTAACAATTAAGTGATTAATTAATAATTAAGTAATTAATCTGACTGACCGAGTGTTCTCTCTCACAACTTGTTACCATTTCTTCTCTTGCAACTGGTTATGTAATTTCAGTTACAAATATGGATGAAGCCGATTTGTATTGTAACTATTGTAAACCAAGTCTAAATAAGAATTAAAAAAATTAAAATCTTTAATAAAAAAAACGGTGAATCCATTTTTTTTTTACCTAGTAATACCTAAATGAATAAATAAATAGCAATGAATGTAGGTTTTGAACTCAATAATGAGAATGTCTCTACATACTAATTATATAGGTTTGTGGATAATATTATATCTATGGTCTATGATATCTTTAATAAGGTGTTTATTACTTGATGTAAGTATCTATGAAAACAACTCACTCTAGCCCTCCCTTTATTTAAACAAAAATTCACAATGAAATTAAGGGTCGCGGATCGAACTCGCATACTTGATTCGCGACGGTGCCACAAAAATTTCAATAAAATCTTACCCTGTCAGTACTCTGCTACTATGTTAAATTAAGGGGTACGTAAGTGAAGGATGTTGGGGGTTGTTTTATAGAAAGACTAGCTTGTGCAGCGACTTTTCATAATAATATGTACTGTCAGAATTAATATCCAGCTAACAGAAGTAGTAAATGCAAAATAATAGGTAAATAGTAATACTTGTTGAGACTATATTATAGTCGACACCGAAATAATTAAAATAAAATAAAACTGTACTTTTAAAGCAACAGAAAATTCCTTGTATACATTATATACATTATATATAGCATTACAGATATTTCTATCATAATATTTCTTTAACATTAAATATAAAATCCAAAGACAAAAATATTCGTAGTGAACAACAGAAAAGGTTACACATAACAATACTATTTAGTAGTAATAGAAATAGTAATGAAATAGAAACACTGAAACTACCGATTACATATTTGGTTATAGTTAGTTTTAAACTAATTTAAAGTATAACCAATCGATTTCGTTACAATAAAATCGGTGAGAGGTTAGAAGGGGAAATAGTTAATTTAATACGACGTCAGACGCGCGCCTAACATTCCTACAGATAAGCGTCGGGCTACATACGAGTAGAAATGTCCCACTAATAAAATACTCTAGCTAGAGCAATAATCAAATCATCAATACTAAAAAGAAAATTGACGAATTACTTTTAAAAAAATTAATTTCTATCACATTTTCTTTTCTTTTTTGGTTTTATATATTTTTTTTTTTTAATTAATTCTTTAGGCCTATTTGTATATAATTGATATATAAATGATAGATATAATAGTGGCTGTATGAAATCTAAATAAATAAATAATAATACTAATAATAAATGTGTAGGGGTCGGTCATGGAGTAATTTACTTTATTTTCAGAAATATCGTGTATGTAATATAATAATGTTCTATACATAATACTGAAACTAAATTGACTATTAGAATTTTTTCTGTATGTATGTATGTTCCTCCATCACTCATAAACGAATTAACTGATTTTCATGAAAATTTGTAAATAAACATTTAGAAGTCCGGGACACGTGATAGGCTACTTTTTATCTTTTTTAACGCGAACGAAATCGCGGGCAACAGCTAGTCAATAATAAATCTGTAAGTGTAGGTATGTAATGTATGTTCCTCCATTACTCAATGATTTTCATGAAACTTGGTAGATAAACATTTAGACGTACAGGACACAGGATATAGGCTACTTTTTTCTTTTTCAACGCGGACGAAGTTGCGGGCGCAAGCTAGTTAAACTATGAATTCAATAAAAATAAGATAAGTGTTTTCAATCATCTTGAAACACGAGGCGCGGGCGGGGGTTTCATCCCTTCGTGGTTGATGTTCCCCGGTCACGCACGAAGCGTTATAGTTCCACCTTCCTTGTCCGAACTGCTAAGGAGTGGAACTCATTGCCTGCGTCCGTGTTTCCCCAAAATTACAACCTCGGTCTTCAAGTCTAGGGTAAATGTCACTTACTAGGTAAGCGTGGTCTATCTTTGGCCGCATCTGCACCTAACATCAAGTGAGATCGCGGCCAAGCGCTGCCTTGATTACATAAAAAAAAAAAATCTGAAGCCTATTAACTATTATTATAATAAATAGTTTTTAAAAAAAAAAATAAAAAAAAATATTAATTTTTCGCTGCATGTAAGCCGAATCTAATACATCCAAGGGATGCCCCCAAAATTCTTCAGTGAGTACCGATCGTAGGTGTTATTTTTACACCCTTAAGAGGGTTGTTTTGGACGACCCTTTATTTTTTTTTATTTTTTTTTTCTTAACTGTAACAGTCATCAAACGAATAGAAACATTATGATTTCGCATAAATATTTCTTTTTTTAAATATGCGAGGAAAAATTACGAGCAGTCATCTTTTCTGATAGACTAGCGATCTTTGAAGGCATCATTGCTATAAAGCTATCATTCCAAACTCTCTATAGATATATCTACTATCGATATCTATACTAATATTATAAAGAGGAAACATTTGTCTCTTTGTATGTTTGTTCGCATTGAATAGGCTTTGAAACTACTGGACCTATTTGAACATTTTTTTTCACTGTTGGGAAGCAACATTGTCAGGGAGTAACATATAGGCTACTAGTTGTTGCCCGCGACTTCGTCCGCGTTAAAAATGATAAAAAGTAGCCTATCGCGTGTCCCGTACTTCTAAATGTTCGTCCACGTATAATACGGTGTAATTATGGGATAATATTTTTAGATGACCCCTTTCGTCAGCGAAAGCAATATAAAACGCTTGAAGTATTGTTGCTATAACGCTTTCGCCAGGCGTTAGTTTTTTTATTTTATTATTCTTGATCCCTCGGGAACAGTACCTACTTTTTTCTGGATGAAAAGTACCCTATATCCTTTCCCAGGCTCTAGACTACCTGTATACCAAATTTCATTTAAATCGGTCCAGTAGTTTTGGCGTGAAAGCGAGACAGACAGACAGAGTTACTTTCGCATTTATAATATTTAGTAAGGATATTTTAAAAAGGTTGCGCGGACGAAGCTAATAATAATATTATAAAGGGGAAAAAATTGTTTGTTTGTTTGTTTGCATTGAATAGGCTTCGAAACTATTGGACCTATTTGAATTTTTTTTCCCTGTTGGACATCTTCGAAATTACTGTCGACGAAAAATGATTTTGTAAATCTTATTTCGAAAAAAATATTTTTGACTTTGAATTGGAAAAGTCTTTTTTCTTTTTCATAATAATGAGTAAATTAAAAAAAAAAAAAAAAATACAAGAGTCCCTATGAATATTTATACGAACATTTCGCACGCAACAATCTGCACGCGCGAATAACTAAATATATCTTCATTAGGCTTGTATTCAATAAAAACATGTAATTATTTGCAAAGATCGCTGATAACGGGTATAAAAAAATTCGCCGATTATCCTATTAAATTAACGATTAAAGAACATCTGTAAAAACAAGGAAAAAAACAAATACAGGTGTGACGACACGGCTTCGGGTGAATGACCTTTTGACGGTTGTATAAAAATGTTGGCCACCCACGAAGCGGCCTTACTATACGCGACCATTTTAAGGTGACCCCTCATGTTGAACAGACCCAACACTGCAGAGTGTCTGCTAAATTTAATTGTAAACTACTTTACATAGACCCCAACTTTCATAATGGTTACTTCGTAGTCAGAGATCAAATAATGTGGCTATTTAAAACTTCCAATTTAAATAGGTTTCTTGTAGTTAAGTAAGTTTTAAGATGTTGAGCGATTATAGAATTCGCTTTCTAGACGATTTCTCATTTATTAAGGTTCAAAATAAAGATATTTTGGTTTAATGAAAGATTGTCAGACATTTGAAGGTGGCTGCAGTCGCTTATAACACAAGCAACGCCAAAGAACTGTAAATGCTAGTAAAATTAAAACTAATAGAATACCAGCAGTTTAAGTAGTTACCACTACTGCGTTTCGCGTTAGGGCACACTGCGTTTCGCAGTCATTTGGGCAGCCCATCTGGCGGCAGTAACCACCACCTTGCAGAATACCACCGTGAAATAACAGCATATGTGCTGTTGTGTTTCGGTGAGTGAGTAAGGGATGCCAGAGCCCATTAGACCATCCCTCCCTTATCCCTTATCCTAATCCTTGTATGGTCGGCAGTGCACTTGTGGCACTTATGGCGTCGCTTGTGTTATAGGCGACGGTAGCCACCTACCATCAAGTGGACCGTCAGCCTGTCTGTCGACCTTAACATAAGAGAAAAGTCAGTAAAATTATTTCAATCAGTCTTGATTTAAGAGCAAGCCTTTTAAACAGATGGCAGAAAGGTTGACAGCCCATTTGATGGTAAATAGATACACGGTCACAGTGGCCCAAAAACACAAAAATAACAGCAGGAATGTTGGATAGGATATAAAGTAATGGACAAGTTGTGATAAGGTAATGGGCTTTGATGTCCCTTACTCACTCACTAAAAATACAGACATATAGTCGATCGACGACACCATAGCAAATAAAATCCTTGTTAAACCATGGTTCTTTAAAACACTACTAGTATGTATGTATAATGCAAAAGATTGTAAGAATAAATGTAGATAAAATATGTGGTAGATACCTAAACACTTTTAAGCGAGTTTTGATTAAACTTTACAGTAAGTAATATATGTTAGTTTATACATTAGATTAGAAAAAAACAAGTATATTATTATTTAATACTAGCTGGAGCCTACGACTTCGTCCGCGTTGAGAAAAAAAAGTGTCCCGTACGTCTAAATGTTTATCTACCAAGTTTCAGGAAAATCAGTTAATTCGATTAAGAGTTATGGAGGAACATTCATACATACAATACCTAAACTTACAGATTTATATTAGTATTGATGATTGATGAGGATATGTAACTATAAAATACCCGAAAGAAGTTGCAAGCAAAAGCTAGTCTTACTAATCTAATACATATATATATATAATTCTTTTGATGAAATTTTATATGTACACTAGGTTTTTATCTATTTTTTATAAGCGGGCGAAGTCGCGGGCAGCAACTTAGTAACTATTATAATTGCGAAAGTTTGTGAGAGGTTTACATGTTGGTTACTCATTCGTCAAAAACTTTCAAACTATAACTTTACATTACAGATTAATATAGTGTTTATTGTTTATAAAGATACGCGGACGAAGTCTCTGGCAAAAGCTAGTAGTTTCATACTTACTAGCTAATATTACAAATGCAAAATTGACATTGTTATGTTTTACCGTTGCTTCTCACAGATTCGTTTTTGGACAGATTTGTAATTTGTCATCAGAATTTTAATTACCTAACTACGTTTAAATCGATTTGTCTCTAAGAAAAGACATTACATAGGCTATTTTTGAAAAAAATATACCCATTGATGCGTTGTTTCTGATTCGACAGATTCGTTTTAAGTCGAAAGAGGATTCTCTTATTTATTTTATTACTTATTTTGTGAACATATTAAGTACCAACTTAATTGGCACAGCCACGGTGGTTCAAGTGCACTGCCGACTATAGTAGAATAAAGGATAGGGAAATAGGTTCTGGCATTTCATTTGTTATTCACTCACCGAAACACAACAGCACACATGTTGTTATTAAACGGTGGACTTCGACTTCTTTCAGGGGGTGTTGCCTTTTTACTGTTGCCAAACGGGCTACCCAAGTGATTGCGAAACGCAGTGTTCAGTGTAATCCTGCCACTACTTATCAAACACGGACGAGAGCCAACTATGAAAGTTAAGACTAATGTTGGCTCTGTCCGGATTCGAACCCCGGATACCTGAGACAGACCGTTTCCCCAAGCACCTTAACCACTAAACGAAGACACTGTTTGTTTTTTAGCCTTTCATTTTATGACTACTCAACCGATTACCATTAAATTTTGCATACACACAATAATTTGTACAATGTGTATTAGGTAAATAGTTAAATACCATTATAATAGGTACGTAAATTAAGTATATACACTAACCTTCCTTGTTTATTGCGTTGTCCAGTTTATGTAGATCTCTCCATAATGTATGCAAATGAATTAATTTACAAATTATGGTCTTTATTTTTTTTCTAATATTTGTGCCAGGTGATAGTGTTAGCGTGGCGACGGTAGCCATCTACCATCAATTGGATTTCACATAAAAAATTCATTTTAAAGACTAATTTTAAAGATTTTAAAGTTCATAATTTAGGTATTGTTATTGCTAACTAGTGGAATAATGACGGGACACTTTGACGAGCCCATTGGATGAGTGGATCTTTGAAAATTAACCGTGAAATAACAGCATATGTGCTGTTGTTTATCGGTAAGTGAGTAAGGGATCTCTTATCCTTAATCCTACTGTAGTCAATAGCGCACGCGCAGAACCTGTGGTTTTTGCTTATACATATTATAATACAAAACTAAGTAAACCATGTAAACCAAAATGTAAACCAAAAACTATGTAACTATGTATCATGAATAATTGTAACACGTGTACTGTTGGTGTATCCTAAATAAATAAATAAATAAAAACACATAAAAATGCAATTTTTTTCTGCAAATTATAAAAACTAAGCGGTTATTGATCTGACCAGCTTAAGAAGGTCTCTGCATAAAATGCAAATTAACTTACGAATTATGTTCTCCAACATTTTTTTTTGTTCGCGATAATTGCGCTAGGTTGGCAACCCTGACGTCCAGCCAATCAACGGCGCATACGCTTGCGTATCTATCACAACGCTGCCTTCAAATAAAAATAAATAACCGCGCGTGCTGGGTGGTCGCCAGTTAATATATCAATTTTCAGTTTAATTCATTATAAACTTTTACTTTGACTTGGTTAAGTTGACATTTTAACACTATTTCACTTAAGTGTAACTTAACTTACTTAAGATAATTTACTCTTAATAATTTAGATATTTTTTTAGGTTTATTTAGTTTTAGATTTTAGTTTAGTACAGTTTTATTAGTTATTAGCTGTTGCCCGCGACTTTGTCCGCGTTAAAAAAGAAAAATGTAGCCTATTCTGTGCCTTGTACTTCTAAATGTTTATCTACCAAGTTTCATGAAAATCGGTTAATTCGTTTAAAAGTTATGGAGGAACATACATACATACAGAAAAAAATTGTAAAAATGGTCAATTTAATTTCAGCGTCATGTATAGAGCCTAATACACGATATTTCTGAAAACAAAGTAAATTACTCCATGACCGACCCCTACACATTTATTATTAGTATTGATTATAATATAATTTCTGTAAAAAAAAATTATTATTGAATAAAAAAATTAAATAAATTGAAAAAATCATTATGTAATTGTGCTTACTAAAGTATATATCAATGTATGAAATGACTTCGTCAGTGAAGTCAAAGTTCTATAATAATCTTCATCACCAATACTAATAATAAATCTGTAAGGGTTTATTTATTATTTATTTATTTGTTCAAAACAGCAACAGCCAAGCACAGTTAATGTTAATGTTAACAACAAAATCAAAACAAAATAAAACAAAATGTTATAATCCAAACAAAATTAATTACAAACAAAGAAATTAGAACGCTATGTCAAATGTTAATAAGAAAAATGTCAAAAGTAAAAATATAATAATAATCAAAAAACTTTTTAACAAAAAATAAAACCGCCGAAAAAACTGAAAAGCATAAAATAATCTTATGATAATTTTACCTAAGTAATTTTGAGTCATCGCCGCGCATCACTCTTTACGTAATTTTTGCTTGTTTGGCGCCGACTCAAAATTACTTAGGTAAAATTATCATAAGATTATTTTATGCTTTTCGGTTTTTTCGGCGGTTATATTTTTTGTTAAAAAGTTTTATTTTATATTTTTTTGTGGCTATGATCTAATATTTACTACATGCTTAATTTTTAATTTTCCCATCCCCATTTTCCCACCCTTAGGGCAGGACTTTTTTTTCAAAATTTATACGGGACCAACTTCGAGGTATACCCTATCCATTAAAGAAAGAATTATCAAAATCGGACTACTCTGTAAAAAGTTATGCGTGGTTATACGCTACAATCGGTGAGTGAACAATCAATCATCCCCTGTTTTCCTACCCTTAGGGTTGGAATTTATTTTCCAAATTAAAATAGGACCCCCTTGGGGGTGCACCCTTTCAAATAAAAAAAGAATTATCAAAATCGGACTACCCTGTCAAAAGTTATGCGTGATCATACATACAAAAAAAAAATATATGCGTCGAATTGAGTACCTCCTCCGTTTTTGTTTTGTCGTTTTCGTCGGTCGAAAAGGACTTGACGGACTTTTAGAAAACTAAGAAAAATTATACACTTGACTTGACTGACTAGTCTCGGGATCTGCTATTTTTGATTTTTAATTTCAATTTTGCCTTTTTTATTTAAAAAAAGGCTATTACAAATTGCTATTTTTTTACTAATGACACTGGCAAAATCATCGGAGAAGATCTGATGGAGCCAAGACATTAAAAGAAGAAGAAGAAGAAGACGAAGAAGAATAATCAAAAAGCCAAATGTTAAAAATTACTCAAAAATACATATAACAATAACAAAAAATACACAAACAAAGATTGGTCATGGAGTAAGTACTTTGTGGCTCTATACATGAATATACTGAAACTAAATTGACGAATTCTGTATGTATGTATGTTCCTCAATAACTCTTAAACGAATTAACTGATTTTCACGAAACTTGATAGATAAACACTTAGACGTACAGGGCACAGAATAGGCTACATTTTTCTTTTCCAACGCGGACGAAGTCGCGGTCACAAGCTAGTATTAAATATTAGTAGAAAATTAGAAAGAGTACCTAAAATATAGGGCCATAATAATAATAATAAAGGCATCTTCGTATATATGTTACTTCGTGTATATACATATATATTATTATATGTTCGTATACCTATACTAAGTAATATTATAAAGAGGAAAGATTTCATTGTTTGTTTGTTTATATAGAATAGGTTCCGAAACTACTGTACCGATTTGAAAAATTCTTTTACCATTAGAAGCCGACATTATCCGTGATGAACATAGTATACTTTTTACCGCGGGAAAATGCTGCATTCCTACGGGAAAACGGGTAAAAGGACAACGGGTAGTAAGAATTTTGCCTTCCGTACTTAACTTCTTTTTCACATAAATTTGTTTTATATGGCAATTTCGATGATTTCCCGGATGATTTAAAAATACAATTAGACCCGGTAGGTGGCGCTGCTGTCGGTATGTCAACTACTAAACGGCTTGACCGATTGGGTTGAAATTTTGTATGTGTAAGTATTTCCATGGTTTCACAGACACGAATGTATTATATTTTATAAAGCTACGCGGACGAAGTCGCGTGCAACAGCTAGTATTATTATAAAGAGCGAAGATATGTAGTATGTTTGTAATGAATCTCAAAAACTCTTTCCTATTTGACATCTAAGTATCTATGGCTACACGTTTATTAGAATGAACAAACTGAATCATTGTCGATAATGATCTTAGATCAATTAGGTTGATATCTTACTGTTTTGACAGCTCGATCGGACAGATTGACAGCTGTGACAGGTGTCATGACTGCACACAGTCCAACCAATTACGACGAAGTCAATTGTAAGAATGAATATTAAGGTCAAAATTGGAATTTCTATACTATTACAAATTCAATAAGAGAGATTTTTAAAATATACTAGGTTTTGCCCGCGACTTCGTCCGCTTCCGATCGCTACTAAACTTTACAGAATCACCCGCTGGACTAATCTTAAGATTGTTTGAACATTTCATCAAAATCAGTTCAGCTATTTTGGAGTCCATATTATTATAGGGAACATACATATTACATACTTAGATAAATGATTGGTCTCGCTGCGCTCGACTAGATACGGCCCTACTTGAAAGCAATAGCTCTATGAATGCGGCAACTTTTTATTGTAGTGTTTGTAAAACATCGTCATTATTTATCACCATTCACACAGTTTAATTATATTTTTACACAGATACACTACGCAAATTGGCATTTTATTATGCTCAAAATTTAATAAAACATTCGCCACCTACACATCACAGACAGTTTGCAGTGTGACTAGGTCGGTTACGCCGAATTCGGCGGCGCATTTGTCAAGTACGGTGGCTGTATCTAGTCGAGCGCAACGAGACCAATCAAATATATTTGCATACATACATTGCCTTTTATATAAGTAGATATTATGATACTAGCTGTTGCACCCGACATCGTACGCGTAAATTTTTAAAATATAGCATTATGTTTACCCCCTGATAATGTAGGTAAGGACTTTAAAATCGGTCCAGTAGTTTTTGAGCGCCAAAATCAAAAATTCGGAAAGAAATTCAAATTTTTTTCACTCTATCGCCCATAACTTTTTTCGTTTTTGACTTTTTCAAAAAAATATTTTTGCACCTTACAGCTCTCGTAAATACGCGTCTTTTGAGCCCTTTTCGAATATTATATCTTCACAACTCTCCGAGATATAAGGGGATCGCACTTTTTTTGTAAAATCGGGCCCTATAAGTACTGAAGCGAACGAAAAGACATTTCCAATTACAATTAGCACACAGTTCAGATGCAAATTCAGATTTGAGTTGTCCGTGGTACACGTATCAAGACTTGTTCAATAAAATCAAAGAAAAACTAGATAGGAGGTACCTAAGTGTGTATGTATGTACGTAAATTAATTTATAACTTTTAATTATAGGATTACCAGACCTATAAGGTCAACATGAGCGCAAATGTGCGAAAGAGTTGTGCCATTTTAAAACGCGAGAGAAAGGGACAAAAGAAAGGCTCAAATGCTAAAAGGTGAAATGCAAAGATTATCGTGTTTTCAGAACTGACAAATTTAATAAGCCTATGATATGATACACTAGCGTTTGCACGCAACTTCGTACGCAAAGATAAATTAAAAATATAAAAGCAATTACAACGCTTGAGAACTTGTTGCTATAACACATTGGCCAGGCGTTTAGTTACAGTTTTATATTTTAGATAATCCCTCGGGAACAGTACTTTTTCTTGGATGAAAAGTACCCTATGTCCTTTCTGGTGTCGCAAAAAATGTGTATGCAAAATTTCATGTTAATCGGTTCAGTGGTTTTTGCGTGAAAGCGTAACAAACAAACAAACTTACATTCACATTTATAATATTAGTAAGCTTATGTTACTCGCTGATATATATATGATAGCTTCCCTTTTGTGAAAGAATTTTTTAAATCTATATTATCTTTATAATATAGTTTATCTATACTAATATTATAAAGAGGAAAGATTTGATTGTTTGTTTGTTTGAAGAGAATAGGCTCCGAAACTACTGGACTGATTTGAAAAATTATTTTACCATTAGAAGCCGACATTATTCCTGATGAACATAGGCTACTTTTTATAGCTGCTTCATTCCTACGGGAAATCTAAAATAAAAGTAAATACTAGCGGCTTGGCCCGGGATAAATTTGACAGCGCCATCTATCCAAATCAGGTGAAGCCACTAACATGACAACTGCTTGGTGATATTTTTAGCGATCCATTCCACGCTAGATGGCGTTTTATACTTTTCAACGCGGACGAAGTCGCGAGCACCAGCTAGTGATGAATAAAAAGCACTCTGTGAAAAAAAAATTGTTCCCAATTAAAACTGTAGGCACTGCGCATTAGTTGATCTTTGACAACGAAACCACATCGCGGAGAAAGGGACAGCTAATTATGCGGAGCACTGCGTGTGAAAGAGTGAGGTAGATGTAATACTTTCGGACCACCCAAGTCGTTGCGCGGTATTCCACACAACACGATTCAATGACACCTGAAAAATCTTGATACTTTTAAATTAACGACAGTGATTTAAAATTAAAAAAATATAGTTTACTAGCTGGTGCCCGCGACTTCGTCCGCGTTGAAAAATATAAAACGCCATCTACCATGGAAAGGATCACTAAAAATATAATTTATAATACATGACAGAATATTTATTGAACCTACATAAAAAAAAAGAAAAAGTTTGTACGTCGTAATTACGACAGAGTGTGCATAGGACTATAATATGTATAATTGTCTATCATTATATGTACTCACATTCTATACAAATAAAGATTATTATTATTATTATTAAAAATATAACCAAGCAGTTGTCATGTTAGTCGCTTCACCGATTCTGGACAAATGGCGCTGTCAAGTGTATCCCGGGCCAAGCCGCTAGTATTTACTTTTATTTTAGATTTCCCGTAGGAATAAAGCATTTTCCCTAGGTAAAAAGTAAAAACAACAATAATAATGTACCTCAACAGAACCTATGAGAAATTGTGTTAATGGCATGTATCAAAACCATTCAGTCGTGTTCCACAAACATGTAATAGTCCAAGAGCTTTGCGCCAATACATTTTTTGATTCCGACCAATGATTGTACTGTGCTCTAAACCCGGGTGATATAAGTTGGAAACACACGCAGACATATTCTGTGCATAAGCGCTTTTTTTATTATTTATACATTCATGTTTTGTAAAAATGTAAATATAACAATATTATTTTAATTTAATGTTTATCAACAATTATAATATTTAAATTAATAAATGTTTCAAATCGAAGATTTTGATTTGTATTCCAATAGGTCTAGCAATATCAAAAGTGTACCTATTGAGTGTACCTATTTGAGAACGAAATTATTTAGATCAACTCTGATTATTTGATTTGAAAAACTGATTATTGAACAGGCGAAAAATTTGTGCAATATCACACTAAATCGTATCACGTAACTCATAACACTGCGTGGTTTGCGTAAAAATTGAGCATTTAGTGTGTTATTGCACAAATTTTTCGCATTTTTCGCCTGTCGCTTAGCAGAGGAATTTAGATAAAAAGCGTACATTAATTAAACCACTTTAGTCCCAATCCTTTTATTTATTGTCCGTCCTATATATCAGAACTAAAATTCCAACTATAAAGGTGTTCGGACATACGACAATGACCTCCCTTCGCGGACGCGTTCGTTCAAACTGTCTGATACCTTTTTAATATCATGCCACCGAATGAATCTGAATGAATGAGCACCTCTTTTTGCAGTCACAGTGCACTTGTACTGTACTTTCCGCCTATAAACTCCAGTCGACATAAATAGCAGACGCTAACACGTTGAAGGTCAAACGTCAATGTCATTCGCCTCAGTGATACTGTAAAAAACCGTCGTCGCGTGCCCGTGAATGATACAGCCCCGTGTGTACCCAACCATCGATGTTTGTTTAGCGCCTCTCCTTAATAGAATAGTGCCTTTAATCGCTTTTAATATGCGTATTTGATAATTTGATTGATGCGGCGTAGTGTTTCGTAAAAATGTTTGTTTAAACAATGCCACGGGACGAATTAACAGTTTATGTTATAGACTTCCGTTAGTTTCGTGTTTTGTAAATACAGTTAAGTAATATTTTAGTTTTCGTTCGCGTTCTAGAAGTTTCTAGTTAGTCTTTAGGTAGATGTGATGATCAGTAGGTACTTAGGTACTTTTTATAGTAAGTAAATTAATGTGAACCTACAAATTTTAACGACCGACGCGAAAACGGGGTGTTATAAGTTTGGCGCGTGTATGTGTGTGTGTGTGTATATATGTGTCTAGTGTCTATGGAAACTGATTATAGCTTTCAAACCGATGGACCGATTTTGATCAGCTGATGTGATCTAGATGGTGTGTGTTCGTGCATGCGTGTTGCGTGTGTTTGTGTGTGTGTGTGTGTGCGCGCGCGCGCGTGTGTTTGTGTGTGTGTGTGTGTGTGTGTGTGTGCGCGCGCGCGTGTGAGTATGTGCGTGTGGTCGTGCGTGTGTGCGCGCGTGTTTGAGTGTGTGTGGTACTGCTCAGTGGAGGGGATCAGGTCCTTTTCAGATTTATGCGACATATTTCACAAAATCATTTTTTCATAGTTGCGAATTTTCACATCGCGTTCTTAGAATATGCTGCAGACCATCAAACACTCGCCCAATAAATGACCTAACATAGGTAATTATATATTTATCTCCACACATTCCCCACAGCACCATCTAGTTTCACAGTAAGCAACTATATATAATGCTTGTATTATGGATACCAGACAGTTAATATATAGGACTACATACATTACTTTTTTTTATACATACATATTATAAATGCAAAACATCCAAAAAAAAAATCAGGTAAAAAGGTAAAATGTTAACACATAAAACATTTGCCCCTACCGGGATTCGAACCCACGAACGTTTGGCTAGAAGCTAGAGTTACTAGCCACTAGAGCAAACGTGTCGTCAAACATGAAACAAAATCTAAACTAAGAGGTAAGTAATCATTTATGTTGGCTAAGTCAGATTGTGAAAACAAACGTACAAACACACAGAATTATTTACCAAACATTGAACTTATAAATAGATTCTTTTCAGCCCACACACCGACAGGACCTGTCGTGGACCGTTATAACTCGTGATTTATTATTTTCATAACTTCCACTTGTCATATTTTAACACCTCCAATTAACCCAAAAATAATTAACTACTAGTGGTTTATAAAGTGCTTTCAGATAGGAACGTTCATCGGGTTGTGTTAACATGCATTTATTTCAGTGTATATATGTAGCTCTTAAATTGATAATGGCCTTTTCGAAATGGGACACGGTGAATCCTTACAACAGTTTTATTTTATATTTTTTTGTGGCTATAATCTAATACTTACTACATGCTTAATTTTTAATTTTCCCACCCCCATTTTCCCACCCTTAGGGTAGGATTTTTTTTTCCAAATTTATACGAGACTTCGAGGTATAAAAAGAATTATCAAAATCGGACTACTTACTCTGTAAAAAGTTATGCGTGGTTATACGCTACAATTGGTGAGTGAACAATCAATCATCCCCTGTTTTCCTACCCTTAGGGTTGGAATTTTATTTCCAAATTAAAATGGGACCCCCTTGGGGGTGCACCCTTTCAAATAAAAAAAGAATTGTCAAAATCGGACCACCCTGTAAAACAATATATATATATATACACGCGTCGAATTGAGTACCTCCTCCGTTTTTGTTTTTTCGTTTTCATCGGTTGAAAAACGAGTGTAATTTCCTAATACTGCTAAAAATTATGGAAACTTTATATTCTATATGATGCTGACAATATAATAATTAACTCAAATGCATAATCAACATTATCTAAAGGATATTATAAAGTTTATATGATGTTTCTTAAGTGCATCTCAAGAAAAGAATGCCCAACACACCTAACGAAGTTTAAGACCACCTAAGATCTAAAGAATAAAAAAATATTACAATTTTAAGGATATTTGAATACCTTGGAATAACTTGAATATTTTTTATAGCTTTTCAATTGCTTTTCAACCTCAAAGTGTTCTGAAAAAACTGAAAGTCTCAAAGCGCTGCGATTTCTTTTTCTTACGTCAGCAGTGTTTAAAATTATCGCCAATCTTAGAGCTTAGAGAACAAAATTTCTTAGAGCTTTTAAGTCTTCGGCTTCAGCTTATAGTATCTAAGTACCTATAATTAATACAGACGAGATATAACGGGTAACGTGTTGTGTGAATATTTGTTAAAATATTAAATGCTGTACTGTCGACATTTCCTAAGTAAATCTGTCAATAGAGTCCATGTGTCATGGCGAGTGTTCCCGAGGGATATTTATGGAAGGACACGTGACACGCCAACGATTTCCCGACATTTTAAACGGGAGATAATTGACTGTTTTAATTTAATACATTCATTAACAACTAGCTGTTTCACGCGACTTCGTCGTAAGGCACGACCCTGCAGTGCTCCTACTAAATTATCTTACTGGTAGGAGCACGAATACAATAATGTAGGTCGTGCAGCGAATAATGACTTCTCGGCAAATGTGCACAGAACTCTATTTTTAGGTGTTTGAGGGGGCAGAGGAAAGTGAGGGGCGGGTACGCGTCGGTGTGCCGACACGTTATTGGTAGACTCAGTCGCTCTTCCCCTCCCGCACTTCGTTCGCGCGTCTCGAGTCTCTTAGGTACTGTTGCGTACAGATTGTTTTATTGTATTAGTAAATACGTCATGGTGAATAAATGCCTAAAAAAAACGTTGTACTTCGACATCGCACGATGATTTTATGGAAGGAATATCAACACTGCCTGTAATGTTAAGTTAGTGAGGTGAAAAATTACGAAATAAGAAAAAAAAATGTCATTTTCCTTAGCAATTTTGTGCGCAATTGTACACATGCGTCGATTCCCCCACTAGTGTCGCCTTCAAATAATTCACCTATACTGACTCTCTTACTGGAGAAGCACGAATACCATAATGTCCGATTTTCAAAAATAAGATTCCCATTTTTGAGTTAAACAGTACACAATGTTTTGTGACCGGAGGAAAAATAATAAAATATGAAATATATGTTCAATTTTTTCATCTGCAGTAGGAAAATCAGGACATTATGATATTCATGATCCTATACCAGTAATAGAGTCAGTACATTATTGTATTCGTGCTCCTACCAGTAGGATAATTTAGTAGGAGCACGACCCTGCACCTTTAATTTGAGCTATAATTTTTATTTATTTATTTTTAATTAATTTAATTAACACCAATGCTACACTGATTTCATGTTGGGGAGCAGTCTTTTCAATTTTGATTGTATTTCTTCTGGTATGGGAGGTATGACGTGTATAAAGTTTTTTCCTATATGACTTCTCGGGCGTTTAGTTTTGCATGTCTTTATTGTCCCTCTTACCATCCTGTGATTTGTTTTAAAGTTTAATTTGTTAATAATTTCTACGTTCTCAAAATAGTAAGGTATATTAGTTAAAATAAAGTCTATGGTGTTTCTAATTTTACCGTCAGGGGAAATCCATGTCCATTGTTTGTTCATTTTCTTCTTGTATATGCTGTTCATAACTTTCAAATTGTATTCCACTGCAAAATTAACTAATCGATGTCCATTTTTATTTCTTTTACCTGTGCTATATTTACCAATTATATGCTCTTCTCCCTTTTGTTGAACACCAATTTTGCTGTTAAAGTCGCCAATTATTATTTTTTGTTTATATGTCTCTTCCATTGTTTCATGGAGCATTGAGTAAAATTTGTCCTTTTCGTCATCTGTTCCTTGTTCGGTGGGTCCATAAACTTGTATTATCGAGACAGGATCTTTAAGTCCGGTGATATTCATATTCAGTATCGCTATTCTGTCCGATTTGGCTTTGAATTGGGCGATGTTATCTTTATGTTGCTTTTTGACCAAGAACCCAACTCCATACATGCCTTGCTTTTCTCCGTTAAAATAGAAGATATGATCTTGGTATTCCCTGATTTCTTCTCCCATTCGTCTCACCTCACATAGTCCAATGACATCCCAATTTAATGTTTCCAAAGCTTCCTCTAACTCAGTCAAACTTTCGTCTGTCCTTAAAGTCATTGTATTGAGCGTTGATATAAAGAACTTGCCTTTATTATCTTTTTTATTTCCTTTGTTATATTTTGTTTGATTTCCTTGTTTGTCTTGTTTCTGTTCTTTTACTTGTTTTTGTTGTGGTCTAATGCCTGGAGGGTGGTGGTCTAATGTCCCACGGGGACCAGCCGGGTTGGGACATGTAATATTATTTGTTTTTGGTGTTCTGATTGTTATTTTGGTAAAGTTGCTGTCTTTCAGGTTGCCGATTCTTAATTGTTATTGCTTTTGAGTATTAGAAAGAGAGTTGGATCTAGATCGCATCAAATCAAAAGCATTTGTTCTATTTGACTTGATCGAAGATACAGTCTGTTGTTTTTTGACCTGGTCATTATAAGCAGAGGGTGAAATAGATGATTCTCTTTTCCTTTTCTCTTGGCTGGTGTTATTCTTTTTCACTATTAGTTTGTCATATTTCAAATATGCTATATTCCCTTTTTTCCTTTCTTCAACCAACTCTGCTTGCAACGTTTTTCTTTTTTCTAACACTTCCTTCGAGTAATCTTCAGTGATATTTATTTTCTTTAGGCCCCTTTTATTTTTTATAATTTCGTTCTTTTTCCAATTGCTTATAAACGAGCATAGTACTGGTCTCGGCTTATTACTTTCTCTGCTTTTCTTGCCTAAACGATGAATTTTGTTGATTTCATTATCCTCCACATTAATGTTTAAGTCATGGAGCAGATTTTCCTTGATTTTTTGTAATAATTCAGAAGAAGATGTTTCTATTTCTTCCAGGCCAAATACTATGATATTATTGTTCCTCTCCCCTTTTTTTAGATAATCTATTTCTTTTTCCAATTTCTCTATTTTCAATTTTAAGTTTTTGTTTTCTTCCACTATAGGAATTAACTTTTCTTCCATTTTGTCCATAATACTTTTTGTGATAGAATCCTTCAATTCAGTATTTTGGTTTTGCATTTCGATCTTCATTTTGTCAAATAAAATTTTAAATTGACCTTCCATTGTAATGTTGTGAAGTTGTGTTTGCGTAGATTGGAACGTAACCGCAGGAAATTATTTTCGCCGTTGGCAACACTGACTGTAATGTCCGTTTAGTTTACGTTTATGAATATGCCTATTACTGTTTGAATTCTAATTCCTACCCTCTATGTATTATGTATCTTCTAACCTCAAGTCCTTGATGATATTGTGCTTCTAATTCTTCAGCGATCTCCAACAATTACACAATTCAATTTATTTATAAACGCTTCACAGTGGTTTTACTAGTATTTTGTAACAAAGTTTATGTTCAAAGATTACTGTAAGTATTTTTATTCGCTTAATTTCTTCTAGAGCTTATCACTACAGTGTTGACAGTTTGACAACCAGATGACATGAAATCAGATAATAATATGCAACATAAATACGATGAATTGGAGAAGTACCTGCTGAATATATATAAGGAGATAACAAAAACTAAAACAAAGAAAGATAGAATAGGGGCAGAAGCAAGAAAACTACTACAGGAAAGGAAAGAACTTTTGCAACATCGGAAAAATAATATCAAAGAAATAGAGCGGATTGGCAAAGAAATTAGAATCAGTATAAGAAATTATAAAAAATCATTAAGACTAAGTGTAATTAACAAGGAAATAGAAAAAACCGGAGGAATAAGGAAAGCTCGCAAGCAACTTAATGATCATGCCCAATGGATACCAAATATTGTGACTAAGGACTCTTATGGAAACTTAAAGGTAATGAGGAATAGAACACAAATTTTAGAAACAGCAACAAACTTTTACAGCAACTTGTACTCTCTCCAATTGTCAAATAACAACGATCAATCAATGGGATGCCAACACAGAGAGGAAGATCCTACTCCCAAAATACTTCTAAGTGAAGTGAGGAATGCCATTCTTTCACAAAAAAGTAACAAAGCTCCAGGTGACGACAAAATTGTTAATGAACTTCTAAAAGAAACTATCAACATAATAGAACAACCAATAACCGATGTTTTTAATGAAATTGTGCTCCACGAAGAAATACCAAGTCAATGGACAAAATCGACAATAGTCCTCATACACAAGAAGGGCGACAAGAGCAAGATAGATAATTATAGGCCTATTAGTCTGATGTCAAACCTCTATAAAATATTCTCAAAAATTCTACTTGGGAGATTAACTAACATTCTAGACAAGCAACAACCTAAAGAACAGGCCGGCTTCCGAAACGGTTTTTCCACCATTGACCATATACACGTTGTCAAGCAAGTGATGGAAAAATTTAACGAATACAACAAAATATACTATATTGCGTTTGTAGATTATAACAAAGCATTTGATTCCTTAGATCACAATTTTATATACGAAGCCTTGTATAGTCAAGGGGTTGACAATAAGTTTATAAGGATCATAAAAAATATATACCAAAACTGCACGTCTAAAATACAATTAGAGAAAGTAGGTCAGGAATTCAAAATAGAGAAAGGCGTAAGACAAGGAGATCCATTGTCCCCCAAGCTATTTACAGCAGTTTTAGAAGAAATTTTTAGAAACCTCAATTGGTGCAAGGGCTTAAATATTAATGGATCAAAACTAAATCATCTTCGTTTCGCCGATGACCTTGTACTCTTTGCAGAAGATCCAGTGACCTTACAGGAAATGCTGGTAGAACTGACTACGGAAAGTGCAAAAGCAGGACTTACCATGAATGTGACCAAGACAAAGGCATTAACCAATGGCACTAAAGTAAAGATACTCATAGGTGATCAAGAAGTAGAATATGTGGATGAATATATATATCTGGGTCACGTAATATCACCTAAATTACAGATGTCATTAGAGTTACAGCGTAGGGTAAATAACACATGGTCAAGATACTGGATGTTAAGAGAGGTAATGAAAAGCAAATCTATACCAATAACACATAAAAAGAAAGTTTTTGATGCCTGCATTCTACCAGTACTTACTTATGGATGTCAAACATGGTCATTCACAAACCAAATCATGCAGAATCTAAAGGTATGTCAACAAGGAATTGAAAGGAGCATGTTGGGAATTAAATTGAAAGACAAATGGCGATTAACCCAAATTAGAGAAAGAACAAAACTCACAGATGTGATCAGCAGGGCAAAAATGCTGAAGTGGCGGTGGACTGGTCACATGATGAGATTGGGAGACAAATGGACGAGAGATGTCACCGAGTGGTATCCCAGAGAAGGGAAGCGTCGAAAGGGCAGACCAGTAAGACGTTGGGAGGACGATTTGCCCAGGGACTGGAGGAGAGCGGCTCGGGATAGAGAGTTATGGAAGAGCCTGGAGGAGGCCTATGTCAAGGGACAGCCTGACTTACAGATTGCCGATGTCAGTATTTAAAATTAATGTAAAAAGTGTATGTATGTAAAATGTAATGTCGGTGAATAAAGGCTATTTTTATTTTTATTTTATTTTATTAATGCTACACTAGCGCCATTCTGGGAAATTTATGAACCACTATTTAACACATTCATTGCTGCACCAAAAATTTCAAGTGTCATATATGAATGGTCAGCGGTTATAATATTATGTTGAACTTGTGTGGTGAGTCGTTGGGCGCGACGCGGCTTTAGGATTACATATCTCCACATTTGAAGGTGATTTTTGATTAAATAAGTTGCGTTTTACATTAATTGCTAGTATTTTTGATAAAAAAAAAAAAAAACCATAAACTCACGTAGCGAGTTCTAAGCCCCCAGTATGCGATTTTAGTGAACTTGGAAATGGATGATCTAAAATCAGCCTAAACTTGCCATTTTTTCAGTTTAACAAACATGTAAGTTGGTCCCCTTTACTGGTCAATTCTCTATTGTATCTCTATTCTCCATGACTTAAACCTAAAGGTCCATTATGAATTCTCGTCAAACATTTCCAGTAATGACCTCTCTTTAGAGCTAAGTCGTTTAAAATTACATTGTGATCGGTTCATAATGTACTTAGCGTGAAGAATAAGAACTATACACTTACTAACCATTGCTCTAATGAGTTTAATTTTACCCACATACAACAGTTAATTATTTCTTGGACCAATATTTGTATGTAGTTCGAATCCTAGTTCTTTACTGACACAGTCAGGTCACGCCATGGCTGTTTTTTTTTTAATTAAATTTAAAAAATAAAATTCATTTATTTTCAGGCAACTGGTCCCACATAATGTTACATTTTACATTACATTATTATTATAATATGTTACGGCTAAAGATAGGTGTGAACATAAATTTAAGATTAGCCGGCTAAACTTAAGTTTAAATTCGAGGAGATGTTAATGTTACTTTCTTCAATCATTAGCCGGCTAAACTTAAGTGTAAAAAACTGCAAGCCCTTGGCTAAAAATGTAAAATAAAAAAGGAAACGGTACTTAATAAAGTTTACTATTTCGACACGAAAACTTTTATTAAAAAATAATCACTAATAACACAAAAAATAATTATGTAGGTATTCAAAATTACAAAATAAAATTTCGACAGGGTTAATAACTTAAAACAATATCTAGTCATAATAATAAGGAATCATTTTTTTCATTACCTACTTACAAATACTTCTGTATTGAAAATTTCAAAATAGAACTTCTGCCGTATTAATTACTTAAAACAATATCTAGTCATTAAAATAAAATAATTAGGAGCTATTTGTTGGAACATGGTAAATTAGAATGGCATTTCGAATTCGCGAATTCGTCTCCCCTCCACCCCCTCAAGCGATGTGTTCGCCCCGGCGCGTCTATCGAATACATTTTTAGCCGTTAATGTGCACATTAACCGGCTAAAGATGGGAATTCACGACGAAAACTAACATGACATCGAACTTTAGCTGCGTTTCGAAGATAAACTTAAGATTAGCCGGCTAACCTTACATTTATGTTCACACCAACCTTTAGCCGTGGCACGGCACTTTGACTCTGCCATTATTCCGTTTTAGGCTTACTTTTTATGTGCCACTTTGGCATTTGTCACTCAAATTAATAACGTACTAATAACTAACTTCGATCAATAACTAACTAATCATGGAATTATTAGGTCTTAAATTGTCATTTTTTTCTATGGGTAAAAATGCTCAGCGCAACGAAGACTCAACATATTTGCGTATTCAATTACTTAGACAATGTTAGTTTGTATTGTATTGAGCATTTGTGAGATTTTTTTTGGTGATATCCTACAAATATTTGGTTGTAAGATTCAAGTCGATCATGTTCGGTAAACATCGGAAGTAATCGGTAAACATCGGTGAGTTGAGAACAAACAGAATTGATGGGCGATAATTTTAAAAAGTGTAACGCGTTCCTATTGTTTTATGTTCCTGTAGAAATTTCTGGACTCTCGTGTGTGGGTAGCTCCACTTGTATTTTTTTGTTTTTTTTTTTATCTATAGTAGCTAACTAATATTTTATTTATTTATCTCAAAATCCACAGGTCTCAACATAAAATTTACAGACAATTACCGATTTTACAATTTTGTACAATGATAATAATAAAAATAATATAAAAAAAATAAATTAAAAAAATGCGCCATTGGGTAGGGCATCACTAATCCCTTATTCATCTTTAGGCATCATTTATAAATATTTTTCATTCGCTTTTTTTAATGAATTAATAAATTAATTAAATTAATTAAAAACAATAAACAAGGCAGAGGTAATAGAAAAATATTTTCTAACAAGATTTTCAGTATCCAATATGAGTTTACAATGAACGTTAGTATGGTAAGTAGAGCACGCTTCAACGCGGTGCGGACCACACACGTAGACTGCTACGTTCTTCGGTCGGCGCTTGCGGCGCGTCTATCTTAATATGGACATGGTTTTTATTTTTATATTTTTAAAATTTCAATTGACATTTCTTTAGTACTTACAAAAGATTTTCTTCGAGGTGACCTAGTGAACTGTCTATTGTTGTAATCCTACTAAAATTAGACTTAACTTATGTGAAAGTTTGTGTAGGTGGACGGATAGACGTTTGTTATCCATCCACGAACTAAACACCTTATCAACAATATAACGATTAAAAATATTAATTTTAAGTTAAAGCAATATTTTTTTAAAATTTTAAAGTGTTTTCATTTTACTGTATTATAGTAATAGCTTTAAAATTGTTAAAATTATAAATAAATAAACTGCACAACGGAGTTGGATGAAAATTGAGGCACAAAAAGTTTATTACTTGGGTTATCTTATAGGATAGATTTTATCCTGAAAAAACGTTAGGTTTCTGAGGGATCGTACAAATATTTAAAAAATTGGGCGCCACTGTCTTTACAGGAAACCTTACGTTACATAATTTAACAAAACAAGCGATAAAATAGGATAAAAGCGATGTTGACGACACGTTTGGTATAGTGGCCAGTAACACTACTTGTTAACCAAACTGTCGCGGGTTCGAATCTTGCTAGGTGCAAATTTTTTTATGTGTTAACATTTTACTTTTGTACCTGAATCATGGAATTATTGTATTTATAATATGTATGTATGAATTTACAATAAAAAAGTAATGTATGTATGACGTATGTATTATATCAACTTGCTTACTTTGGAACTAGATGGTGCTGTGTGGAATGTGTGAAAAATAATAGAATGAAGTAAAATAGTTCAAGATGTTTTCGTCTAATGTTAGCTTGCTTATTGAGGCTTATCCATACGTAAGGAGAAAGCTATCAGAAGCTTTATTAATAACTATAACGTGCCTCGTCCAGGGTTCGGGAGATTGAATGTGGTGTGACGTCATCCCAATAACGAGGTACAATCAAGCCACGTCATTCAATAGGTACTTACTAATAAGTACGGTAATATACGGTAATTTTGCTTGTACACTCAGATAAATTAATTAAAATATTAAATAAATATGCAAATGCGAATAGGATGGTCGATTTTTGTCGCATATTTACGTTGTCGGCGTTGGCCGTTGAAGTTTCGCTGCACTGAGTACTATAAATATTTATATATACTTCGTCCGCGTTGAAAAGTATAAAACGCCATCTACCGTGGAGTGGATCGCTAAAAATATCACCAAGCAGTTGTCATGTTAGTCGCTTCACTTGTTTTTGGATAGATGGCGCTATCTCCCGGGCCAAGCCGCTAGTATTTACTTTTATTTTAGATTTCCCGTAGGAATGAAGCATTTTTCCGCTGTAAAAAGTAGCTAATGTTCATCAGGGATAATGTCGGCTTCTAATGGTAAAAGAATTTTTCAAATCGGTCCAGTAGTTTCGGAGCCTATTGAATACAAACAAACAGACAAATTATGGATTATATATTTTGAAACTAGCAACCCGCTCCTTTTAAGCTATCTTTTAAGTTAGATCAAATTACTCATATTTTCTCTAAAGGACACAGGATATAGGCCACTTTTTTCTTTTTCAACGCGCATGAAGTCGCGGACACCATCTAGTTTATAATATATATGGTACATATTTACAAAAAAAGTAATCCATATATTAAAACAACTCTCTGGTATGAATAATACAATTAGTGTGGAACTAGATGGTGCTGTGTGGAATGTGTAAAGATAAAAAGAATCACAGATTTTGTGCCTCACACGACTATCGAGCACATTGGAAATGAATCTACGGAATTCGAAAAAAGAATGTTGTTCTGACTTGTTGACTTATTTCAAAAAGGTTAAGCTACACGGCAAACCCTTAACCCGATCGTCTTTATTTTAGGCTCAAATTGTAGCTGACTAAATTGTCCAAAGGATTTTTTCACAAATTTTTTTATATCATTCATCGTTTCCAAAATATCGAGCGCTAAAGTAAAAAAATTCGAAAAAAAATTCAAATTTTTTTTCACTATTTCTGCCATAACTTTTTTCGTTTTTGAATTTTTTGAAAAATTCTTTTTTCACCTTACAGCTCTTGTGAATACGCGTCTTTTGAGATATTTTTGAATTTCATATCTTCACAACTCTCTGAGATATAAGGGATCGCACTTTTTCGTGAAATCGAGGCCTATACTGAAGCGAATGTAAAGATGTTTCCAATTTCAAAATATATTTACAAAGTTCAAGGAATTGTTGAAACATTAAGTATTTGCTAAGTACATACTTAAAGAGAAAAGAGGAGACATTTTCTAGGAACCAAAACGCCTTGTGTCACGTCAAAACTATAATTAACGTATTGATTTATAGCCCAAGCCATATGTTATACATAGGTTGATCAAAAATTATATTTATAGATAGGTATTGTGTGCGGAGTCATGAGACAAATATACATACAATATTTTTCAATATTCTTACAGTTAGAAGTAAATAGGTGCTAATATTTTTAATAAACTGGCTGTAGCTCGCGACTTCGTCCGCGTTGAAAAGTATAAAACGCCATCTACCGTGGAGCGAATCGCTAAAAATATCAACAAGCAGTTGTCATGTTAGTCGCTTCACCTGATTCTGGATAGATGGCACTGTCTGTGTGTATACCGGGTTAAGCCGCTAGTATTTACTTTTATTTTAGATTTCCCGTAGGAATGAAGCATTTTCCCGCGGTAAAAAGTAGCCTATGTTCATCACGGATAATGTCGGCTTCTAATGGTAAAAGAATTTTTCAAATCGGTCCACTAGTTTCGGAGCCTAACAAACAAACGATCAAATCTTTCCTCTTTATAATATTACTAGCCCTATGTGGATAGGCCACTTTTTTCTTTTCCAACGCGGACGAAATCGCGGGCACCAGCTAGTATTAAATAAAATCATAAACTAATGTTAGCTATAAAAAAGGATGCAAACTTATAAACTTAGACCGCCATACACTATAGAAGCATTATACTCACAATGTCGTAAACTGTTTATTTTATTGTGTAATTAATAAAACATCACCCTGTAATTTAATGTCTACGTAATATGTCACATCATATGACACATATAATTGGTGTCTAATTAGTGAAACTGAGCGATATATTTCAACCACTTAACCCTCAACCGCTTAACGCCAAATGAAATGTGTTGCGACAGTATCGGGACATAAATATCCCAAAAGCAATGCTCGCGTTATTAAATAACACGCCTTTTGTGATTATCATTACTTCCTTACTAATATTATAAATGCGAAAGTAACTCTGTCTGTCTGTCTCGCTTTCACGCCAAAACTACAGAACCGATCTCCATGAAATTTTGCATACACGTTGTCTGGGACAACGTGTATGCAAAATTAAACGCGGCGGGCCTTAATTAAGTAAGTAAGGCGGGCGAAGTCGCGTGCAGCAGCTAGTTATAAATGCGAAAGATTGTATGGATGTAGGTATGGATGTTTCTTACTCTTTCACGCTAAAACTACTGAACCAATCACCATCAAATTTTGCATACACGTTGTCTGGGACACCAGAAAGGACATAAGGTATATTTTATAAAGTTAGGCGGGCGAAGTCGCGTGCAGCAGCTAGTTATAAATGCGAACGATTGTATGGATGTAGGAATGGATTTTTCTTACTCTTTCACGCAAAAACTACTGAACCGATCACCATAAAATTTTGCATACACGTTGTCTGAGACACCAGAAACGACATTGGATACTTTTCAACCAAGAAAGAAGTAATGTTCCCGAGGAATTATCTAAAATATAAAACTGTAACTGACGCCTGGCCAATGTGTTATAGCAACAAGTTGTCAAGCGTTGTAATTGCTTTTATATTTTTAATTTATCATCGCGTACGAAGTCGCGGGCACCAAGTAGTTACTTATACGTTTGATAGACGACACGTTAATTTGGTCTAGTTGCTAGTACATACTTGTTAACCAAGCATTATATTGTTACATATAATGCAATATTATTATTATTGTTACATAGCATATGTTAGTGTTAACATTTTTATCTTTTTACTTAATATATGTATGTTTTATATTTATAAAAAAGAAACTATTTAGGTCGATTTTTAAAACGATCCGTTAGTTACATTTTATATCAAATAGACGAAAAAACATTAGTCAACATTAGAATTTAACAGCTAGGCGGTTACTAGCTCGTTACTGACTATGATAGGGTTGGTTTATCTTAAGTATCGTTTATTTTGACAAGGGACAAGTTGAAGTGAGAAGATATTAAAGTCTGTAAGACTACTTACAACGAAACCATCGACAATATTCATAAACTTTGGTGTATTTTTAACAAGTTATTGAGGGACCGTTAACAGCATTGTAACGAACGGCGAAAAGGTACGTCTATACTAATATTATAAAGAGGAAAGATTTGATTGTTTGTTTGTTTGTATTTAATAATCTCCGAAACTGCTGGACCGATTTGAAAAATTCTTTTACCATTAGAAGCCGACATTATCCGTGATGAACATAGGCTACTTTTTACCGCGGGAAAATGCTTCATTCCTACGGAAAAACGGGTAATAGGACAGCGGGTAGTAAGAATTATCCTTCCGTACTTAACTTCTTTTTCACATAACTTCTAAATTCTAAAAATTCTTTCACTTTTGGGAAGCTATATTACCAGCGAGTAACATAGACTATATTTTATAAAGTTACGCGAGCGAACGAAGTCGCGTACAATAGCTATATATAGTCATTATTAAAATTAAAAAGATGGTCTCGTTGGGAGCACTTAATCTTAAAACGTTTAGATTTTAATATTAAAAAATAAATCATTCGGTTAATTGACGCTAAATCATGCGAGTATAAACAGTTAGCGAGTTAAAATGATTTAGAATCCGCTACGTAGAAGCGAATCTTGGTCGGTGCAAATTGTTCTCAAGAAATATTAACTGAACTCAACCCTTAGAAGTCTTTTTAGAATGTCTTTGATCTATTATTGAGCTCGTTTCAAACGCTTGCTTGTAAGAGAAAAGATTTTCTCTAATTTTATTTCTACAAAGGCCAGGGCACACTTGACTCCCGCAGTCAAGTGTGCCCTGGCCTTTACACATTCCACACAGCGCCATCTAGTTCCACATTAAGCAACTATAGGCGTGTAATATCGATACCCAGACAGTTGATATACATACATTACTTTTTTTATTTTTTTTTGTAAATACATACATATTATAAACACAAAACATCCATGACTCAAAAAAAAAAAAGAATAGGTAAGGTAAGGGCCCCCCCTAGGTGGGCCATGACCTTGTCGTGGTGGGGGGGCTTACCCTTGATCCGAAGGGTCGCAGGGGCCGGTGGTGGACAGAACCACCGACCTTTGCTTGTCCCATCGGATTATTGGGGACCAACAAGGCCCACACCCGTGTGCTCCGAACGGGCTCCGCTCAGCGGAGCTCGCGGCGGAGCACACCCCGGCGGAGCACACCCCGGCGGCTGGGGCGGGACGTGTAGCCCTCCATGCATGTTCTCGTCAGCTGTCGTCGGGGTGTTTTGATGGAGTTCAGGGGAACAGGGAGGCCTGGGGGGGTGGCCCCTGGTCCCCTGCTCAGAGGAGCGGCGGGGGGGAGCCAATGGACACTGTTGGTGTCCATTGAGTCCTCCCTTTTAACATCCTGGCAGATGGCTGGGCAGGAGAAGGCGGGTATCAGCCCGTCTTCAAATGCCGTCGGGGACCTGCGCACACGGCTGGCTGGCTGTGTGTGCCTGCACGGGTCTCCTCCGTCTGGGGATTGCTCGGGTGTCTTCGGGTAATCCCCCCGTTGGCGTCAGCCTAGCCAGCAATGGCTAGGCCGCCCGAGGAGGGTGGGTCGGAGCAGTTGCCTCGGCAGAGCCCGTCCACCCCCCACTCTAAGGGCAAGGAGACACCGGGGAGTTTTAGTGGGTAGGGGCCAGTTCTGCTGGTCGACCCGCACATACCCCTGCCGTCTAGCCAGCGGTAGGGGATCAATAAAAGGATTTCTCCTGGATAAAAAAAAAAAAAAAAAAATGTAAGGGTGAGCGGATATGGGGATCCGCTCACCTGCCAACCCGGCCCTGGTGAAAGACGTGTCTGTGTTCCGGCACGTTGCCATCCGGGGAGAAGGGATCCTACTATCCTCCTCCTACCGATGAACCTTGGAGGCGCCCGATTTGGGTTAACGCAGGCGGGAGAGCAGGCCTCGTCGAGTCTTGGAACCCGAAACCCGAGGTGATCGATGCGGACACGGAGGCGCAGTGGTTCCGCGAGGCGATGACGCACGTCTGCGACGTCGCCATGCCCCGCGTGGGCAAACCGCAGCCCCGTCGACAGGTTTACTGGTGGTCGCCGGAGCTTCAGCACCTCCGGACGACGTGCGTTAAGGCGCGTCGCCGGTATTCCCACGCTCGTCGACGGCACAGACCCGCATCGGTAATCGAGGAACTATTTGCCGCCTTCCAAAGGGCCAAGAAGACGCTGAGGGTACAGATCGCTGCAGCGAAGGAGCGTGCCTGGCAGGAGCTGGTGAACTCTCTCGAGCAGGACCCATGGGGCAGGCCGTACAAGCTTCCCCCCCTGGGTACGCCATGACCTTGTCGTGGTGGGGGGGCTTACCCTTGGCTTCGGCCTTGGGGACCAAGAAGGCGTACACCCGAGCGTTCCGAGCGGGCTCCCTCGCGGGAACCCGTAGCGGAGCGCTCACGAGTGGAGAAACCTCCACTCGTGTCTGTTTTTATACGGACAGAGATGGCGCGCGCGCTAGCGCTGTTGAAAGGGCCCAGAGATGGGCCAGCGGAGCTTCGGCTCGTGGTGGCGGGCCTGGTAAGGTCCGCGGGCGCGGCGTGTGGCTTAGGCCGCCGTCGGGCAACCCGTAACCTCTCGCGAGGCCGGGGGTCTGGCGCTCTGAGCGTCGGGCCGCGAGGAAGAAAACCTCTCTAAAAAATCACACTTGGTGGGTGAAGCCGTGGCTTCTAGGTCCACCGCTGTCACCAGTGGACCCCTCGCGGGTCGTGGGTTGGCCAGCAGTAGCTGGCGGTCCGGTTCATCCGGACAGGAAGGCGGCGCGCTTGGCGCTTTTCTTGGAGGGCCCAGAGATGGGCCAGCGGAGCCTCGGCTCGTGGTGGCGGGCCTGATAAGGTCCGTGAGCGCGGCGTGTGGTTTCGGCCACCGTCGGGCAACCCGTAACCTCTCGCGAGGCCGGGGGTCTGGCGCACTGAGCGTCGGGCCGCGTGGAAGAAAACCACTATAAAAAATTACCCTGAAGCCTAAGGTTAGCGTGCCGAGGGGCTGCATGACTGGGGGGGACCCGGTCCCAAGCGCTCCTGCGGCCTGTTGGGAAAGGGCCGCAGGTACGCCTCCCAAACTAGTATGGAAAATGTCAGACAAAGGGAAACGTTTGTCGTGCGATCCGGCTGACGCCCGGCGCTTGGGGGTAGCTCGGCCCCCGAGTGTGAAATCGGTAACGAGCGGCGTATGCGACCCGCCTCGCCAGCGGCGTCGACCGGTGTCCGGGCCGGTCGATGGGAAATTGGTTACCGGCAAATGCGACTGTGGCGGAGAGCGCCACCCCTGCGCCTGGTGTGACGCCAGGCAGCAGGCGCTCCAGGCAGCGGATCCCGGGCTGCCTGGTGTGCAGAACAATACCGGAGGTGACGGCGGCAAGGTGAGCAGGGCATTCAGCCCTGTCGTTCTCCTCACCCGCATGGCGACGCCTACTTCGTCGTCAAGAGACGCAAGCCCGGCAAGCGATGGGGCCGATGTCCGCCCCAGCTTGCAAGAGCCATCGCCCTCCGATACGGACACGGTGGTGTCCGTGGCGGCGGGCAGCGAGAGTGACGAGTCGGTCTCAAGGTTGGGAGACCGACTGAAAAGAAAGAGAGGCAAGGCCCCACCAGTGCCGTCCCCAGAGGTCTCCCCGGAGTCCTCAGGAGAGGAGCGACCCGGCATCGCCACCGGACTGCTCCGGAAGCGCGGTCGCGGTCGCCCTTCCCCTAAAGAGAAGGAGGAGCTCAAGCTCCAGGCTGAGCGGGAAGTGCTCGCCTCGTTGGCCGAGGCTCGAGCTGCCCGCTCCCGCCTCTCGGAGATGGAGTCCGGGGACGACGCCGTCGAGTCGTCCCTGCTCATCTTCGAGAGGTTGATGACGAGGGTGTCGGCCATCCGCAAGGTGGCCGACGTGTCAAAAAACCTGAAGGGGACCTGCGTGAAGGCGCTCCGCGACAACGTCGAGGCAATTGTCGCGGACGCCAAATGCCTGGCCACCCTGTCCTCGACCGAGGAGACTGCTGCGCTGCGTCGCGAGCTTAAAGAAGCTCTGGCGCAGAACAAGCGGCTCCAGGCGGGAATTGACGAACTGCGGAGGGAGTTTGCGGCGTTCAAAGCCGCTCCCGCCGCCGCCTCTGGGTCTCCGGTCACGCTGGAGCACTTAGAGGCCTTGGAGACGGCGATAATGGACAGGGTCCATGCTCGGCTGAGCGCGCGGCTCGAGAACCTGGAGCCGCGCCTAAATCCAGCGCCGAGGGTGAGCCCTCCATTGGCCGCTCGGAGGGAACCCCTTCCGAAGTTGGCCCCCAGAAGAGACCAGCCTCCCCTTCCTACCGCACCGCCCAAAGCCTCCACCAGTGGCCAAAAGGCGAAGGCGCCTGTCGGAGAGAAATCGGAGGGAATCCAGACGAAGAAAACTCGGAGAAGGGGAGCGACGCGTGGTCGCAAAGCGCCCGAAAAATCGGAGCCGCGTCCGCTCCCGCCTGCCCCCACCTCTATGGACAAACCGTGGAGCTTGGTGGCTAGAGGTGGGAAGCACAAGGAGCATCCCTCTGCTCCGCAAAAAAAGAAGAGCCGGGCACCACAGCGTGCCCCTCGAAAGGCCAGGCCCCTCAAGACCGCGGCCGTTGTTGTCACCCTGCAGCCAGGGGCTGCTGAGAGGGGGGTGACATACAAACTGGTCATCGAGGAGGCCAAGGCGAAGGTGGACATTGCGGAGCTGGGCATCGAGTATGTTCACTTCCGGCGAGCGGTGACGGGAGCCGCCATTATGGAGGTCTCCGGGGAAGATAACCACAACAAGGCGGACAAGCTTGCCGCCAAACTTCGGGAGGTTCTCAGTGCGGAGTCGGTTCGAATCTCGCGGCCTTTCAAGGCCACCGAGATGCTCGTTTCCGGCCTAGACGACTCCGTCACTGCAGAGGAGGTGGCGGCAGCCATAGCCAAAATTGGCGACTGCCACAGGGAGGCAGTGAAGATCGGGACCATCCGCAACTCATACTACGGTATGGGTTCGGTTTGGGCGAGCTGCCCCGTGGCAGCCGCCAAGAAAGTAGCCGAAGGCAGATTGCTGGTCGGGTGGACGGCAGCACGTGTAAAGGTGCTGCAGCCCCGCGAGTTGCGCTGTTTCCGGTGCCTAAACACAGGGCACGTCAGGGGGCAGTGCACCGCGGCCGTCGACCGGAGCCAGCTCTGCTACAAGTGTGGGGAGAGTGACCATCGCGCGGCGGTGTGCAGGGCAGACCCTCGCTGCCCTCTCTGCGCCGACGCAAATAGAAAGTTCAATCATCGCTTGGGGAGCAAGCAATGTTCGGCCCCCAAGCCCAAGATGAATAGGCGAAGGCCTGTGCGTCCTGTGGTTTCGACCCAGGACTCCACGACCTGCCCACCGGACGGGACCACGGAAGAGACACTCATGGACATACAATCAATATGTCCATGAGCTGTCTACAGACGAACGCTAACCACTGCGCCAGTGCCCAGGACCTGCTAGTCCAGACATTGGCGCAGTGTAGGATACAGGTGGCGATCGTCGCGGAGCCGTACCTGGTCGTCGCTCGGGACAACTGGGTCGGCGACCGCGACGGTCTCGTCGCCATTGTTTTGGCCACTGGAGAGGGGGCCCCCACTGTCGACCAAACATTCAGAGGTCGCGGGTTCGTCGCCGTTTTCTGCGGCGACATCGTGTACGTAGGTGTCTATTTCTCCCGCCCTGGCCCGCCGTGTTCGGGGCTGGGTAGTCGAGGAGGGGGTCGAGACGCTGTCGGACCACCGATATATTCGGTTCTCCATCTCCCCCCACTCGCAGGACCCGAACAGCCCGAGTCGTGTTCCCTCTGAGATCGGGCCCAAATGGGCACTTAAAATGCTGGAGAGGGAATCCCTCATAGAGGCGTCCCTCGTCGAATCCTGGAACCCGAAACCCGAGGTGATCGATGCGGACACGGAGGCGCGGTGGTTCCGCGAGGCGGTGACGCACGTCTGCGACGTCGCCATGCCCCGCGTGGGCAAACCGCAGCCTCGTCGACAGGTGTACTGGTGGTCGCCGGAGCTTCAGCACCTCCGGACGACGTGCGTCAAGGCACGACGCCGGTACACCCACGCCCGTCGACGTCACCGATCCGCATCGACCATTGCGGAACTTTTTGCCGCCTTCCAAGCGGCCAAGAAGGCGCTGAGGACCGAGATAGCTGCAGCGAAGGAGCGCGCCTGGCAGGAGCTGGTGAACTCTCTCGAGCAGGACCCATGGGGCAGGCCGTACAAGCTTGTAATGAACAAGCTTCGCCCATGGGCCCCTCCGTTGTCCACCACCATGAACGCGGAGACGCTCGAGAGAGTGGTGGAGAATTTGTTCCCCGCCAGGGCGGAGGGCGAGGCTCCTCCCGTGCACGCGCGGGAGATTTCGCATATCCCGGCGGAGGATCCCCCCGAGGTGTCAGAGGGTGAGTTGGACAGGGCGGTTCTTCGCCTTAGTGCGAAGAACACTGCGCCCGGTCCCGATGGCATCCCGGGGAAGGCTCTTGTCTTGGCCCTGAAGGAAGGCGGCCTCGGAATGAGATTCCGTGGGCTGCTCACAACTTGTGCGACGAAAGGCCACTTTCCCAAGGAGTGGAAGCTAGGAAAGCTTGTCCTCATCCGCAAGCCCGGGCGTCCGGTGGACTCACCATCGGCCTATCGCCCCATAGTCCTTCTGAGTGAGGCGGGTAAGCTCTTCGAGCGGGTTATCGCTGCTCGCCTCACTCAGCATCTGGAGGAGACCGGGCCGAACCTGGCCGACGTCCAGTTCGGCTTCCGAAGGGGCAGGTCTACCGTAGACGCGATCTCGCGGGTGAGGACCATAGCGGAGGAGGAAATTGGGAAAGGCGGGGTCGTCTTGGCGGTGTCCCTCGACATCTCCAACGCGTTTAACACTCTTCCACACAGAGTGATTATGGAGACAATGGGGTACCACGGCTTCCCGGAGTACCTCCGACGACTTGTCGGGGACTATCTCTCGGGTCGCTCGGTCGTGTACCCCACGCGCGTTGGAGATCGTCAGCGGGAAGTGTCGTGCGGTGTCCCGCAGGGGTCGGTTCTCGGGCCGCTCCTGTGGAACATCGGCTACGACTGGGTGCTGCGGGGCGATACCCTGCGCGGGGTCGACGTCACGTGCTACGCGGACGACACTTTGGTGACCGCCCGCGGTCACACGTTCCGTGACGCGGCCCTGTTGGCAACCGCTGGAGTCGCACAAGTTGTGATGCGCATACGGCGCTTGGGCCTGACGGTGGCCCTTGAAAAATCGGAAGCGATCTGCTTCCGCGGGCCTCGCAAGGCGCCACCGCCAGGTTCACAAATCATTGTTGGCGGAGTCTCCATCGGTGTCGGGTCGACGCTGAAATATCTCGGCGTCGTGCTCGACAGCCGATGGACTTTCAAGGAGCATTTCAGGAGCCTGGCTCCTAGGCTTACGCAAACTTCTTTTGCATTGAGCAGGCTTATGCCCAACCTGGGCGGACCGAATGTCGGGTGCCGCCGTCTCTTCGCGGGCGTGGTGCGCTCGATGGCCCTGTACGGAGCGCCCATCTGGGTCGACTCCCTGTCGGCCCAGAACCTGACCGTGCTGCGGCGCTCGCAGCGAGTCATGGCGTCCAGGGTCATCAGAGCGTATCGCACCACCTCGTGGAGAGCGGCATGCGCGATCGCCGGCACGCTCCCCTGGGAGCTGGATGCCGAGGTCCTCGCAGCGGTCTACTACAGGACCGCCGACGCGAGGGCCCGCGGCGCGAGTCCACTCCCGGAGGAGGTGGCGCGTTGGAGGACGGAGCTCCAGGAGGAGGCCCTCGAGTGCTGGCGCGACGAATTGATGCAGACGGGGTGGGGTTCCCGCACCACGTCTGCGATCGCGCCAGTGTTGAAGGAGTGGGTGAGCAGGCGGGCCGGTTCGCTCTCTTTCCGGCTCGTGCAGGTGCTGACGGGGCACGGCTGCTTCGGTCGGTACCTGTGCAACGTCGCGCGGAGGGAGCGAACCACCGTCTGCCACGAGTGCGGAGCGGTCAACGACACAGCGCAACACGTGTTGGAAGAATGCCCAGCTTGGGACAACGGGAGAGCCGCTCTGACGGCAGTCGTGGGACACGACCTGTCCCTGCCGGCTGTCGTCAGGGCAATGATTGAGACCCCTGACGGCTGGGAAGCCGTCAGAACCTTCTGCGAAATGGCCCTGAGTGGCAAAGAGGCCGGGGAGCGGTCCCGAGAAAATGACCCCCAGGCGGACCCACTCAGGCGCCGAAAACCTGGAAGGCGGCGCCGCGCATACGCTGCGCGCGCCGAGTGACTACCGGGCGTCAGGTAGGACGACTGGCGTCCGGCCTACACAGTTGTGACAGAGTGGCGACCTAGTGATGCTCCCTAGGTCACCACCATACTGAAGATTCCCTCGCGGGATGTAGCGGTGTGCGGGCTCCGCGGACATGGCCTCGCTGTTATACGGACCCGCACATCACCGCCGATGGAGGAGCATGGGGGGGTTTTAGTGGGTATTACCGGAACTCGGCCGGTCGAGTCCCACACTCTCCCTCGCCGGCGCGTCCTATGCCGACGGGGGAGGTCAGTCCGTAAAGGTGATTTCCCCTCCACAAAAAAAAAAAAAAAAAAAAAAAAAAAAAAAAAAAAAAAAAGGCCGTACAAGCTTGTAATGAACAAGCTTCGCCCATGGGCCCCTCCGTTGTCCACCACCATGAACGCGGAGACGCTCGAGAGAGTGGTGGAGAATTTATTCCCCGCCAGGGCGGAGGGCGAGGCTCCTCCCGTGCATGCGCGGGAGATTTCGCAGATCCCGGCGGAGGATCCCCCCGAGGTGTCAGAGGGTGAGTTGGACAGGGCGGTTTTTCGCCTCAGCGCGAAGAACACTGCGCCCGGTCCCGTTGGCATCCCGGGGAAGGCTCTTGTCTTGGCCCTGAAGGAAGGCGGCCTCGGAACGAGATTCCGTGGGCTGCTCACAACTTGTGCGACGAAAGGCCACTTTCCCAAGGAGTGGAAGCTTGGTAAGCTTGTCCTCATCCGCAAGCCCGGGCGTCCGGTGGACTCACCATCGGCCTATCGCCCTATAGTCCTTCTGAGTGAGACGGGTAAGCTCTTCGAGCGGGTTATCGCTGCTCGCCTCACTCAGCACCTGGAGGAGACAGGGCCGAACTTGGCCGACGTCCAGTTCGGCTTCCGAAGGGGCAGGTCCACCGTAGACGCGATCTCGCGGGTGAGGACCATAGCCGAGGAGGAAATTGGGAAAGGCGGGGTCGTCTTGGCGGTGTCCCTCGACATCTCCAACGCGTTTAACACTCTTCCGCATAGAGTGATCATGGAGGCAATGGGGTACCACGGCTTCCCGGAGTACCTCCGGCGACTTGTCGGGGACTATCTCTCGGGTCGCTCGGTCGTGTACCCCACGCGCGTTGGAGATCGTCAGCGGGAAGTGTCGTGCGGTGTCCCACAGGGGTCGGTTCTCGGGCCGCTCCTGTGGAACATCGGCTACGACTGGGTGCTGCGGGGCGCTACCCTGCGCGGGGTCGACGTCACGTGCTACGCGGACGACACATTGGTGACCGCCCGCGGTCGCACGTTCCGTGACGCGGCCCTGTTGGCAACCGCTGGAGTCGCACAAGTTGTGATGCGCATACGGCGCTTGGGCCTGACGGTGGCCCTTGAGAAGTCGGAAGCGATCTGCTTCCACGGGCCTCGCAGGGCGCCACCGCCAGGTTCACAAATAATTGTTGGCGGAGTCTCCATCGGCGTCGGGTCGACTTTGAAATATCTCGGCGTTGTACTCGACAGCCGATGGAATTTCAAGGATCATTTTAGGAGCCTTGCTCCTAGATTAACTAGCGTGGCTTTCGCCTTGAGCAGGCTTATGCCCAATCTGGGCGGACCGAATGTCGGGTGCCGCCGTCTCTTCGCGGGCGTGGTGCGCTCGATGGCCCTGTACGGGGCGCCCATCTGGGTCGACTCCCTGTCGGCCCAGAATCTGACCGTGCTGCGGCGCTCGCAGCGGGTCATGGCGTCCAGGGTCATCAGAGCGTATCGCACCACCTCGTGGAGAGCGGCATGCGCGATCGCCGGTACGCTCCCCTGGGAGCTGGATGCCGAGGTCCTCGCAGCGGTCTACTACAGGACCGCCGATGCGAAGGCCCGCGGCGCGAGTCTACTCCCGGAGGAGGTGGCGCGTTGGAAGACGGAGCTCCAGGAGGAGGCCCTCGAGTGCTGGCGCGACGAATTGATGCAGACAGGGTGGGGTTCCCGCACCACGTCTGCGATCGCGCCAGTGTTGAAGGAGTGGGTGAGCAGGCGGGCCGGTTCGCTCTCTTTCCGGCTCGTGCAGGTGCTGACGGGGCACGGCTGCTTCGGTCGGTACCTGTGCAACGTCGCGCGGAGGGAGCGAACCACCGTCTGCCACGAGTGCGGAGCCGTCGACGACACGGCGCAACATGTGTTGGAAGAATGCCCAGCTTGGGACAACGAGAGAGCCGCTCTGACGGCAGTCGTGGGACACGACCTGTCCCTGCCGGCTGTCGTCAGGGCAATGATTGAGACCCCTGACGGCTGGGAAGCCGTCAGAAAATTCTGCGAAGTGGCCCTGAGTGGCAAAGAGGCCGGGGAGCGGTCCCGAGAAAATGACCCCCAGGCGGACCCACTCAGGCGCCGAAAACCAGGAAGGCGGCGCCGCGCATACGCTGCGCGCGCCGAGTGACTACCGGGCGTCAGGTAGGACGACTGGCGTCCGGCTTACACGGATGTGACAGCGTGGCGACCTAGTGATGCTCCCTAGTGATTCTGCAGATTCCCTCGCGGGATGTAGCGGTGTGCGGGCTCCGCGGACATGGCCTCGCTGTTATACGGACCCGCACATCACCGCCGATGGAGGAGCATGGGGGGGTTTTAGTGGGTATTACCGGAACTCGGCCGGTCGAGTCCCACACTCTCCCTCGCCGGCGCGTCCTATGCTGACGGGGGAGGTCAGTCCGTAAAGGTGATTTCCCCTCCTCAAAAAAAAAAAAAAAAAAGGCGGGAGAGCAGGACGAAATGCTCGCGCTGACACCTCTCTCCCGTCCCACGTGCGTGCGTGGAAAAAGAAACCGTGGGGTTTTAGCGGGTAGAAATCCCGCATATCCTGCCAGCGCCCCATTGCTGGCAGTGAATCAGGATCGCTGATTTTCCCACGTTAAAAAAAAAGGTACTAAGGTAAAATGTTAAAATTTGCCCCTAGCGGGATTCGAACCCGCGAGCGTTTGGTTAACAGCTAGGGTTAGCTAGCTAGCCACTAGACCAAACGTGTCGACGATTACTGTACCAACACCGCAGCGATTAAATCATAGACAGTTTTCAGAAGCACAGCGCCCTGTGCTTCTGAAAACTGTCCACGTAATAATAATAATATGTATGTGTGCAAGTGAACAAATTCTGTGTCTGTGTGCAAGGCACATAGTACGAAGAGTCGACGGCCGCTGGGGCCGGAACGTTCTCGAGTGGAGGCCACGGACCAGCAAGCGCAGCGTAGGACGTCCAACCACAAAGTGGACAGACGACCTAATAAAGGCAGCGGGTCGACGGTGGATGCAGGCTGCTTCTGACCGGTCGAATTGGAAAATTTTGGGGGAGGCCTATGTCCAGCAGTGGACGTCCTACGGCTGAGATGATGATGATGATGCAAGTGAACCGCTCACTGCTTTCTACAAGCGACTAATGCGGGAAGAGTGAGCTCACTCTTCCCAACGATGACGCAATTTCGGCCGCAGGGTGCATCTACTCTGATTTTAAATCATTGGTAACCACCCACTTAGGCTTAGGTATAGAGGGGACAATTGGGAAAATAACAGCACAGTCATGTGTTGCTTTTCGGTTAGGTATTCAAAAGATCTATTCTATAGGTATGCCAGTCCTTAGATAAAAAAAGTAGGTACCTAAACCATTTATAATATAGATAGCGTGTTTACCGAATTATATAATATGAGAAACTTATTATACAGGGCGTCCCAAAACTATGCGACATGAAGGGAAAGTACCTTAAATATCGTAGATAGGATATTTTGCTCAAAGAAGTCTTTACGTTATTTTTAAAAGTTAGTAAAACTGCACTCAAAGATATTCTAAAAATTAGGTCGTCATCGCCAATCTATACTAATATTATAAAGAGGAAAGATTTGATTGTTTGTTTGTATAGAATAGGCTCCGAAACTACTGGACCGATTTGAAAAATTCTTTTACCATTAGAAGCCGACATTATTTGTGATGAACATAGGATACTTTTTACCGCGGGAAAATGCTTCATTCCTACAGGAAAACGGGTAAAATGACAACGAGTAGTAAGAATTATCCTTCTGTACTTAATTTCTTTTTCACATAACTTCTAAACGACTGAACCGATTGGGTTGAAATTTTATATGGCTATTTCGATGATTTCCTGGATGATTTAAAAAAACAATTGGACCCGGTAGGTGGCGCTGATGTCGGTATATCAACTACTAAACGGCTTGGTTCATGGTTTCACAGACACGAATGTATTATATTTTATAAAGTTACGCGGACGAAGTCGCGTGCAACAGGTAGTAAATAATATTCTTGAAATTTGAATCAAACATTTTACATTATTCCTTTCTTTTAAGATACTATGTTACTTAAGGAAGAATTATTATATTTTGTCCATTCTTTCGATTGGCATCATAAAAATACAGGTGATTTTTTTTTCACATTTAAGTAAGTCGGTTCGATTCCCAGACGAAGCAAGTAATTTTTAGAAAATCTTTGAATGCAGTATGTATTATCTAACATGTCATCTGTCATTAAATTTAAAACCAACCAAACGTCTGTCGTTTAAAGAAAATGTGACTTTAAGTCAACGCATTAGAGTTTAAAATGAATGGTAGAACTCGGTCGTTACTACCTTTTACCATTGACTCCGCCTTTTAGGCGTACTTTTTATGTGCCCCTTTGGCATTTGTCACTCAAATTCCATAGTTGTAACTTGTAACTAACTTCGATCATAACTTGAAAGTCTGACGATTTGAAAAACTGATCATTTGAAAATCTGACCTTTTGAAAGTAAAGGCAAAATCCATAGTTGATGATATTAATTACAAAATGAGTGTTTAAAAAAATAAAACAGGCAGATTTAATTTCTATATAATTTATTTTGTTTTTGTATTTACATTTTTATTACAATAAAATACTTACACAATTATTAAAATAATATTGATAATTATTTACTAATAATAATAACTAGGTAATTAAATATTTACAATTATAACAGGTGGATATTGACTGGAAGAAATTATTCAATTATACATGACAAATAATTTTTATAAAGATTTTTGAACTCACTCGTAATAATAGAACATAAATAATAAAAAAATTAAAAAAATTGTAATTCAACAATTTGAACAAGGTGGTATTTATTACACAATAAATAAAATATTTTCCTAGTTTAAAACAAAATAAAACATAATAATGTACTTTGACGTTATGGAACTCTGACGCTTTGAAACTTTGACGTTTTGAATTCTAACGTTTTGAAACTCTGACGTTTTATCAATCTGACGTTTTGAAAATTCTGACAATTTATCAATCTGACGTTTTGGAAATCTGACTTTTGAAACTCTGACATATTGAAACTCTGACTTTTGAAAGTGTGATGTTTTGAAACTCTGACTTATTGAAACTCTGATGTTTTGAAAATCTGACATTTTGAAACTTTGTCGATTTGAAAATCTGACTTTTGAAAGTGTGGCGTTTTGAAACTCTGACTTTTGAAAGTGTAACGTTTTGAAACTCTGACTTTTGAAAGTGTAACGTTTTGAAACTCTGACTTATTGAAACTCTGATGTTTTGAAAATCTGACATTTTGAAGCTTTGACGATTTGAAAATCTGACTTTTGAAAGTGTGGCGTTTTGAAACTCTGACTTTTGAAAGTGTAACGTTTTGAAACTCTGACTTATTGAACTCTGACGTTTTGAAATTCTGACGATTTAAAAATCTGACTTTTTGAAATTCTGACGATTTGAAACTCTGACTTTTGAAAGTGTGACGTTTTGTAACTGTGACGTTTTGAAACTCTGATTTTTGAAAGTGTAACGTTTTGAAACTTTGAAGATTTGAAACTCTGACAATTTGAAACTCTGACGATTTGAAACTCTGACGTTTTGAAATTTTGACATTATGGGACCAAACAGTTCGTTCCTGTTTAGTGATATCATATCTGTATTTGAAGATTTACTAGCGACCCGCTCCCGTTTTTGCACATATATCATTTTGACGTTACGTCTTTAAATTTGTTTCCATAGTGGAAGGCAATTAATTCAGAAAAGTGATGATAACAAAATCAGGGATGAGTTTTGATGCTATAACTACATATCTATAATCTACATCCAAAATTTAATAAGACAATTCGATAGTCTAGATTTTTTTATTTATTTTTTAAGATATTTTTTTTTTCAAGTAGTTCAATCCATCGATTCACGGCAGTTTTAAAAATGGCACAAAATTTAATGAAGCTATTTCTATATAATTAATTTTTAATATGAAAAAATTGGTATTTTTTCATACTTATTACAAAATATGCAAAAAAATCGATAAATTTATTTTATAATGTAAAAATGAATATATATGCCAATATCTTAAATGGACTTTAATATACAATTGTTACAAAAACAATTTTGTTGCAGAAAATTAGTATTTTTAAATACATACTTAGATAATTTATATATACTAAAAAATTCATATTTAATATTATTATCTTATTAAGAGAAGTTTTGTTTATAAATTATTGTTTTACAAAAATGACAAAAATTATTTTGTCAAAAATGATAAGCAATAAATGATAGGGATGAAGTTGGGATAAACTTAACTCCGAAATCTCTGAAATTCTTTATAAGTAGATTTTTAGAAAAAATTACATAATTTTATGAGCGCATTTGTTTTTTTTTTTTATAAAATTATACTAATATTATAAAGAGGAAAGATTTGATTGTTTGTATTAAATAGGCTCCGAAACTACTGGACCGATTTGAAAAATTATTTTACCATTAGAAACCGACATTATCTGTGATGAACATAGGCTACTTTTTACCCCGGGAAAATGCTTCATTCCTACGGAAAAACGGGTAATAGGACAACGGGTAATAAGAATTATCCTTCCGTACTTATCTTTTTCACGTAACTTCTAAACGGCTGAACCGATTGGGTTGAAATTTTATATGGCCATTTCGATGGTTTACTGGATGATTTAAAAATACAATTGGACCCGGTAGGTGGCGCTGCTGTCGGTATGTCAACTACTAAACGGCTCGACCGAGGGTTGAAATTTTGTATATGTATTTCCATGGTTTCACAGACACGCGAATGTATTATATCTTATAAAGTTACGCGGACTAAGTCGCGTGCAAGAGCTAGTGGTATATAAACGCGCACAAAACCGAGCACAAAACTTAGTTTCTAGTATGTATTTGAAATGTTCAATATTTATTACTACCGGTTAACTGAAAATTAACTAGGAAATAAAATGCCGTGAAGTTCAGGTTAGACCACACTCGATATATTATTATTAACACTAGCGACTCGCCCCCGACATCGCACGTTTGCACTTTTCCCCACAAGTTATATACTTACTTACACAAATTATAAAAATTGTAGGACAATTTGGACATATACATATTCCATTAAAATTATTCGAGTCCAATCTACTGGACCGCAAAGATAAAGGGTCTGTTAGACAATCTTCAATATCTTCAAAAGTACCTGACTCGATTTTATGTAATAAACACTAAATTAAAGCTAAACTAATTAATTTTTATTTTTTATTTCATCACATTAAAATATTCTTTCATTTAGTCTTCCTTACTAATATTATAAATATGAAAAAAATAGCTGAAGAACAGACAGAATCAGAAGCTGACAGTTTAGTTTATTTATTATTTAGTTTTCACTTAATGGAAAAGAGCCAAAAACGAGCAAAATTCGTGCGAACCCAGGGCGATTCGCTAGTAGATATATAGATATAGAAGTATAGATATTCAATATATGTACATCTTACTCTAAAGTAGCGTGTTAGTAAATCGAATAAATAATTATTATTTATGTTATGTATTAAAAAAAAATATTTACATTTAGAGGAACCTTTGAACTTTATAGAAATATTGTAATAATTTAAAATTTCACTAACTTATTATATGTACAAATTTAATTTAATTCAATTAACAACAAAAAAGCCTCGGTAAATCACAAAATTTGTGGAAATAAATATTGCCTTTTTTATTAAAAATTTTGATTTTTTTTTATTTTGATCGCAGGTTAGGTACTTTATTTAATGCAGAAAGTATTCAAAAATGAAAAAAAAAACATTATAATAATTACATAATATGAAATTTAAAATTTGCCATTTTATGAAATTTTTTATGTAGGTATATTCGATAGGTCTAATAACAGGTCGCAAACTATTTTTCATACTTACCCCTAAGCTAAGCCCAAAAAAAATTCTTGATCAGCTAGTAAGGAGTATAAAATTTTGGGATGTCTATAATTCCACCATTTTTGTAGGCTCACTATGAAATATCACAATATTTTTCTGATTAACTTAAAAAGACCGCAAAGAAAAAGGGACCGTTAGAAAATCTTCAATATCTTCCAAAGTATCTGACCTAGCTTTTATGAAATAAAGACTAAATTAAAGCTAAATTAAATAACTTTTATTTTTATTTAAGCACATTAAAATATTCTTTCATTTAGTCTTCCTTACTAATATTATAAATATGAAAAAGTTAGCTGAAGAACAGACAGAATCAGAAGCTGACGTGTTTCATTTCGTTTTATATATTTTATTTTCACTTAGGTAATGGAAAAGACCCAAAAAGGAGCACTTTATTTAAGCTATTTTTTGTTTTTATTTAAGCACATTAATTTTTTTTAAATTTAATCTTTATTTCATATGGCCGAGTCAGGTACTTTTGAAGATATTGAAGATTGTCTAACCGAGCCTTTATCTTTGCGGTCCAGTGTATTACTTGCAGAATAATTTTTAACAATACACCATACATTATTATGCTTTCACTACTTACTTAGTTCACAATTTCCCTTAACTTTTACCAGGCTTCAAACGCCAAGCTTTCTTGTATTTAAATTATATTTTTTATTTTAAATTTTATTTGAAACATATTATTTTATTTATTCTCAAAAATATCAATGCTTTAACGACTTATGATTTTTTAAAGTTGTCACTATCATCCCCTAGCTTCTATCCGCCCTATCTCGGATAATTTTAATTTTAGCGAAAAACATAAAGGGACATTTCTTTATAAAATTTGATGCTCTACAACTTTTATTAAGACTTTTCTTTTCTAGTCCTTACGGTTTCCCCAAAATTTGAAAATCACACTTCAACACTTCTTTTTCACCCCTTCTCGGGGGTTATTTTAAAAAAAAATTTCACAGGTCGTTTTTTAATCTTTCAGAGACTCTTTTATCAAAAATTCAAGTATTTACCTCACATTTTGATTAAAAGGCTTATTTAATTGGACTAATATATATATATATTTACATTATAATGGATGTTGGCATATAATATACCCACTAAATAATACTAATAATATATCTGTAGGGGTCGGTCATGGAGTAATTTACTTTGTTTTCAGAAATATCGTGTATATAGACTCTATACATGATACTGAAACTAAATTGACCATTTTTACAATATTTTTCTGTATGTATGTATGTTCCTCCATAAATCTTAAACGAATTAACCGATTTTCATGAAACTTGGTAGATAAACATTTAGAAGTACGGGACACGTGATAGGCTACTTTTTATCTTTTTTTAACGCGGACGAAGTCGCGGGCAACAGCTAGTCTGAAATCTATTTGACCGATCATAGTGTTAAGTTAAGTTACGGCTTAAGTTCTTTTTATCAATTCGTTTACTTAACTAGGTAGTATCTAGAGTCTAGACAGTTTCTGGGCATTATTGCAATATTACATTATAGTATAATTAATTAATTTAAGTCACGTTAATTTCTTCTTCTTCATCGCTTTCATTGGCAGTGGTGTGATTGTACAATCCTTGAGCCATGAGTTGTAGAGCGAGCGGGTTTCTCTGTCCTGAAGCCTTCTTGATCTTCGCCCTTTTGTTCTGGAACCAGATTTTGATCTGGGCTTCAGCCAGACCCAGTTCCGCAGCCAGGCTCTGTCTCCGGCGCTCAGTCAAGTAGCGGTTCTCGGCGAACTCGTGCTGCGATGGAGAAAAGTTGGTTGGAATTTTCGGAAATAATTTAATTGCAGTGCATTGAGATATTATGTATCGTACTACATACTAGAGAAGACATGGCGACCAGATTGTTTGCAACACGCGTTACGCCGGCGCCAGATACAGTCAAATGTTTGCACAAAGACTTTGAGCTACTTTGCTCACACATTTGAACACTTGTTTGTTGTACTTGCCAGACATGCTTTGCAACGCGTTCGCTTCACAGTATTCAAATAGATAACACACAAGACGGACGTCGACTTTATCTCTATTATTATATCTATTATTACCTCTATTATTTAAGTCTACAAAAAATTAAGCTAAAAAGTCTCTATTTTTTATTATTAAGCTAAGTAAGCTAAGCTAAGTCGGTATTTTTTTTATTGTTAAGCTAAAAAAGAATTATCATGAAAATAAGTCTTGGGACTTTGCGCAAGTGTAGCAGGCGCGCACTGTTTGAACTTTGAACGCTTTGATGTGCGCTCCAAAAACCGACACCGAATGGCAAAGTGCAAAGTGGCAAGTCATACTTTGAATAAATACCCACATAGCCTTGCCACACAAGTGTTCAAATAAGTGATCACATAAGTGAACAAATGTTGTTGCTATGTCTGGCGCCGGCTTAAGAGCCAGCTCGCTCCAACTACATTAGTCTGGGCGACGACACTTGTGTTCTGTGTTCTATCTAAGTTTCATTTTAATTAAATATGCATTTATGTGTGCTGAGCTGAGGTACTGTTTAAACAACTCAGGAAATACAAATAAAGCCCAAGGAATCATCACCTTTCACCTGCAAGTGCACTAAGACTTTTGCTTGAGATAGCTTCTCTAGTACGTATTCTCAATGTTGCAGTGGCTATTTATACGACACTGGAGACCCGCCCCTGGCTTCATGCGGAGTTGTTATCAAAGAAACCTAATAATATTACGTTAAAATAACAGCACGTGTTTTTCCGTGAGTGAGTAAGAGATGCCATAGCTCATTTCCCAATCACTTCAAAGTCCATTATCATTAATCCTACTGTACTCGACAATGTATTTGCCAGCATATGTGGCGTCACTTGTGTTACAAAAGACGGTAGCCATCTACAATCAAGTGGACCTTCAGCCTGTCACTCCCAAGATGGCAACCTTATCCGGGCTGCTTCCGAACGGTATTAATGTAAAATTATAGGGGAAGCCTATTATATTTAATCTAGAAATAGAAATCTTATGGCTGAGATGATAATGACTCAGCCTGATTCTTAGTGCAGTTCAGAATTAAACCAGAAATGGACATTGATTCCTCCAATATAGTTTGGTCACAAGTTGACAAAGATTACAGCTACACAGATAAAAGATAAGATAAGATAAGAATAAGATAAGATGGGTAAGTAAGTTTACCTTTAATCGAGCCAGCTGTGCAGTGCTAAACGCCGTACGTGGTCTCTTCTCGTCAACTTGGTTACTCTTCTTCGTTCTTCTGCTTCTGGGACCTGTTGGTAAGGAAATTTTCAATTAGATCTTAAGCTTAAGTCTCTAAATAATAAAAAAATAAAGTCTTTGCAAGACTTAGTTAGTCTGGCAAGGAAAGAAAAGAATAATTATGCCTGGCTGCAAATATTTTTGACTACTTATAAGTATCTACATAAGTTGAAATCCTTAATAAATATATACATATTCAATAGTTTTAGTAACATTTAGTAGGTACTAAAACAAACAAGTTAATAAAATACAAGATTGTCCTAAAAATATTAATATTCATGGTGAACGTGTCTCAAATGTACGTACAAAAGCCACATTGGCTACTATTGTATTGGTGTCCACACACTTGAAGATTCTTTACACAGACTGACGATCCTCTTTTGATGGTAAGTGGCTACCGTCGCCTATTTTAACACAAGCAACAGCGCTGCCGAGTAATGAGGTTAGAATGAGAGGTAATTCTTTGAGAGACACATTTAAAAGTATTATCCAAAACGCAAACCCATGTATGCAATGCTATGCAAATGTAAATGCAAAACACAGCGATGAGTTTTTGTATGAAAATTTCACATCGAATGTGGTAAGTCACATGAAACTCGAACAAACCTGGTCGTTGGGGAAAACGTTAGCAAAAAGAGTGGCCAACAAGCCATAACAAGAAATATATGGATGAAAATAAAGCCAACTTGGTCTATAAAAATGAAAGTCTGATACCAATTGTATATGATTAACGTGAGCTGTCCGCAGACGCACTTTAATAGGCCAATAGATCTTGATTGGACAAATGAAATTATATTTAACTAGCGATCCGCTCCCAGCTTCGCATGAATGCTTTTTCTGTAAATTTTAAACACAAACCTTTCTCGTTTATCCATTAGTGAAAAACGTAACAAAATCCATTGGTTAGTTTAGAAGTTAGCGGAGAAACAGATTGAGGCATACAGCGATTTCAATATATAATAAATATGTAGAGAAAAATGCCCAAAATCATCCTTTCGTAATTCATAAATGGACTCTTATTAGACACGATAGTAGATAATTATATGTTGCTTCAGTTAATCATAGTTAATAAGATGAAAGACAAGAACCTTGGGAAGTTGTGGTTGCGAAACATCCGGAAGTGGACTGAAATTGTCTCAGTCGAGCAAATGTTCCAGATGTCTTTTGACAACTACCAGTCCAGGATATTGACAGTACTGAAGAGGCAATGAGAGAAATATTTTCTGTCATGTAAACAGCCATGTTACGGAACGAATTTAAGTAAGTATTTACTTTTCAAATTATGGATATGTGGTTGCGAAAAATTCGGGAGTGGACAGTAATCGTCACAGTCGAGCAAATGTTTCAGATGTCTTTTGACAACGACCAGTCCAGGGTATTGACGGCCAAACTTCAGGACTGAAGAGGCAATGATAGAGATAGTCTCTCTCATAGCCATGTTCCGGAACGAATTTAATATAGTATTTACTTTTCAAATTATGATTTGTGGTTGCGAAAAATTCTGGAGCGGACAGGAATCGTCACAGTCGAGCAATAATGTCCTAGATAGCTCTTGACAGCGACCAGTCCAGGGTATTGACGCCCAAACTTCAATACTGAAGAGACAATGAGAGAGATAGCCATGTTCCAGAACGAATTATTTACTTTTTATTATACGTACTTTTCATTTACTTTTCAAACCATAAGTCGTGGGGATTGACGGCCAACCTTCAGGACTGTGGAGGCACTGAGGCTGATAGAAAGATTTACTTTCTAAGCCAAGTCTATAGACAGAAAACCGGCAAAGGCCGATTATTTAAAGAAATATATGTGAGACAGCGCAAACATAATGGCCATTGGGGCTTCACAGCTGCGGGCCGCGCCCCAGAATCTACCCTACTTAACAAGCATGAACAGGGCCCCTATAATGAAGTAATAATTTTATTAGGCGTAACGATTCGACGGCCATGTTTATTAGACAATGTGGAACGGCATACATTGAATTAGACAACAAACTCAGTTACTTTGGTTATTGTGAATTATTTCACTACCAAAATTTGGGGGGGAGGATATGTACAAAAATACTTCTTAAGTCAGCAACCTTTTATACCTGCATAGGGGCCTGGGGTAGGTCGTTAATCCATATTAATATTATAAATGTGAGAGTGACTCTGTCTGCCTGTCTGTTACCTTTTCACGAACAATGAAATTTTGATACAAGTCGTCAAAAATACCTGAAAATCTGGCAGCGCCACAGCAATAAATATGTCATAAAAAACTCAAATGTTAAGTATATCTTTTATTTCAACGTGGACGAAGACGCGGTCATCAGCTAGTAAAATCTTTATTTTTCATGAACACGTATCTAAAATATCTTAATTCAAATACCTACTTATATTTATACAACAGTACGTCATAACTACTTATTTTATTATTACGATTGTTTGTTTGTATTGAATAGGCTCCGAAAGTACTGGACCGATTTGAAAAATTCTTTTACCATTAGAAGCCGACATTATCCGTGATGAACATAGGCTACTTTTTATCGCGGGAAAATGCTTCATTCCTACTAGAAATCTAAAATAAAAGTAAATACTAGCGGCTTGGGCCGGGATACACTTGACAGCGCCATCTATCCAGAATCAGGTGAAGCGACTAACATGACAATTACTTGGTGATATTTTTAGCTATCAGCTCCACGGTAGATGGCGATTTATAGGTACTTTTCAACGCGGACGAAGTCGCAAGCCCCAGCCAGTATTATAATAATACATTAAAACTTAGGTCTATAATATCCATACTCCATACTAATGTAACTCTGTCTGTCTGTCTCGCTTTCACGCAAAAACTACTGAACCGATCACCATGAAATTTTGCATACACGTTGTCTGGGACACCAGAAAGGACATAGGGTACCTTTCATCCAGAAAAAAAAGGACTAAGTATTCCCGAGGGATCATATAAGAACATAAATAATTGATTTATAAGAACATAACAACCGATTTTTAAAATTTTTTTTCGGTAGGTAAGTGATAGTTGCAAAATAACGTTTGCCCGGGTATGGCCCGGGTCAAGCTGGCATATATTTTCTTTTTCAACGCGAACGAAGTCGCGGGCACCCACTAGTACCTAATAAGTAAGTATTAAATACTTACTTATTAGGTACTAGTGGGTGCCCGCGACTTCGTTCGCGTTAAAAAGAAAATATATGCTAGCTTGACCCGGGCAAACGTTATTTTGCAACTATCACTTACCTACCGAAAAAAAAATTCTTAAAAATCGGTCTTAGAGATCGGACCTCATACTACAACAAAATTCTGAACGCACCTATAAATATTTGACAACCAAGTGACAATTTTAGACAAAATACATCAATAATGTCATCTTATATCGCTGTGACGACGATGGCGCCGCCATGCGACAGTAGCGCCCAATTATTTATGTTCTTATAATATGATCCCTAGGTAATACTTAGTACTTTTTTTCTGGATAAAAGGTACCCTATGTCCTTTCTGGTGTCTCAGACAACGTGTATGCAAAATTTCATGGTAATCGGTTCAGTAGTTTTGCGTGAAAGCGAGACAGACAGACAGAGTTACTTTCGCATTTATAATATTAGTATGGATTGACATTGCCGGGAATCGAACCCGGGTCTCTTGATTGCAATATCTTTAGACATTAATCCACTGAATGTCATAATAGAAACCTTAATTGGTCGGTAATAATTAAAATAAACTAAATTGCCTACGACTCAATTCCGTGACCATACCACATTTAATACGTTTTATGTAAAACTTGACATTTGAAATATGATATAGCTAATATGATGTATGGTTTTAGGAAATTAAATTCTCTGAAGTGTTAATTAATGACACTTTTTGTGGTGCTTGAAAAATGCGAGTTAATATTTTTTTATTCGAGCTAAAGGGCATCAGACAGGTTGACAATCCACTTTATTCTAGGTAAGGTGGATCTTGTAATATCTATCTGACGCTCCACTATAGGTCCACTTGTTGGTAGATGGCTACCGTCGCCAATAACACAAGTAACGCCACAAGTCCTACAAGTGCGCTGCCGACCATAGAAGGATTACGGATAAGGGATAAGAGAGGGATGGGGTAATGGGCTTTAGCATCCCTTACTCACTCACCGAAACACAACAGCACATTAGGCTGTTATTTCACGGTGGTATTCTTTAAGGGGGTGGTTACTGCGGCCAGACGGGCTGCCCAAATGAGTGAGGAACGCAATGTGCGTAGTTGACTCCGCCGTGAATCGAACCCGGAGCAACCTGAAACGTTAGGCAAGTACCCTTGCCACTCTTCCAACGGGCTCGTCAACTATAATGCAAAACGCGAGTTTACTTTGATTTATGACGCATTATGCCACTACTTACTACTTATGTAATAGAGAATCGTGTCATATATGTAATTTTAAGTCATGTGTAAAATTTAAGGAAGCCTAAACGGTGCTGGCAAGTGGCAACCATATTTATCCTAACCAAAATGTAACTAACTGGTCGTTACGTTGAAAAAATTCTTTGGCAAACGTTTCGTCGGGACTTTTGTTTAATTAAAAACACGAATAAAAAAGTTACTGCCTATTTTATCTGGTGATAAACTGCTGTGCGGGAACATCGACTTTGTCAAGCGACTTTGAACCCTGTTTCCTACTTGATACGGTTCAGTTTTGCATACGCGAATCGAGTTGACTGGTTCTAAATTTTTTAAACTGCCCAATACATGTGCTCACACAATTTCCTGTTCTATTCTTAAAGCCGTAAAACACAAAATTCATTGCCTCCAACCCCGCTCTTCTTCGTGAAACGCAAGCAATTTTTTACTTTAATTCCAATGTGGAAAATTGAAAATAATTAAATAATGTTCAGTTCTAAACGAGCGCGGTTTAAAAGGGCATAAATCACCGGGCCGGCCGCAATGGAGATTGTGATTTATTGGTTAGCAGTTAAGGTTGAAATTTGTTTGGACAATGGTGAAAATAAATTCGACCGCGTTCAGGAAGCCACAGAAGTGTTTATAGTCACCATTTTCCTTTGCTGATAGCATTTGCTGTACAGAAATTTATGGCTATGCAGGGTCGCACGCTAAAATGTCTAGATCGCTATAAACTGATTGCTAGTGATTTAAAATGGAAACTGCTAAAACAATTAGACGCAACTAAACTCGGGTTAAGTGTATGGCATTGTTTTGTAAAACCTACAATTTTGAAATTTCTTTTAGATCACACCTTTTTAAGGGTGATCACAGGGTTGATTTTTTAACATTTTTTTTAAATAAATTAATGTATGAAAATGACGAATTTACGAACTTGTTAGGTAATAGCTTGGCTCAGATCAATTCTATAACTTTTGTGCCCATTAATTTAACTATGTATATTTTTTTTAATATATAATATAATTATATTTAACCAAATGGCTAGTTGTAACAAATTTTTTTTTTTTAATAATAATAACAACTTCATTAACCTTTTTTCACATCTAATCAGACAAGCAAAACAAGTTTAAAAATAATTTCTAAGAAAATTACAAGATTTAAACTATTTACGACGAGCCCGTTGGACGAGTGGCAAAGGTGCTTGCCTAACGTTTCAGGGGCTCCGGGTTCGATTCCCGGCTGGGTCAACTTTGGAAATTTTAATATAATTTTCAAAAATTGACTCCGGTCTGGATTTGAAAAGTAGTGGCAGGGCACACTGCGTTTCGCAGTCATTTGAGCAGCCCGTCTTGGCGGCAGTAACCACCACCTTACAGAATACCACCGTGAAATAACATCATATGTGCTGTTGTGTTTCGGTGAGTGAGTAAGTGATGCCAGAGCCCATTACCCCATCCCTCCCTTATCCCTTATCCTTAATCCTTCTATGGTCGGCAGCGCACTTGTAGCACTTATGGCTTTGCTTGTGTTATAGGCGACGGTAGTCACCTACCATCAAGTGGACCGTCAGCCTGTCTGTCGACCTTAACATAAAAAAATATATATTTACAGATTAGATTCTTGCGTCTCTGACACCGAGATTTTTTTTAAATTCTAACATTTCCACTTTTTAAACTGACACTCGAACGTAGCCGACGGCACAAGTTAGTTAAGTTGATAAATAAAATTAACGAGAGAGATGCGACAGAACACCCCTCAACTTGAAGTTATTTGCATTCTTGAATCGACCCCAATGGACATAGTTACAACAAACGGGGGCATTAATTTATTCATTCTAACAAAGGATGGATTCATTACAATTGTAATTAGCAACCATAAACTTAATGGGCCACGTCTCTTGGGAGAACTGTGTAAGTAAGGAATTGAATGTTTTTGCGTTTTATTTCTATTTTAAAGATTAATACTAATAACGAACTAATATATACTTTTACACTAATATTATAAAGAGAAAATATTTGTTTGTTTGTTTGTTTGCATTGAACAAGCATTGAAACTACTGGACCATTTGAAAATCTCTTTCACTGTTGGGACGCTATACCTATTATCAGCAAGTAACATAGGCTATATTTTATAAAGTTACGCGGACGAAGACCCGTGTAATAGCTAGTGGTTAAATAAAACTTTTTTGTTCGTTCAAAACACAACGAATTTAACTATTTCCATTGATAATAAAATGGCCAATATTCTGAATAAATATAAACTATAATCTTGACCTTATTGACCAATTCTACTGATTCTGTAAGTGTATGTCAATGTATGTAAGTATATTCTTCCATAACTGTTTTCATGAAACTTGGTAGATAAACATTTAGACGTACAGGATACAGGATAGGCTACCTTTTCTTTTTTAACGCGGACGAAGTCGCGGGCGCCAGCTAGTACCTTAATAATATCATACAATTATATTATTAAATTTGGAGAACAAATTAAGTAAAATGAAATACCTAAAGTAAAATTGATCATCAACGCTGCAAGGTGTCAAATGGATTTAGCTGGTACGTTGACTCAGGACTTTGACTTTGACTGGTACAGGAGATGACAGCATTACTCCATAGCAAGACCAACAACAAGACCAACAAAGATCTCTATAGAATATCAGGAAAGACCAAAATAAAGCTCAATTGAATTTGTACCTTTTGCACGAGGATTTAAAGTGGAGATTCCTAAAGAGAACAATCCTACATATTAATTACAGTGGTTGACAGAACAAGAACGCTTAAACTGAATTGAAATGAATACAAATTGACTTACGCGGTTTTGCGGTTTGGCCTCGAATGTTGTGCAAACATTTTTAATGGGCATTCGTTACTTATAATAAAATTCCAAAGAAATACGTTTATTGCATATTAACAATAAGAGTACGCATTATTTGAAATACAATTTTAATTGTATGCATTTTAAAGGTTTATAGTTTATACGCTAAAAGTAGTGTTTTAAGTAACGTATGCCACGTTTCCCCGAGATGGCTGGCGTACCTCCACTTTTGGGTACGCCGGGTACGCCAGGTTCCGTCAGGAAGCGTAACCCTTCCCGCGCTAGCAGTGGCGGGGCACCGATGTCGTGTCATAACAGCTCATCTATCGTGTGGCTATGTCATGGACAAGGTCAGTTTTACGAAAATACGTGTACAGTCGGCCGCGTATCGAGTTATGTAATTAAAATTTGGATGTAGATGATAGATAATGTGGCTACTGTTATCACTTTTCTAATTTGGCTCTCACTTTGAAGCAAATAATACATACATATGAACCTATAAACATATGAACCTTGTGTTGGACAACGGGAAAAAACAAATTCCCGTAGTCCACCTAGGACCTAGGTGAACTAGGCAGGTGGACCACGAGTAAGGAAGGAATTGAACGCCTAATAAAAACATAGGAACATAAACATAAACAAAGCGACACGACACGGACGAAGTCACGTGCAAACGCTAGTAACTACAATATATTTAAGTACAATGTAATTTTCACAGCTTTGCAAAACCTCCCATAATCTTCAAAGTGAAACACCAAGATTTTACTAGAACTTCAAGTCACAATTTCCTTGCAAAAATCAATTCTAACTACTCTTTCTATTGAAGTAAATTCTACTGTTTCGCTCTAATGATAAAGTTCAAATTCGCAGTTACGTTAGTAACCTCTTTTCCCTTAAAAGTAGATTAGAGAAAAGCAAGCTATATATGTATGGCAATAAGGTTGGTATTCGGCGACGATACTATTGTAAACCAATAGGGAACCGTGACGCGTATATGCGGATTGAATACGTAATGTCACAATGTACGAAGAAGTAATTTTGATATGGCATTATTTTTATCCCCGACGCTTGACGCAAAAGAGGGAGTGTATCTGTGTGTCTGTCTGTGACATCGTACCTCCCAAATTAATGGACTGATTTTAATCCGGTTTCTTTTTGTTTGAAAGCTGACGTGATTGAGATAAATAGCTATAAATTGGATCTATTCAAGCGTTTGAAGATCACGAACTCATTTCCTCGTTCCACGAAGGGATCTCACTAAGTTCCAAGAGTTTGATTAAGTTGAAATTTGGTGTATATCTACTGTTACTTCTGTGGTATTAACGTGACATGGTAACCTTGAGCCAACTTTGAAAGGCCAAAATTGGCCCTGTCGGGAATCGATCCCGGAAGCTAGGTAAGCACCTTAATTTGGGTTTGAATTAAGCCTTTTTAAGGTTTACCTTAAGCAACCTTAAATTAATGGGTTTGTCATGCCTTATCCATTTTTTTTCTTATTACATTAATGCACAAAGCAATCACTTTACAGGTAGTCCAACACGTGTTAAGTCTTCACAGGTTTCTAAGCTACACTTAAAATAAATTCGCGAGGATGGTTCTCAAGCAAAACGGTTTGACGTTCTACTTTGGAACTGGGTTGCCATATTAAAATATTATAGTAATAAGTTAGCACAATTTATTTAAATTATGGAGTAAACTATTTTGTTGGATACATATTAAGTTAGTAATTTCATAAAATTCGACCTACGAATTCGACCACGCATCACTCTTTACGTAATTTTTGCTTGTTTGGCGCCGACTCAAAATCACTTAGGTAAAATGATAATAAGATTATTTTATGCTTTTCAGTATTTTCGGCAGTTTTATTTTTTGTTAAAAAGTTTTATTTTATGTTTTTTTGTGGCTATAATCTAATATTTACTACATGCTTAATTTTTTATTTTCCCATCCCCATTTTCCCACCCTTAGGGTAGGATTTTTTTTTCAAAATTTATACGAGACCAACTGCGAGGTATACCCTATCCACTAAAAAAAGAATTATCAAAATCGGATTACTCTGTAAAAAGTTATGCGTGGTTATACGCTACAATCGGTGAGTGAACAATCAATCATCCCCTGTTTTCCTACCCCTAGGGTTGGAATTTTTTTTCCAAATTAAAATGGGACCCCTCGGAGGTGCACCCTTTCAAATAAAAAAAGAATTATCAAAATCGGACTACCCTGTCAAAAGTTATGCGTGAACATACATAAAAAATAAAAATATATATACTTACGCGTCGAATTGAGTACCTCCTCCGTTTTTGTTTTTTCGTTTTCGTCGGTCGAAAAGGTAAAGTAGATGAAAATTAAATATTATTTAATAAGACGTTATTTACGTTTACGTAAGACGTTATTTATGTAAGACGATAATTATTTTTGAATCGTCTTACGCCGTGAACCTGCGTGTCCGGTTCGCGTTTACAAAATTTATTTCAGTGTCAAGATTACATTTTTCGCAATAACCATTCCAAGAAGGAATCCGGTTAGGTTGCAATATATAATTTTTTTTTTTGTTAAATATATTTATTGTACGCGGGCCTCATGCAATTCAGATAACTTGTGGAGGTGTCATAGCGCTCCTCGTTGCACAGAAACAGTCAGGGGTTCTGTCGAGCAAAAACTCAAATCGAAACGTCTTCACCACAACCGCAATTTGATGGAAGCATACGAAAAATGTTGGTACACTCGAGGAAAATGGTGTCTAAAAATTACTTAAGAAAATCATGAGTCGACCTTAACACAAAAAAGACACTTTATTTCAAAGCAGTCTTCGGTCTCTGAGGAAATGTGGTTATTGTCAAAAATAGTTTTGCTTTAGGTTATATACTAAGATAATATCAAATTTAAATGAATGAGAATGTTAATTTATAATACCTTCCTTCCTATTCCGTCACACAGCAAACTTTCTGTCAACTTGATGTGTGTGTGTGTGTGTGTGTGTGTGTGTGTGAATGTGTGCGTGTGTGTGAGTGTGTACGCGCTTGAAAGATATTTTTGGCAAATGGTAAATTTCCAAGTGTATACTTATCATTATCATTGTAAGTTATAGGTAATCTATGGTATACAATACATACCTCTTTCACCACATACAAGTAAAGTGTTGATTAGTTAAATTTAGAAATAATTTTATGTTTTATTAAATTAATTAAATTATGCATTCGGTTTAGTGGATCCTCCGATAGGCGAATTTTTTTATTATTTTCTTTTTAATGTTCATTGTACATTGTCCGCTGTGACTGGTGACTTTAAATGACTGTTAGCCTACTTGACAGATGGCGAAAGAGGAACTCAAGGTCATAATTAGTCCCATACTTTTGAACAATTTTGCTCTAAATAATTTTAAATAAGAAAAATATAATTGGTCCATTACTTTGTAGTCTTTCCTCGATTGTACTTCTGTAGGTACGCTTTGTGGGCATAAGTCCTTAGTTTAATTGGTACTATACCACTTCTCGATATTGTGACAATTGGCGATACAAGGAAAATTAATGATGGGATGGCAATACTCGATGACCGTGAAATAATAGCATAAGTGCTGTTGTGTTTCAGTGAGTGAGTAAGGAATACCAGAGCAAACAGTCTCCTCTACTAATTCCTTATGCTTATGCTATGTCGCCAACGCACTTGTATCATAAGTGGCGTTACTTATGTTAATAGGTGACGGTAGCCATCCGTCACCATCAAGAGGACCTTATTTCATGAAGAATATTACTTGATATCTATACTAATATTATAAAGAGAGAAGAATTATTGTATTTTTATATTTTTATATTTTGACTTAACTCAAAATATACGACGATTTTAAAAATTCTTTCACCAATAGAAAACTAAATTATCAACCAGTAACATAGGCTATATTTTATAAAGTTACGAAGACGAAGGCGCGTGCAACACTTAGTTAGAATATATATCTACTAAATAAATAAGAATAAAATATTATTTTCCATTCTATATCTGATGACTTTACATAAAGAAAATTCAAATTTAATATCACATTAAAAATAACTTGATATATATAACATGATATATAAATAATTTTATAAAGTATATAACGCTTTATATTTCTAACTAGCTTCTGCACGCGACTTCGTCCGCGTAACTTTATAAAATATATATAATACATTCGTGTCTGTGAAACCATGGAAATACACATACAACATTTCAACCCAATCGGTCAAGCCATTTAGTAATTGACATACCGACAGCAGCGCCACCTACCGGGTCTAATTGTATTTTTAAATAATCCAGGAAACCATCGAAATAGCCATATAAAATTTCAAGCCAATCGGTTCAGCCGTTTAGAAGTTATGTGAAAAAGAAGTTAAGTACGGAAGGATAATTCTTACTACCCGTTGTCCTATCACCCATTTTCCCGTAGGAATGAAGCATTTTCCCGCGATAAAAAGTATCCTATGTTCATCACGGATAATGTCAGCTTCTAATGGTAAAAGATTTTTTCAAATCGGTCCACTAGTTTCGGAGCCTATTCTATACAAACAAACAAACAATAAAATCTTTCCTCTTTATAATATTAGTAGAGATATAGATGTGTAACTGTCATCTCAAATATGTGTTTTATTTAATCGGTAACGTTTTCGAATATTAATCGATAAATTATTATCGATAAGTATGTGTAACATCACTACAAACTGTCTGGACACTCTACTGAGAAAAGCCCACCGAGATTCGTGGTTTTTTTGTGCTTTAAGAATTCGCTAATAACTTGATTTCAACTGTTTAGGTGGCCTCAGACTTTTTTTACTGCAATTTATTTTCAACAAATACCCACTTACATTGTATGAGTTATTTTAATTCTTAAACGTCTACTTTTTGAGTTGTTTCACTCTTTACCTATTTGATCACGTACAAAAAATTAATAGCAAAAAACCAGTAACATTGGCTATCTTTTTATTATTATTTTATTTTATGACCGACCCTTACAGATTTATTATTAGTATTGATGATTGATGAATGATTGATGATATAAAAAAATGACCTGTCACGTTGTGTCTCTGGGATGAACTCTTAAACTACTGAATGCATTTGGAAAAAACTTCGTAACTAAGTATGTGTAATTTGGTTAAAAGACAAACTTAAAAGATAGGATAGTTTTTACTTTGAACCCGGGCGAAGCCAGGAGCTGGCCACTAACTAGTCTATACTAATATTATAAAGAGGAAAGATTTGATTGTTTGTTTGTATAGAATAGACTTCGAAACTAGTGGACCGATTTGAAAAATTCTTTTACCATTAGAAGCCGACATTATCCGTGATGAACATAGGCTACTTTTTACCTTGGGAAAATGCTTCATTCCTACGGGAAATCTAAAATAAAAGTAAATACTAGCGGCTTGGCCCGGGAGAGAACGCCATCTATCTAAAATATATTTTATATTATTACGCGGACGAAGTCGCGTGCAACAGCTAGTTTTTTATAAAGTTACCCGAATGAATTCGAGTGCTAACAGCTAAGTAATACCTACTCATTTTTATTTTTTTAGGTGTTACACTTCTCATCTTCCAATGCGGACGAGGCTTGGGTAAGTAATATAAAAATAATGATTATTAACTAGTAGTACAAGACTTATAAAATTTTTAGTCACTATACCTAATAAGGTATACATACTTAGTTAGCGTTCATCTATGTCATACAATTACCTACTACGACTCAGAATGTTGTTTCAAACTAAGAACATTAACAAGAAACCAGGAGCTCTCTTCATCAATTAATTTGTGAGCCAATCACAACAATACAGAACAACAGTAAGGAATCTCAATTCGTCAAATATTTATACAATATGTATTATTAAGTTACTGTTTCACTGCTATTAATATAATATAGGATCCTTTTTATTCTAGTAAATTGTTAGAAATTGTTAGGTGGAGTTGTTGTTGTTGTTGTCGTTGTCGTTGTTGTCGTCGTCGTTGTTGTTGTTGTTGTTGTTGTTGTTGTTGTTGTTGTTGTTGTTGTTAAACCTGACATATTTTTAGGTTAAAAATTTATCGTACGAAGTTTTTAAGTTTCCGTTTCAATGCTGATTATAATTTATTTAATAACTAGCTGGTGTTCGCGAATTCGTCCGCGTTGAAAAGTATAAAACGCCATCTACCGTAGAGCGGATCGCTAAAAATATCACCAAGCAGTTGTCATGTTAGTCGCTTCACCTGCTTTGAATAGATGGCGCTATCTCCCGGGCCAAGCCGCTAGTATTTACTTTTATTTTAGATTTCCCGTAGGAATGAAGCATTTTCCCGCGGTAAAAAGTAGCCTATGTTCATCACGGATAATGTCGGCTTCTAATGGTAACAGAATTTTTCAAATCTGTTCAGTAGTTTCGGAGCCTATTATATACAAATAAACAAACACTTACAGATATATTATTAGTATTGATTAAAATATTATTTAACTGATATAAATGTATTTGTATAAAATTAATTATATCGCTAAAGATTTCACGCCTTTACTACTCAACAGGTCACCATGAAAAGGGACATAGGGAATAGGGACAAAAGCTACAAATTTAAAACTTATTTAGACATTTAGACATTATTTAGACTTTTTTTAATTTGAACCATTACTTGTAGGTTTTTTTTTTATGAACGTCGATTAGTTAGGATTCTTAACAGATCACCTATACTTACATATCATAAACAGCGCCTTGTTAATAAATGTTTACCGGTTTTTGTAGTGCAGTTTTTTATTGCACTACTGTCGTGTTTGTTTAGTTAATAATCGTGTTCCGAGAACTATTGTTTGAGTAAAAAAATAATAATACAATAGATAACAAGCTGGTTTAATGACAGTACAGGCTCTAGGTAACGGTCGAGGCTTGGTTGGAGAGAATTTCGCGCGCGTATTGATATAGTCTGTGGCGATTGTCTGCGTTAATTAACTTAGAAATAAAACAATAATTATTGGTTAATATACAATATAAATATACAAGCTTTTGCCAGTGACTTCGTCCACCTTTTTCTTAGATGTTACTAAATATTGATGTATAATTATAATAGTTTATTTGTATAAATTATCTATATTATCTACTAGCTGGTACCCGCGACTTCGTCTGCGTTCTCTATAACCTATAGCCTCCTCGATAAATGGACTATCCAATACAAAAAGAATTTTTACAACAAACTCTTCAGCTATAAGTATATATTGGTAAGTATATATTATGTATAATTTGTGAATTTAGGTGCCAGCAATACCTTTATTTTCTTATCTATATAGGTATGTATCCTTTAAATACTTCGGTTATAAAAATAAATAATTAAATAAAAATCTAAAAGCGGAAACAATAAAATTGCACTATTTTTTTGCCGCCAAAGAAAATCGCAACTGTCGCATTAGTGCGATAAAATTAGTCGATAAATAGCGATAAAATCCAATAAATGTTTGCAGCAGCATCACCCAATTAGCACAATTTGAATTAATGCACATTACCTAAGTCCGGGGGCACACGTACGTTTTCCGAATTCGTTTTTCGCGTTCGGAATTCCGTGTGCCTAGCGCACACGTTCGGAATTTGCATTCGGAATATTATACTGCCAGTACGTTCAGTGGTGGCTTCGTGAACGCACGATGATGGAGAACGACGATTCAATTGCGATTGCATTTCTGTTATCATTATCATAGAAGAAAAAGTAACGTCGGTATTGGGTTAATTGGTTTTTTTTTTTTTTTACATGAATCCCTCCAGCATCATGCGCTGAAGCCTATATTCGCTACTCATTCATTCCAGTTCTCTCTTCCTTGCCTCTCGCACTTTTATTTATTCTTCATACTATATCTTTCTTTCATCCATCACTCATTCATACCGTTGCGGGTGGGATTCCCGCCTGTCTGTCCTATTCTATCTATTCCTTATCTTTATTTCCATTTTCCTTAATTCTAAGCAGGGTCAGGGTAAATAAATCGTACACCATATTGATAATATTACACACTAAAACACTTACAACATTTAAAAAAAAAGCATTAGATATTAGAATTAAATTATTAAATAGTAAATTTACAACAATAAAATTCGTTAAAAATTTATAACATTAAAACATCAAAATATTAAATAACAATAATAACAATAAAGTAAAATATTTGTATCACAGATTTTAGTATTTTCACATGTATATCAATCCTTATTCCTCTTAATCGTCCTTTCTGCTATCTTTATACAATAACTAAGGAATTTGTCTCTATTTTCACTTTTCATTATTTCTTTAAAGCTTTCTTTGGTGATTTCCATGTCTATCTCTAATTCTAATCCTACTCTATCCCTTTCGTTTGCCGGGCAATCGGCCAGCAGGTGAGGGACCGTCTCCGCAACACTAGGGTCACAGACGCACGATGGACTCTCCTTGCACTTGAAGCGATTCAAGTACTCGGAGAATCCACCGTGCCCCGTGAACACCTGTGTTAAAACTTTATTGACACCTATTTTTCTAATTGTGCGGAAGGCCCCGGCGGCAGTGGGGAAAAACAGTTTTGTGACTGCTGCTGTGGCACCCAGCACGTACCTGCGGTCCCATTCCTCAAGCGAACGCATGCGTATGATTCGCCTGACGAATGAGACCGGACACAGGTCGTACTTGGGCTTGGTCTTCGACTTCAGCGCCGCCTCCCTAGCTAGGTGGTCCGCTCGCTCGTTACCCTCTAGGCCGGCGTGGGCTTTTATCCAAAAAATTTTAACTATTTTATTTTTGCTAAAAGCAGTTCTCAAATTTTTACGAGCTTCCGCCGCCAGAGGGTGCAAGCAGCTATTCGCCGCGATGGTCTGGAGGGCGGCCATTGAGTCGCTGTAGATTGCAGAGGTTGTTTCGCCACGTCGCAGGATCACCCTCGTCGCCTCACACACCGCCAAGAGCTCGGCCTGGTAGACGGTACAATAGGACGGCAGACCAAGTTTGACGGCCGATGTTTCGGCCTCGCCATTCCATATGGATAGCGCGGCCCCAACCCGGCCGTCAATCTTGCTGCCGTCCGTGTATATGTAATCGCTATTTTCTTTTAATTGTTCCTCGTCCACCAGTCTTCCGAACTCGTGTGATTCCGACTGATGTGTTCGGCGGGATGGGGACCCTCGATTGCTGGGACCATCCGCTCGACATCCCTGTCACACAGCTCCGGCTGAGGTACCCCCCTCATGGCCTCGTAAAGCGAAGCAGCTTCGCGAACACGCAGGTCAAGGGGGAGCAACCCAGCCAAAAGCAGAGCCGAGTGAAGAGACACCGTGCGGTAGGCCTTACACAATTTTAGGGCGAAACCCCTCTGCACAGCGTTCAAGCGCTTGGCCACCCCCAGTTTGCCGACTGCGGGCGCCCACGCGCTCGCAGCGTATGTGATTATGGGCTCCACCGCGGCGATATAGATTGAGCGAACCACTTCGGGGTGAAGTCCCCAGCTAGTTTTGGCGGCTTTCCCCAACTGCTTATAAATGCCGATGGCCTTCCGACAAACTCTATCGACATGACTATTGAATGTCAATTTTTTGTCAATAGTGAGTCCTAACAATTTTATTTCGTTTTTCATGCCAATGTCAATCCCGCCCATGTTCAGGCGCGGAGTGTCAAATTTAAGCTTTTTGGTTAGCACCATTGCACTTGTTTTGCTTGGTGCAAACCTCAGCTTATTTTTGACACCCCACGCCAAAACACGGGCTAGGGTGGCATTGGCATGTCTTTCTATTTCATGACCCGTACTCCCGTCAAAGACGAGGACCACATCGTCTGCGAAAGCCTGGCAGTAGACACCTCTACCCTCCAGGCTCCGCAGCAATGGGTCGAGTGTCAGGTTCCAGAGCAAAGGGCCGGCTATAGACCCCTGGATGCATCCCCTGCTTGTCATCGTGCTGAATTCCTCACCGCAGTATCTGACGTTTACCGTCCTGTCGGTGAGGTAACTATCGAAGACTCGCCTGATATTTACCGGGCATCCCGCTTCCGCGAGTCTGACTCTGATCATGGGCCACCAGACGCCGTCGAAGGCTCCCTCTATGTCCAGGGACACAAGTGTCACAAGCTTCTTGTTACCAATCAACTTGCGCACATGCGACACAAGGTCATAAAGGGAGTCTTCCGTGCTTTTCTGGGGCACAAAGCCATACTGGCGAGCGCTTATGCCCGGCAGAATGTGATATTTCAGGCGAGCCATGAGCATCTTTTCAAACACTTTGCCAAGCACAGGAAGCAGACCAATGGGCCGGAATGACTTGGGGATGACATAACTATCCCTCCCCGGTTTCCGAAGGACAATCACTGCTGCCTCCTTCCATATGCGCGGGAAGATATGGTTGGCCATGCAACCATATCTTCGTATAAAAATGCGTTAGGGTCACAGCTGATGGCCCTAGAACAAATATCAGCAGTGAGTCCGTCGGCACCGGGGGCCTTCTTCGGGTTGAAGGAGCTCACCGACATCTCGAGCTCGGTCAGAGTGAATGGAGGGTCCCAAGAAGAGTCTTGTTCCCTAACATTCACTCCGTCCGCCGCTATTCTGATTTGGCGGTGAACTTCTTCATCCGAATCGGGAAGGTCTTTCGGGTAGAATGCCTCTGCAAGCCACTCCACCGAGCCCTTCGCGTCCAGAACCACGCCATCTCGCTCCAATGGCGCGTCCTCGTCCCTGGCGGAAGTTCTTCCTATGTGGGTTAATTCGTTAAACACACGGAGAATCAACGAGAGTTCATTCAACAGCCAATATTCCACACCCAACACGCACAGCGCGTGGCGTAGTTCAGAATAGAAGTTTCCGTACGTGTGCGGCGGTACATAGCAAATGTATGGAAGTGCTGCGTTCCGCATGACGTCATCAGGTTTTTTCCGAATGCGGATTCCGAACGCACGGGCCCACATTCGAAACGTACGTACGGAAAATATTCCGTGCTTACTTATTTCTTATTTTCTATGGATTTTAAGCGTTTGGGTCTCCGAACGCGGAAAACGCATCCGGAAATCGTATGCAGAAAACGTACGTGTGCGCCCGGGCTAAAACGACTTCGCCGATCACACACTTTACTCAACAAACTAGTTGTTAAAGAAAAAATATTGGCGTGGAACGTGTAATTTTCAAAATAATAAATAAAGCCGCACACCGTTGAGAAATTACGGCGATTATCTTACAAGATAAATTTTATATGACACCTTTAAGTAAAATGTGCAATTAACCAAGTCATTATAGGCACCTAAAAGGGCAGACATTACCTACCCATGCCCAGCGTTCATGTCTTTTGAGTTTAGAATGGTCACAGCTGTTTGCGTCTCTTTCACGCGTTCCACTATTAATATAGCTACCTCACTCACACCTGTCAGACATGACGTATGACACAGTCATGAAAGAAATAATTATAATCTAAATTGCTTATAAGTATTGTATAAGGAACTATAGTTATCTATATATAGTAAGAAACACATTAATTAGTTGCAAATTTAAAAGGAATTATGGATCTAAAAGCACTTTTTTTATTTTATGGCCTGGTAACTAGAAATTTAAGGCAAATTTAAAGCATTTTAGTGTTGACATTTACATATGATCATTTACATTTACATTTGATCAAATTACATTTATTAATTTCTTGCAGCCCGCAACTTCTTCGGTGGCCCTTTTTTTGGTCTTAATACTTTTATTCATAAAGTAGATATAATAAGTATAACAACGACATAACTGCCTATATTGAGAAAAAGCATCTTTTAAAAAAAATCAATGAGAATTCATTTTCTCAAAAAGGAAATTATAAAGTAGGTACCTACCTATCTACATACCTACTATAGGTAGGTAAGTAATTGTCACCTTAAAGTTGGTAAGTATATAGGTATGTAGATATAAAATTAGATCATCATAATTTTAATCATAGATAAGTAACAATAATTATCAACAATGATAAAGATTAAGTCAAAAGCTTATCATAGCTTATCAGTTAAATCAAAATAAATACAATCGCACGTTTTCAACACACCCTTTTTTCCGCTTGCAACACTGGGCGTGCCGCCATTACGATGCACAAAATGGCCGCCGCGCAAAAAACCGATAATCGCTCAGAATAATTGCTACTAAATTGTTTCATTACTTCACCTGTTTCGAAGCGAGGTTTAGCATGGACAATTTCATTTAATTCGCTCGCGAAAATGTGAAACCATTTAATTTGAGTCTTATCTACATATAATTAAGAGCTACGTTTTAATTAAAAGCCGCTAAAAGTAGGTAATAGTTGATACTGTGTTGATGGAAATATAGATATATGCGTGTCAATGTGAGAATGCGTTTATAATGAAACAGTTCGCTGTTGACTCGTGTACCTAGTTACTCATTTGAGTTACTCTTAATGAAGAGTATAATTTTTGCATCTTTTCACTTGACTCTAGCTGGACTTGTGGTAACTCGTGTTTACTCAAATGAGTTACTCTTGAAGAAGAGTATAATTTTTGTATCTTCATTTGACTCTAAGCAAGTTTTGCTTCAAGCTGGACTAATGTCTAAGAACATAGCGCAAGAGTGTTATGCGTTAACTCATGTTTAATCTTATGAGTTACTCTCAATGAAGACCATAACTCTTGCCTCTTTTCAATTAACTCTTTTTAGAGATTTACTCTTTTTAGCTCGAGTAATGTCTAAGAATATAGCTCAAGAGTTCTACGGGTCAACTCATGTTTAGGATTTACTCTTAATGAAGAATATATTTTTTGCCTCTTTGAACACGACTCTTAGAGTGTTACTCAAGCCTGACTAGGTTACATTAATTAAATAAATTAACTGTTTAAACACTCCTAGCTACACTCAGAAAAGACTGTTTTAGGTACTACTACATACAGGTAAATTTATATCAAAATTCCGTGAAAAATTATTGAAATGATGGTAAAAACCGCATCAAAATCAGCTGCGTGGTTTAGAATAGTCAGCGTCAGCAGCCATAAGTAGGTAGGTACAGCCGGATGCAGAAAACGACATCAAATTGTACCATGTAAAATAAACTTAAAACAAAACCTTGCAGACATGAAGTTTATAATGAAGTAACCATGAAAAAACACATTCATGCAACTTGTCACATTGACAGCAGCTGTCACCGAAACGTCATTTCGTTTGGTTGACAGTTGAAATCAGCGTGCTCTGCTCGCCGCGAAATAATAATAGGTGTTTCGTTTGTATGTTTTTGCCACAACTACGTTTTGTTTACTTATTCATCCATTATCGATCTATACTAATATTATAAATTTGTAACTCTGTAGGTAAGTAAGTATGTCTGTCTATTTATCTGTTTTTGAATACACATTGTAAGGGATACATAAATAGATTAACTCTCATCATCGATGTCCTTACAACTGGAAAAAAAATTGTAATTATTTCCCAGACATAATAGGTAATCTATAAAAATAAATACCTATACAACCCCTGGCAAAAGACTATAACATCAATAAAAACTTTTTTTTTTATATTAGGTATATTAGGTACTAGCTGGTGCCTGCGACTTCGTCCGCGTAGAAAAAGAAAAAAGTAGCAGTCCTGTGTCCCGTACGTCTAAATGTTTATCTACAAAGTTTTATGAAAATCAGTTAATTCGTTTAAGAGTTATGGAGGAACATACATACATACACTTACACTTACAGATTTATTATTAGAATGTATGTAATTAATAAATCATCATCGCACGATGGGCTCGTACGATCGTAGCCAATTAGGACGCCCCCTAACAGGGAAACGCAGTGTGTCTTGCCAATACTAATACTAACGCACCTTTTTTATAATATCTTTTTTAACAAACTTCACCTATTTTGTTCTTTACCATAAACAACGTGAAAACTGTCAACACATGGTCAACACAGATCTATCAAGTTATTATCAGATCATCACAGACTAAACAAAAAAAAAACTGAAATGAAGCCAGAATACATTTACACATTTTGAGATAACGCCATATTTAAATTTCAAAACGCCAAGATTTGGTATTGAATTACATTTGAATAATTATTATGGTCATTTGAAAACACGATACAATGTTTGTTTACTTAAAAAAAAGTTACAAAACAAAACAAAACTAGACCCCAATTTACAAAACGTATAAGAATTTAACAGAACAACGAATCATTCGTTTATTATACCTACTTTAGTATTTTGACAGAATTATTTTTATTATTATACGTAAAACTGATTTATTTGCTCTAGTACCATTGGACTGTACCATTAATAGTAGGTACAAGTGATAGGTACTACTTGGTGTCGCTAATACCTACCACTATTATTATTTTTAATTTTTAGTTACAAATTTCCATAATATAACTTTAATAATAAATATTTAAACATACAATAATAAACAATATAATTTAAATGTACCTAGGTACAAAAATAAGTCAATGTATTTTATTTTATTGTTATAATAAAATAAAATAAAATACATTTAAAAAAGGAAACCAAAAAGTTTTAATATAAGTAAATTTAAAAATAAAAAGAGCAAAGAAATTGATTAGCTATTGAGCCACACACTTTCCGTCGGCGTCATTAATATTTGCACACGAAACGCAGTTATAAGGACACATACACCCTTTTATTAAAAATACCTATATCATACATTTTTTTAATTAAAATCAAACCAAAAACCTATAGCGAGTAGAACTGTGTGTCCAAAAAAAAAAAATAGCATTCTTAAAAGATTACCTAAGTACCTAATGTCTGAAATTTTGCAACATGCTAGCACAAATAATCTACCTAACCACAGAATAAAAAAAGTGACTTACCGGAACTGGGACGGTCGCTGTATCTGGTACAATATACCCAAGCAGGCCACAGGTTCGCATTGCCTTGAGACGCCTGGCTGTTTGTGTCTGTGCTGCCGCAAGTGGAAGGCGCCCCACTGGATGTCGAAGAGACAATGGAACTGGCCGAATCAGGCCTCTTCTGTGCTTCTATTGCCTTTGGTAACTCCTTCTCCTTTTGTACTGTCTCACCGATCTGCGAGACTGTCTGCCTGAGACCTCCTAAAGGAGGTAATCTATTGAAATCACTGGACTCTTTCAACTTTAAATAATCAAAACTGTACTTCTGAAATTCATTTTGTTTAGACAGGTCGTAAGGTTTATATAGAATGCTATGATTTGGTCCCACCGGTTTGGGACCTTCGATTTTGTTTGTTTTCCTCAAAGCGTTCAATCCGAACTCTGGATGGAGTATGTTTGATATGGAGAAGTTGATCTGGGCTGGTGGTTGTGGTCGATGATTTCTCATTTTATCCGGGTCGAATCTTTGCTCTTCTAGATTCACTACGGGCTTCACGTCTGGTGTTTCTGGTCTGTAATAGTTCTGATAGTTCTCCATGTCCTGGCTCTGTTCTGGACTGGGTGGTGGAGAATTCGGTTGTACTTTCACTAAGGTCATGTGTCTATCGAATCTTGGTTCTATTGTTGTACAAGTGTATTGGTTCTGTGTATGGTAGCTTGTATTGCTATCTGCGTGCGGCGGTGGAACCCTACCGGAGACCGGCCCGGGACTGTTCGCTTGGTTTGGACTGCAGCGGTCTTCAAACGCCATGATTTTCTCTTTCAAAATTAAATTCCAACACAACACAATGTCCCGCGACTAAGTCATTCAGTCTTTAAAATGCATTGACGCTCAAAATATTTAAATGTCGAACACACGATACACGAATGCCTAAACACGAGTTCTTAATCGCGTCGGAATTGACAGCGACGCGTGACGTCTGTCAATTGGAAATGACAGATCGCGTTCGAGAGAACTGCGCTCGCGTCGACGGCGGACGATCGACTGAGTTCCGTTTCGATTAGGAGAGGACACGCCCCCGAACAAACAAGCTTTTCACCCTCCACCATCCGTTTTGTAGGCGTTAACCGCTCAAACTATTCATTGTTGAACACGGCTATCGAAAATCTTCGCGCTCGCTCGCACATACGCAGTCCTTTTAAGTTAGAAAGAGACAGCCGTTACACAATTGATTTAACCTGATTGTGTATTTAGTGGGCCTGGTAGAGATTTGTAATTCAGTTGTAAATTGGTGGTACGGCTCTTTTGCTCCGTCGTAATGTATCAATAATACTGGAGGCAGCTTTTGAACGCTCGCGGTACGGAATTTCAATTAAATTTTGACAGAATTATTATATTGATAGACAGACCCGCCATCTTGATGAATTATTGAACGGCTCATTCGGAAACTGGGCATATTTTTTTTACAAATTACGACATAATTGTGTAATTAAGTCGTTAATGGATTGTTGATAGGCTAATTCTGTTATTGTAAATTCAACTTCGCGTGAAATTGTTTCTTTTGCAATTAAGAACCCTTAGTATCTTAATAAGTTTTATAATAGGTACAATATTAAGTATACCTATGTATACTTAAATTACTTATATACCTACACGAGTAGTAGGTAGGTAGGTACCTACCTAAGTATATTATAAAGGTGAAATATCTATCGCTATAGTTCGCTAAATTAACGCTAATTAGAAACAAAAATTAAATTAATTATTAAAAAAAAATATTTTTAGTTAGGTAGGTATGTATCATGTTATTTTTTTTTATTTAGCACTTTTTTGCTATTGATATTTGATTTTGATATTTGATTGGTCTCGCTGCGCTCGACTAGATACAGCCGCCGTACTAGAAAGATGCGGCAACAAATACTACGCCGAATTCAGCGTACTCGAGCTAGTCACACTGCACTCTCTGTGATATGTACCTAAGTTTCGAATATTTTATTAAATTTTTGGCATGATAAAATGCCAATTTGCGTAATGAAACTGTGTAAAAAGTAATAAATAGTGACGATGTTTTACACACACTATCTACAATAAAAAGTTGCCGCATTCACGGAGTCTATACCTATTGCTTATAAGTAGGGCCGTATCTAGTCGACCGAAGCGAGACCAATCATTTATCTATGGTTTTGTGTTTATTTTTCTTAATGTTCTCAAAGAAAACCGTCGACAATCTGGTACAGGTGAACATCTAGGTGAAAATAGTCGAACTGCTCAGTAATCTCGGTATATACTATGTATACGAATTTAATATAAGGCCTTTATTAGTTATTTTAAAAATAACGAAAACATTTGGAAAAACACAATCTTTGAAAGAGAAAATGTATTTTAGTAGGTAATATTTTGCCGACAAAAAAAAACAATTAACATTTTTGTCGACTTTAAAATGTAAAAACCATGTAAAAACTAATAACTTGTGACCCGGTGTCAATGTAATGAAAGTCAAATGAGCCGTAGTCGGCGACATCACAGAAAAAATGCAAGATGGGAGTTATAACACTTTGACACTACGGCGTCGTGTTGATTTTGAATTGTTCTTTACTCTGTGACACTTGTACGATTGTTTCATGTGATCTCTTGTCACAGAGTACACTATTGTTAGTGCACTTTCATTGGATGCTTTAAAAGAACTTCCATAGATTAAGATACCTATTATACACTAGCTGCTGCCCGCGACTTCGCCCGCGTAGCTGATCCGCTGGCTTACGTCGGTAACCACGAATCTCCTCATTAAATTTTCTTATAACTCCTTGTTCGATCTCTTGTTATAACTGCGAGCATAGATCTCCGTAGCTCGTTGAGCGAGGCCCTTCTTTTAAGAACTCTACATACAGATTGTCCTCGACAATCATAAGTACTTAATCGATTCAGAATTCTACAAGAAGAATCCGAAAAGAGACCTCATTGGTGCTCTTTTCAACTTAGGTACTTATACTTAAATAATTTATGATAGACTAGCGACCCGGCCCCGGTTTCGTGAATTTTTGTGAATTGTGAATTGTGAGTTGAAAAATCCTTTGTTAGCATATGTTTTTTTTTTTTACTAGAATCCCTCCAGCACTATGCTGAAGCCTATTTTTACTATTTCTTCCAGTTCTCGCTTGCTTACCTCTCGCACTTTCATTCTACATACTTTGTCTTTCTTTCATCCGTCTTTTCTTTCATTCCACTACGGGTGGTATGCCCGTCTGTCTGTGCCTATTCTCTACTATCTATTTTATGGATGTAATTTTATTTGTCCTTTTTGCGTTTTTGGTGTTGGGTAATTAAAAATGCGACGCATATTTATTATTAAATTTCCAAAAATATAACAAAACATTAAAATATAAAATTGTACATTAAAAACATGATTTACAGATAAAATATTATAAAATAGTAAACATTAAAATTAATATATTAAAACATTCCAATAATTCCAATTCACAATTTATTACACTATACTACAATTTACAAACTACGTCTTATTCCTCTCTATCACCCTTTCCACAATTTTAATACAGTAGCTAAGGAACTTGTCCTTCTTGTCGCTCGTTATCATTTTACATAAATTCTCTGCCTTAATTTCCATATCCATTACTACTTCCAGATCTAACCTATCTCTATCATGTACCGGACACTCGGTCAGCAGGTGAGGGACAGTCTCCTCAACGATGTTAGCACATGTTTAGATACTTACCTACTTTATAAAATAAATAAAACCTATGTTCCGAATTGCAGCTTTCTAAGACTTACATATAGGTATTAGGTGAGTATACTAGTTTTGACCATGTATTGATAGCCTATCAAGACAATTTTTATAAGAATAAAATACTTTCCTTTATTTATTTAAGTAAGTAGGTTTTCAATAAATAAAACGCGCAATTCCAAATATCTAGCTATGTTGATCACCCATATGAAATGTAGAGTCTCTACTCTATAAATGTAAAAGTACCTATACATATAATAGGTACTTAGTTATTATGTAAAAATACATTAACATTACTTATAACAAACATAAATATGAGATTTTAAAAGAACTGGGTATTACGCCGCGTCATTCTCACACTTTGATACCTATTTACTAGATTATTATTTAAAAATAATATCGAAAACGCATTAGCGTCTAATGCGGTAACATTATTTGAAAATGTATTGTTGCGACGCCATGGCCTAGACAATGTTAAAAAAGAAAACAATAGAAAAAAGAAAGAAAAAAAAAACATGGCGTCGCTAACGAGCCGACGGGCGCTGTCACTCTGCTTTCCCGCCTAAATAGCTGTCAAATGTCAATCTCACGGCATTGTGCCGCCATGATGTTTAATTTTGTTGATACAATGAGTTACCTATTTGTTTATTGGCATTGGCTGGCATGTCGTTTATATTAATCAACTTAGCTAAGTAGGTACATGATGTTTAGGATGTTTGACAATAGGTATTATAGGTAAGCATGCCTAACAAGTACTAGCTTTTATCTAAACTTTAATCTAGAGTAATTCTACAGGTATACTAACATTCTAAAGAGGAAAAACTTGTTTGTTAGTTCGTTTGCATTGAATATAGGCTCCGAAATAGGTACTGGCTCCGTCCAGTAGGATCAATTTGAAAAATTCTTTCACAGTTGGGAAGAACAAACAAATCTTTCCTCTTTATCTATACTAATATTATAAAGAGGAAATATTTGTTTGTTTGTATAGAATAGGCTCCGAAACTAGTGGACCGATTTGAAAAATTCTTTTACCATTAGAAGCCGACATTATCCGTGATGAACATAGGCTACTTTTTACCGCGGGAAAATGCTTCATTCCTACGGAAAAACGGGTAATAGGACAACGGGCAGTATGAATTATCCTTCCGTACTTATCTTTTTCACATAACTTCTAAACGGCTGAACCGATTGGGTTGAAATTTTGTATGTGTATTTCCATGGTTTCACAGACACGAATGTATTGTATTTTATATCGCGTGCAACAGCTAGTACCTAATATTAGTAGAGATTAAATGTCCTACCTATATTTATAGACTTTCTTTAATGTCAAAGATAATTAGCAACCTGTGACAATCTTCTGATATCCTACTGAGAATACCTAGGTGGTTAGTGTCCTAATGCTAAATATAAAATTAAGATTGTTCGTGTGTTACGCTTTCACGCCTTAACTACTCAAACGAAACATAGCACACATGCTCATTTCCTTGTAATCTTCTTGTGTCTAAATTAAGTTAAGATTAAATTTTTGTTACAATTTTTAACCATAAACAAAGAAAATGTCGACTATTATCAAACTTTTATAATTAAAATAAAACTTAGGTATTTAATTTTTTCATAATTCAAATAAACAATTAGGAAAAATTTTAAGTAGGTATATACAATACACGGCCAGTTGTTTTAACAATGTTACGCACAGTTAGGTGTTTTGTTAGGGAGTTGTAGTTTATAGTTATATCATAGTTCGGGCCACACACGTTGTTACGTAAATAGTTACACACCTTCCTTTAGTCCGTTAGGGACTTACTCGTACTTATGAACACGTAAAAGCATTTTTAACTAATGGAATTTATGATTTTTATTAGGTATTGCAACGCACACTGGGTTTCGGAGTCAATTGGGCAGTTACAACCCCCTTACAGCTTACAGAAGACCACTGTGAAATAACAGCACATGTGCTGTTGTGTCTCGGTGAGTGAGAAAGTAATGCCAGGGCCCAGTGAGCATATAAATACTAGAGAAGTAACGTCTTACAAACAATTCTCAGAAATGCGTAACCACTTGACAGTTCAAAGACGTATTTGAAACCGATACATTATGCCAAAGTAAACTATATCCACTAATTACTACTAACGCTACTTAATTAATTAACAATTAATTAATTAACTTTAACGGACGCGTCATGCTTCCTGTCAAGCAGGCAACTGACGTCAGATATGCCTGCAGGCATCTTCGAAGTGGCAACGCGTCGCTGCCGTAAACTGCTAATCTAGTAACATATAATATCATTGCCAGGGCCCATTCCTGTCCCTATCTAATTTTTATCCTTAATCAAAGATTTAAATCACATAAGCATTTTCTGTCGTATGAAATCATTCCACACAGCATCATCTAGTTCCACACTAAGCAACTAATGCTTGCATTATAGATACCAGACAGATAATATACTACATATGTTACTTTTCTTTGTAAATATATACATATTATAAATACAAAACATCCATGACTCAGGTACAAACATAAACATTTGCCCCTAGGGGGATTCGAACTCGCAACCGTTCGGTTAACTAGGGTTACTAGCCACTAGACCAAACGTGTCATATGCATGTATTACTAATACAATGTAAGTATTCATGTGATCCAAGGTGGACAGGGCATCTGGTAAGGATCGCGGGTCGACGGTGATCCAGACTGCTTTTGCAATCCTATATTGGAGCGTTGTGGACTTATGTACTTACAGTCGGCCGCATAAGTTGATTAACACATTCATAAGTGCAAAACAACTGGACACTCTTGTCACGACTAGAGAACAACTTCACGTACACACGATCGTAAAAGCTACAGTAAGTAAGTAAGTTGAGTGTTCAGGTACTGTTTTGCACTTTTGAATGTGTTAATCGACTTATGCGGCCGACTGTACAGCAGCTTATGACTGAGATGATGATGAGGATATAGTAGTGCTTTTCTAAAAAAAAGTACTTACTTATTATTATAATAAAAAAATATATTGCAATACACAACAATACATTTTTTTATAAAAACGATAAACCTTGGTCACCCTATACAAAATTACATGTCGCCGCAACGTTCATTACGTAAACAAATTACATATCAACCGAAGCCTAAGTAAGTGCTTATTTAGTGCTTATATAAACACCAGAATTTATTACTCACAGTTTCAACCATTTGAGCAAAATGTCTATATTTAGGTACTTATTATTTACTCCTAAACTGATTTTACTAACTTGACTATGTAATATATATTTTTTATTTTGTATAACTAAGTACCTCGCTATTTATGTTATAATGTAAGTAAATTATATATGAGTAGAGGTAGAGTAAACATAATTCCGCAGTGACAAAGTGGACGGATTCCGTATTGGCAATTGGCAGTAACAATCACTTTATGAAAGATTACAATGAAATTACAGCATAAAATACTGTAATTTTTCCTATCTATACTTTTCCTGAATATTCTCTTTAATCACAGTCTACAGTGCTGCTCATGCTGATCGGCGACGGTATCCACATAAATGTATTAAAGTGACTGATTGTCGCATACATAGACTGGCACTAAAAGGAGGTCTCGTAAAAAAGCGCAACGTCGCGTCGCTCAACAAGCTATGGAGCTTATGCTCGGGGTTATTTATGTACTGCGTGATCGAATCACAAATGAGGAGACCCGTAGTCGCACGAGAGTTACCGACATAAGACAGCGGATCAGTAAGTTGAAGCGGCAGTGGGCAGTCACAGAATCGGTCACATAGAGGTAATTGAGAGGCAGCCCAAAGAATCGGTCGCCCAGATGCTAATGAGTGGCACTCGAAGAGTCATCATAGCCCAAAGAATCGGTCGTCCAGAGGCCAATGAGTGGCATTCAAAGTGGTCATCATAGCCCAAAGAATCGGTCACCCAGCGAGCTATGAGCCAGCAATGAGAGGCATTCAAAGTGGTCAACACAGCCCAAAGAATCGGTCAGCCAGATACCAATGAGTGGCATTCAAAGTGGTCATCATAGCCCAAAGAATCGGTCACCCAGCGAGCTATGAGCCAGCAATGAGAGGCATTCAAAGTGGCCAACACAGCCCAAAGAATCGGTTAACCAGAGGCCAATGAGTGGTATTCAAAGTGGTCATCATAGCCCAAAGAATCGGTCACCCAGCGAGCTATGAGCCAGCAATGAGAGGCATTCAAAGTGGTCAACACAGCCCAAAGAATCGGTCAGCCAGATACCAATGAGTGGCATTCAAAGTGGTCATCATAGCCCAAAGAATCGGTCAACCAGAGGCCAATGAGTGGCATTCAAAGTGGTCACCATAGCCCAAAGAATCAGTCAGCTGAAGCTGAAGTTTGAATGTTTGGGACATATCTGTCATGAGTAGATGAGTGTTGAGGAAGGAGTTTTAGAATAGACCTTCTTGCTAGACTAATATACTACGGCTATAGTCACTAGTGGTATATGGAGAGAGGACTATCGAGGGTGGAGGCACAGTCAATTAAAAAATCGATGTGCTATATAGTGGACCATTAATAATGGTGGGATTAATTCGTTTACATCCACGACAATAAATTCAAACAAAATTCTTCTTACTTTTATGTATTACAAATTGATGTCGATCCAATATGTAGGTAGGTACCTATACCCACATCACAATAGAGGAAGAGCATTAGGCAAAAACCATTAACTCTTTACAATAGACTAACAAGCCCCGAAATATATTGAGGTAAATCTCAACTGGATGCCACGCAAATTTGTCTATTCATCGACTCTTAAAAGGAACAATATGAAACACCATAATGCACAACGAAAACAGACCATATGTGGCAATGGATAGAGAACAAAATGGCGTAAAGAAGCGAAGGAGTTGTGACGCTTTTGAAATTTAAAAATCCTAAAAACGAGTAATGTACTACACACCCGAAACTGAATTACGACTTTTCGGTTGTAATGGACGCGAGCCGTGATCCATTTTCTTTATGTTTACCGAAAAACCACTGAGCGTGGGGAAATTGAAAACGCGCCACGCCCGCGCGGGAATTCTGACAGCTGTCATACTTGTATTGAATTTTTTAGGCGTGGAGGCGACGGCTCGCCTCGCGAATTAAAAATGGAGTGACTCATTGCATCGTTTGAGGGAGTTGTTTATGTAATAGACCGCAGACAGGTCATGAAATGGAAGCTGCAGTGTGTGACGTCTTGCGATCATGTGAACAGACGTACCTGACGTACCAGCTAGGTGTAAATTACAGAAAACAGAAGACAGTAGTGGCGAGCCTTGGATGAGGCCCACATCCAGAGTGGAGATACACAGACTGATGATAATGATAGGCTAAGTACCTACGACTAGTTCTAAATTTTTCTTTGCTTTATTTATTCTGAGTCTTTTATTTTGGAAACGGATTTTTAATCTGAGGCAGTACGTTGTTTGCCAAGTCAGCTAGTTATATGTAAAAACGTTCCTCGTTTAACGCTCTTTCCACTAGTGTGCATGAAAATAAGTTCTGTAATTTTTAAGGTCCTTGTTTTTATTTTTTGTTTTTTTAATATAATTCTATGTAATGTTATCTAAAAAATTCATTCTTGTAAAATTTCACCGAAATCCGTGCAGTAATATAATACGTGAGAGATTAACTTAAACTATAGCTGCTTTTTGCATCATGGCTCCCTCACCTCACATTTAAAAGAGTTAATCCCTCGCGCGAGGTGCATGATTTTTCTTTGCATCATTAATGATTACAAGCTGTACAAGCTAGTATGTTAATGTTGTTTGTGCTAGTCATTAAAATGCTTGTTTATCATATAATATGATAGATAATAATACATGTCAATCACTATTGGACTCAAAGGGGTCAATTTTGTGAAAGGCGTGTAGTTATTTAAGGTGTGAATTAATTATAATATTGTCGTATGCTATTTCGTTTTTAAAATAACTTGCAAGGATAAAATAATAATGATTTCTGTTTTTACATAGATGATCCATTGGGAACAGTAGGTACTTACCTACTTTTTCATAATGAAATGTAACCTATGTCCTTTCTTGTATCCCTGACATAATTATCGATTGAATAATTAAGACGGGCAAGCGTAACAAACAAGCAAACTCATTATAATCTACTAACTGGTGCCCGCGACTTCGTCCGAGTTCTGGCTGAAAGCTACCCCCTATGTCCTTTCTGGTGTCCCAGAAAACGTGTATGCAAAATTTCATGGTGATCGGTTTAGTAGTTTTTGCGTGAAAGCGTAACAAACAAACAAACTCACATTCACATTTATAATATACTTAGATGAAAGTATTTTCAAAATTCAATCCACTAGTTTTTGAGTTTATTTAATACAATTTTCTCTCTTTATAATATTAGTTAGTATACTTGTAAATATATATTTCGATGGTATATACTTATTTACCTACTAATATTATAAAGAGAGTAGTTTTGTATTTTTGTTTGTAAACTCAAAAACTACTGGACCGATTTTAAAAATTCTTTTTCACATATATAAAGCGACATTCATTGAGTAACATTAGGATAGGTTGTTTATAAATTTTACAAATTTACGCGGACGAAGTCGCTTCCAACAGCCTAGTATTAGTATAAATTAATATCAAAATAAACAAAGCAACGAAACAATTGACATTTCTTATATTACACCCTGGTCTATGTACAGAAGCTGATTGCGACCGTGTGGAAAACTTACCTAAGTAATACAACTTACCTATTTATGTAACGTGAAATACCTTGCAATACATTATGTATTGTATTATTAAGAGTATGTCTACAAATTTACCCTCAACGCGTGAACACCACCCACCAAAATAGATTACAAAGAATGAACAGATTATAAAATATGATCGCCTCGTTTCGGGGCACCAAAGTAGGGTGACCATAAGGCGCGTCTTCGTCCGCGTTGAAAAAGAAAAAAGTGGCCTATTCTGTGTCCTGTACGTCTAAATGTTTATCTACCAAGTTTCATGAAAAACAGTTAATTCGTTTATGAGTTACGAAGAAACATATACATTGATACATACAGAAAAAAATCTAAAAATGTCAATTTAGTTTCAATATCATGTAAAGAGCCTATAAACACGACATCTCTGAAAATAAAATAACTTACTCCATGACCAACGTTTACAAATTTATTATTAGTATTGATATTGATCAGCAATCAATGATATTGACCTTTATAGATGGTAATTAAACTATTCATATATAAATAACGATATATTTACAAAATATTATCTAAGTAAAATCTAAGACTAAAAACTAAAATATATTATTAAATATATTATTAAGTCCCTTTTGTTGTAATAACTGGCTAATCGAAATATTTATATTTCTTTTTAATAGGTATGCTTAGTGACCATTTCAAATAATTCTTACATGTAAACAATATTGAGAATAAAATATGTGAAAATACAACATTCGTTATCAGCACGAAGTCTCTATTTAATTGAGTTTTGTGGAGAAATGTATTATTTTTCATTTAAAAGTGAATCGGCAATTTAATTTTCTATGTATGTACATATATATAAATTGTGAAAATACAACACCTTTAGGCAAGGTTCCGAAGATACTGGCAGCGTTCCCCCTTTGAATAGCTAGACTAAATTGATTTTAAATGTACATTATATCTAGAATGTTTTAATCGTAAAACATTATTGGCTTTTAGTCAGTAATCACAAACAATTCAACCCACGAAAACGTCACAAAATCTGCACATTTTAGAAATAAATTGTCTAAGTATACTTACCTACTAAATATAAAATTAATTTTAATTTTGTATGGACTTCTATCGATAAAAAATAAGTTTTAGAAAATCCCCTATAAGAAGCATAAAATATGGTCACACTAGTTGTGAACCGCCAGGTGGTTAGACAATAGTCGATACCGTCCGCCCCCGAATCAACAACCCCCAGAGACTCAGCTTTATAATGCGGGGCCTATTTACTTAACTAGATTGATAATGTTTACAGACTAGAACTTTGTTGAACCGCGACTTTTTCCAAATAAAAAACTCGTGGTTACTTCTGCCTGTCCACACCAGTAGACTGTCCAGCGATTTTGGTCACTAAGACGTGTCTCAGATTGTCTATTACTATACTATAGGTACCTATGTCTATACTATAGATAGACAAATCCTCCTCTAGGCCTGTTGCTAGACCAAAAATCGCAGATCTAAATTTTCGCCCCATTGGAAAGGGCATGTAACATATTTTAGACATGTTGCACAAAATTTCGACAGTGTGGACGTCGCCTATACCTACCTAAGTGAGTGGCTGTTCAGTTTCGGCTGTTTCAGTTTTATATTTATTTTGATTACAATTCTTTTGAATTCCGGATGAAATTTGGCGACTTCCAGTCTTAATTCACTTAATAAATTATTCATTTATGTGTACTTAAATGAATTTTTAATATTTAATGTGTAAATACATCACTTAGAATTAAATTAAATAACTGTATAACTCCTGACATGATTAAGTATTGCTGTGTCAGAATGTGTGATTTTAATTAAAATTAAAATGTAAATTTTAATATTTTATATAATAAATTTATGAGTAAAGCACTATCAAGAATGATAAGACAATTAACTCATTGTAGATATGTTATTGTTCTATGTGCTCCATTTTTGTGAATTTTTCATTGCCGTGTTTTTTTTAATTACCTACTACGACCTCGCTGTATCTACTAACTTATCTCTGCTCTTATAAGTATGTGGTTATGAAGAGTGTAGTTGTTACAATATATAATAACTAGCTGGTGCCTGCGACTTCGTCCGCCTTGAAAAAGAAAAAAGGTCTACCAAGTTTAAATGTTTATCTACCAAGTTTCATGAAAATCAGTTAATTCGTTTAAGAGTTTTGGAGGAACAATACAATACCTACACTTACAGATTTATTATTAGTATTGATTGATGACAACATTTAAAATACAAAACAATATTTTCTATGTTGGACTGCGAAGATGAGACTGAGAAGACAAATCGCGCAACATGGTCTACAAGTGTGTACTAGGCTTTAGACTCTCACAAATATAAACTTTTTAAGATCATGAAATAAAAAATTTTCAATTCTATATAATAACCTTTCGAGAAGTGTTTAATTTTGATTACATTTTAAATTTATTTTATATGAAAATCTTTGATTTTATCATTGGAAGTTTAATATAAAGTCGTAAATATTAGCCCATAAAAGAATTATTATACCTACTCATTGTTTTATGAGCCATATAAGTAGGTAAAGATACTGGCAGTCAAACTTTCTGGATTTCCAGACAATCCACTTTTAACCCGAACGATTAAGAATTCATTTTTCTATAAAAAGAAATTCTATATCTTTATAACATATTAAATAAATAAGATCATGTACTAAAATATATTAGTTATAGATATATCAATTAGTTAGAGTGATCAAAATAAGAAATTAAACAGGACATCTAAAATAAAAAATAAAATGTACACATTTACTTACATAATTAAAAAAGATGCACAGGCTGTATACCTCTCTGTATCTTTGCCACAAGCGTTGATTAAAAAAAATAAAAAAGCAACATGGCCGCTTAGAACGTCCTTCGAAAAAAATTTAAATCGTTCCAAATAAAAAATGGAGAACTAATTTCATGCGTTCGCGGTACCTTTTCGAAACGATCTAAGAGTGGGACAGAAACACGAGTTAGAAAGAGACGGAGATGTTATAAATGTATTAATCGGGTCGTAATTTTGTGGAATATGTTGTTGATGTGGTGCCAGCTTATTATATTCTTTATGTGGCCTTTGGCGGCGTTTTTTTTTTAATTTTTGTATAGGTAGGCAAACGTCAACTACATTTTTGAGGTTTATGGAATCCAGCACTTATCAGTAGGTACATATGTGTGTCAGAGCTTAAGTGTACAAGAACAAATTTTTGGCTAAAAAAAGTCGAGGTTCAACCATGTTTTGGTCTGTAATTTTTAATCTAGTTAAGTGAACAAACCAGTAAGTACCTATTACAAATGTGGATGTAACTAATGCATGTCTGTAACCTTTTCACGCCTTAACTACTCAAACGATCATAGTGAAATATTGCATACACTTTGTCGGGGATACAGAAAAGGACAAAAAAGGACATGTTCCAATTTTTATGCCGTCTCTACCACCAGTTAGATATTTTTTCACTGAAGGTTTTAGGATAATCTAGAAAAAAAAACCAATATTTTGCAACCAACTCGCCGAAACTGCATAAGCCTTTGTCTGTTAGGTAAGTACTCCGTCATCTTTTTCTAAATCACTCAACCGATTTTGATACGGTTTTCAGGAGAGAGGAATGTACGATACAGGTTTGTGTAGGTATGTAATTTGCAAAATTTGCATCGCTACGAAGTCGTGACAAGTCGCTAGTAAAACTATAAAAATAATATTTTATAACCTAGCCCTTACTGACAAATTTTAATACCAAAAAATATAAATTTAATTAAATTTTAAACCAGCTTCGAGAACACCCCGTATAGGTATATTGATTTAAGATAATATTAAAAGAAAAGAGCAACTTGATATTTCAAAATATAGACTATGTTCACAGAACTATAGAGATGACGACGTTTTATATCTCTGCCTACTAATCTACTACCTACTTTTTTAATATACCTACCTATTATACTTATTATAAAGATTATAGGTACCTCCTAGGTATAAGTAATTAAAAATAAAAATTATATACTTAAATATGACGATAAATCTGTGAACAAAAATTTCAGTAGGAAAAATCAGTAAGACTTTTCTTGGGTTTTGGAAGATACCTATTTAAAAAAATCTTCATATCTTTATATTATTAAATAAAAACATAGCTCCAACAGCTAATTAAGAAAGAAAGACTATTTTAAGAAGAAAAAGAAAATAAACTATTTGGTATTTTTTGTATGAAATTAAGTTTAAAAAAAAAATATGACAGGAGTTATAAAGTCCTCTACATTGTAAGTAGGACTAACAAGCAAGCAACACTAACGAGCCTGTGCTAGCAATGTGAACATGCCCTAAAGAGACCTTATGTATCCGACGGGAAAAAAAGGTCTTGATTATCTACTCGGTTCGAAAATGACTCTCCAAGTTCACACACTAACGATCAACAAAATTAAGTTTTTAAACGCGGACGGGTCTTTGAAGAAGTAATCACGTTTTTGAACGAAAACAAGATGGCCGCCGAATTATTTTTTTGTACGCGCTATAATTATAGGGTGAGGCGGGCGCGTTGTGTTATTATTTTTACATTTTCTATTCGTTGTTGACGCTAATGTAATAATGTATCTACATATAATATGTATAGTATATAAAAATACTAGCTGTACTTGCAAATGTTGCTTTGCCAAAAAAATTTTTGGGGTATAAACCCCGAAATAAAATATAATCCTAATGTTTTTTTTATATAATTTTTTTTTTACCTACAACCTATTCTCAGACGCACCCACTCAAAAAATTTCATAAAAATCGGTCAAGTCGTTTCGGGGGAGTTTTGTTATAAACACCCTGTTCTGTTACACAAACACTGTGTTAGAATTTTATATAGGTAAGAATTTTATTTTATTTAATTTTATAGTGTTAGAACTGCTAGGGAGTGGAACTCATTGCCTGCGTCCGTGTTTCCTCAAAATTACAACCTCGTCTTCAAATCAAGGGTAAATGGGCATTTACCTACTAGATAAGCGTGGTCCACCTTCGACCGCATCTGCACCTTACATCAAGTGAGATTGCGGTCAAGCGCTGCCTTGATTTAATAAAAAAAAAGTATAAGTAGGTATAGTACTTAAAGTACCTTAGATAAATTTAAGAGAAATTTCCCAAAACTAATAAATTCACTACGCTCCACTAGATACGGCCCCACCTAAAAGGAATAGCTCCGTAAATGAGGCCACTTTTTATTGTATAGTGTATGTAAAACATCGTCACTCCTACTTATTTATCACTTTTTACATTGTTTAATTATATTTTTACACAGTTTCATTACGCAAATTGGCATTAAAATGAAATCATGCCAATTATCATGCCCAAAATTTAATAAAACATTCGTAACGTACATATTAAAGACAGTTTGCAGTGCGACTAGCTCGGGTACGCCGAATTCGGCGTACTAAAAGTTGCCGCATTTTTCTAGTAGGTACGGCGGCAGTATCTAAGTCGAACGTAGCGAGACCAATCAAATATCTTTAGATAAATATTTGTTTAATAAAGTGAGTAGGTATACCTATTTGTTGGAAATGTAAAGTGCAAAGTATGAAAATTTCAGAAAATGCCTCAAAGATTTTTTTTTAGAAAAAAATCGTTGTACTTAATTAAGTATATCCTGTGTCCTATACGTCTAAATGTTTATCTACCAAGTGTCATGGAAATCAGTTAATTCGTTTAAGAGTTATGGAGGAACATACATACTTACATACATGCAGTACCTACACTTACAAATTTATTATTAGTATTGAATTGATTGATTGATGATTATATAGAAGAGTTATTAGGACAAGTTTTCAGCTTGTCTCAAACAGGTAGGTCTACCTACCAGGATATGTCTACCATCTTTCAGAATAATAAATGTAATATCGCCCAAAAGTAGGGCTAGGTTTTTTGGGGACAGAACTCTGAAAATTAAACTTTTTCAACTTTTTTAACACCTTTTAAACCTGATTTTAAAATCTAATATTTACAGTAGTCTAGTATCTAAGTATAAGTAGTCTAAAACCTACAGAACTCAGAGACATAATCTTAATGATTACGTATTAAAAAAATTACCTAAATCAATTTAGATATTTTGGAAATTTGATAGGTAGGTAGGATCTCTTAGGTATAAGTATTATTTACCTATGTATAAGTAACAAAAAAACTTTTAAGATTAATACCTAATAGGTAGTTTATCTATAATAAATATATCTAAAAATGTAAACATTTTTAAAAGCATTTTTCAAATCGGTCCACTAGTTTTATTAGGTATATTACCTACATAGGTACCTAGGAGTGCCCCTACAACTTGAACCTAGGTTTAAAATTAACAAATAAACTATTTTAAGATACCTATATCTACCAATTATAATAATTTTATTAATAGCAACATTAATGTGAAAACTTCCAGTTCTTTTTTTAAACTAGACACGAATTATTATTAGTAACTTCAGTTCCAAATGTCAACCTGAATATTTAATGTCGCCGGTCGATCTAGGGCTGCGGTTCAAAAAAAAACCAACAAAATTTGACCTCCCCCGCCCTTGCGACGACAAATAAAAAAACAAGAATCAGGGAAAACAAGAGGAAACTACAGAGCTTGTTTTATACTGGCTGGTAACGAGTGCGAAAGAGACAGACATACGTTGCTCTGTTCATCGCGATTAGAACACGACGCGTGTCATTGGCTACGCGGAGCCGATAGAGGGCGTCCATTCCGTGTTCCCGCCATAAATTGAGTTGTTGACACTTTAATAAGGTAAGGTTATGTTATAATATTGTTTTTTTTTTATTTCGTGCGCGCGAAATAATAACCGGTGAATATAATTATTGTTATGATTCCAGTTTTAATGAACTACGTGTGTGGTCTTGCGCTTGTATTGTAGATATTATTAAATGGTTTTCTTTTGAGACGCCATTTTGCTTGGCCATATTTTCGTTCGGTTTAAAGCCGCTTAGATTGCGTTTGCGGTGTAATATTTGTTAGGCATGTTGTCCAGCGTGAGCTTTTTTTAAAGTTAGGTCGGCATACAGGCTCACATTCCACTTCTTGATGGTGTAGCTGGTTACTATCACTTTAAACACAAGCAACGCCCCAGGTGCTATAAGTAAGTGAGCTACCGAGTGCAAGACAAAGAATTGGGAATTAATTTAGATAATAATAATATTTATTATTAATATTTAATTTTTCATATTACTAGTGACCCGCTCCCGGCTTCGCATGGGTGCATTTTTGACGATGTTCTGTTGTCAAGCGAGCGAGTCAAGACTGTTGTTAAGACAGCTTGAATGTATTTTCTTACGCGTAGTTTTTATTTTATTATACGATTACGATAACTCCATATAAGTATAGGTAATTCGTTTAAATTGTATCCGTTTAAATTGTATATAGGTATGGTGTTTTTGAGACCATGGCGTAGCTACATAAGTACTTACTACATAAGTACCTACATACATTGTTTAATAATATATGTAAGGATTTAGTTAATTGTATTTAATACTAGCTGTTGCACGCAACCTCGCCTGCGTAACTTTATAAAATTTAGCCTATGTTATACTCGCTGATAATGTATCTTTACCTACTTATATAGGTGGAAAAAAATTCAAAATCGGTCCAGTAGTTTTTGCGAGTTTATTACAAAAATACAAATATCTATATCTTCTCTAAACATAAAAATACAAGTGTTCTCTCTTTTCAATATTAGTAAGAAAAGATAATAAGAATAGATAATTAGTTTTAGTGCCTTTTTGACAAACGTCAAGTAGGCCAAACTGTCATTTAAAGTCACCGGTAACCGGGAATAATTTAACCTTTGTTTGTACTGTAAACGTCACAAACATTGAATAGAAAATAATAATAAAAAATCGGCTACCGATGGATGCACTAAACCGAGTGCATAATTCAATAAAACAGAAAATGATTTAGTAACTAATCAACACTTTACTTGCATTTGGTGAAAGAGGCGCTAAATCTTAAAAGTATTTTGATAGTAAAATAAAAGCCCTATAGTAACCTAATGAGTGTAGCAAGGCCTTATCTTACCTTAGTTAATTTTACTGTTACGGCCTACCTTCATTTCTAAATAAATTTTTAATCGGTTCGCTATGGTAAAAGGCTTTAACCGTAACCTAAGTAATATGGATTTCTCGTTAAAGTTATCCAATTGATTTTTTATTTAGGAATTACATACTTAAGCAATGCAAGCTCAAACTTGCGCTTACTTACAGAAAAAAATTTGAGCGCAATAATTATGAAGAAATAATATTATATTTTTATATGACTTTAATTTATTGTTACGATTGTAGAACTATCAAGTTACGAGTAGCCTAAATTATGACTAAAAATATAGTATTCTTGTTACTATGTTTTTAGTATTCTTGTTACTATATCAAAAACTTACGTTTTTGATAATTACAATCATCGAAATAATATTATATATCTCTTTCGCTGCTTACAATACCTACACTTACAGATTTATTATTAAGTAATTGTTGATTGATTATTTAACGAAACCCATTGTAAAGTCAGGTCAGTTCAGGTTTCAGTCGTTTCAGGTTTGATTCCCGGCAAGGCCAATATTTGAAATGGAATTTTCATCGTTGCCTCTGGTCAGGATCTGACAAGACACATTATCCTAATTCCATATTATTCCTATACCTTGCTATAATTGCTTGCTTATTAGGCGACAGTGACAGTAGATGTTTTTTTTTTGTCCTGCCGGCTAGGGTTTAACACAGGACAGAGTTCTTTTGTAGTTCGCAGAGTTGTGCAACATGGTGTTTACTTAATCTGTGATATGAACATACGCCTATACCTAGGTAGGTACATAATATGGTACAGTGTAGATATTGATCGGCCATATTTTTTTTTGTTGTAAATATAAATGGTCTGTTAGAAAACGAGAATGGGAGCAAGGGACAGGAGAGTATGAGCCGAGTTTTAGTCATGCATCTATAAGAGACAGTAGTTATCTACAATCAAGTGGACCGTCACCCTCCGTGTGCTGGGTGAACGTCCTTTTGTTTTAAGGTACTGAGGAATTTTGGACTAGATACGTTGCCTACAAAATCTACAAATGTCAAATAATCCAAATAAAACCTCCAAGCCTCACCGCAGCCGGCGGCGGGCTAAAAAAAATCAATACTCTTTCAAAGAGAAGACAAATGTTATTAACAATTGAAAGAAAACAACCGAGATAAGGGAATCACACGTCAACAGATTCGCAACGGTGTAAACAATAAATTCGTGTCTATGCCCAGGTGACCGGAGACAAATTTATTTTATTTTTCTCGAAACTGTCAAACGTAACGTCAATATTTTGGCGCGATTCGCGCCGCTCCGGGAACGAGTTGACAGGTTTGCAGTTGTACTAAAAGAAAATAGACTCTATTCTTTGTGGGATAAGATTTTTAAATATGTTTCCGACTTAGTTACGATAAATTTGTCGCGTTTTAGAAGCCGAATAAGACACGCTTGAAACTAATGAATCGAATCGCATTCTTAGAAAATGTCACACGACATGACTTCATGGAGAGAACACGACAAGTGCAAAACCTTATTGTTTAACCGATAAAGTTTAAAATTACTCAATATTTTTGAAAAAAAAAGTCTTCGCTGTATAATTTTGTGGTAAATTGATTATTTTGACAGTTGGTGACGTATTATTTTGTAAACAAAGAGACATTGTGTACTGATTGTATGGTTTTACAAAATAGGTTTTGTGTGAGATTTTAAAATATTATGAAAGGGTTTTGTGTGAAAGCAAGCAAGTGAGTAAGTGATCGTCATAATTATGTGCTGTCACAAAGCTAATTTTCTCACATTTTCCTACCTAATAACTTATTCTTAATCCTACTGGGTTGGCACCATCAGGTGAACCCTTAGCCTACGTATACCTATGAACCTTTACAAAAGATCATTGCTAATCCTCACATGAGCTTAGAAAATTGTTCTATATTATAACAATACTAGCTGCTGCCCGTGACTTCGCCTGTGTAACTTTATAAACTATATATCAAAACCTTCCTCGAGAACCACTCTATCCATTGGTAAAAACATCATGAAAATCAGTGCAGTAGTTTTTGCTAGTAACAAAGTTTTTGTTAGTAAACAAAAAACACTCACTACTAAAATTATTTTTACACCTACGAATGTATTCCTAAGCTGTTATCTCTGGCTGGACATAATTCTTCCAAAAAAACAATTGACATCTGACAATAAAAACCCCAACACGCAATATTGTAATCGAGAACAAAGCGACGCGCAAAGAAAACGACAAGTGCCACTCAACTTTGACAATCGAGAACAAACGAATTCGAATTTCAAAGTTTCCCACTGCGCGCCAAATCAATTTTCTTCTAGTGTCAACATTTGAGAACGTTCCAGTTTCGATATTTAAAAAAGTAAGTACCTAAATTATGCGTAACTATTTCTAAACGTTCGGATAATGCTTACGGAGTTATTTAATACTTAGCTTTTGCGCGTTCGTCCGCTTTTTCTGTGTTGAGAAATAAAAATATGAACAGAGGACAAAAATATAAATCTGTAAGGGTGGAGTAAGTCACTTTATTTTCAGAGATATCAGAGAACAGAGTTTATAGGCTCTATACATGATACTGAAACTAAATTGACCATTTTTAGAATTATTTTCTGTAGGTACCTACTTACTTAGGTCTTTTTAACTCTTAAACGAATTATCTGACTTTCATGAAACTTGGTAATAAACATTTAGACGTGAGTACTTACAGGACACAGGATAGGCTAAACAAGCTAGTATGAGCAACAAAGATATACAATACTAGGTAACCCCAACTAGGTACACTATTCTTGATTTAATCTAGGTATACTTCTATACTAATATTATAAAGAGGAAAGATTTTATTGTTTGCTAGACCGATTTGAAAAATTCTTTTACCATTAGAAGCCGACATTATCCGTGATGAACATAGGCTACTTTTTACCTTGGGAAAATGCTTCATTCCTACGGGAAAACGGGTAATAAGACAACGGGTAGTAAGAATTATCCTACCGTACTCATCTTTTTCACATAACTTCTAAACGGCTGAACCGATTGGGTTGAAATTTTGTATGGCTATTTCGATGGTCTCCTGGATGATTTAAAAATACAATTGGACCCGGTAGGTGGCGCTGATGTCGGTATGTCAACTACTAAACGGCTTGACCGATTGGATTGTAATTTTATACCTATTACCATGGTTTCACAGATACGAATGTATTGTATTTTATAAAGTTACGCGGACGAAGTCGCGTGCAACAGTTAGTTGGTTATAATTAGGTATACAAGAAAACAAAAAAAAATAACAAAAAATATATACAAGAATTTATTTTTTACATTTTATGACATCTTGTTTATCTGTTTCTTGCTGACCTACCCTTAAGTGTAGACGTCAATCTGTCTAACGACCTTTACCTACTTGATATATTGATTATTTTATTCTTCATAGATATTAATAGAATTAACTAAAAGTAAAGTGTTACTTTTAGAAATAATTTTATGTTTTATTAAATTATGCACTCGGTTTAGTGCATAGGCGATTTTTTTTATTATTTTCTTTTTAATGTTTGGGACTTTTACCGTACAAACAAACAAAAGTGTGTATATTATAGGTGAATTATTATATTAATGTTTGAAGGCGACACTTGTGGGGGCAATCGGCGCATGTGTACAATTGCGCACAAAATTGCTAAGGAAAATTTCTTATTTCGTAATTTTTCACCTCACTCACTTAACATTACAGGCAGTGTTGATATTCCTTCCATAAAATCATCGTGCGATGTCGAAGAAGATCGTCTTTTTTAGGCATTAATTCACCATGACGTATTACTAATACGATAAAACAATCTGTACGCAACAGTACCCAAGAGACTGGAGACGCGCGAACGACGTGCGGGAGGGGAAGAGCGACTGAGTCTACCAATAACGTGTCGGCACACCGACGCGTACTCGCCCCTCACTTTCCTCTGCCCCCTTAAAAAATAGGATTCTGCGCACATTTGCCGAGAAGTCTTTATTCGCTGCACGACCTATATCTCCATTATCCCCGGTTACCGGTGACTTTAAATGACGGTTAGCTTAACTTGACAGACGGTGAAAGAGGCCCTAACTCGAATGTCATCAATTTACATGGAGCACTATTCGATTTCTTTGTAAAGACTTCCTTTCCTACATATGTATATATCGACAGTGTCTTAATGAGGATTTAATTCTTAGGTGCATGTTTGCATGTTCGCAATACTTAGCTAAGTCCTATTCTTACACAGTCTAGTAATTATTATTCCGCAAGTGATAATAATGGTGAACGTGCTGTAAAAAGTGCGTAAGCTAAGACAAGTTCAACTTAATTCCACCTTGAGTCTCTTGTTAAGTAGGAATTAAGTTGGCACTCCATAACAGCACAATGTACTTAACTATTAAAATAATTTATAACGCGGCTGTACGCTAATCAGTCTTGGCCTATGAATGGTGATTATAGCGACACCTGTCAGTGAGTTGCCAGTTTGAACCATGTATGGTAACTGTTTTAAAAACCTTATTTATTTAACTAGTATGTAAGTAAGATAAGTGTAGGTGTCTGCTTAATTGATGAACTTATAAAGTTCAAGTAATAAGTAGGTAGGTACACTGAGATATACTCAGCATCGGCCTTTACTAATAGTCCAGTATCCCTCACCTGATTTTTTTTCTGATTACTAACAGGCTGAACTCCGAGAGTAAGTATAGCTTCGGTTTGTTAAGACGTCCACCTTTATCCTCTGCGAAAATTCTCGATAGAGTTAGCTAAAGTAGTTAGCAGCCATAAACAACTTCCAAGCGTAGGACTGGGAAAACGTACCACTCAATTTGTAGGACTATGCGGCCATTTTATTTTATTATTATACAAATGTTTACTAAGCTTTTTATTGTACAAAAAATCAGCTGGTTTGTAATCCCATCCCTTCCAAAAAACCACTGCCAATGTATCACAATAAATAGGTCATAAAAATTTATAATAATAACCAGCTGATTTTTTGTATACAGCTTAGTAAACATTTGTAATAAAATGGCCGCATAATCCTACAAATTGAAAGATACGTATTCCCAGTCAGGGAGTTTTAGCCTGTTAGTAATTTGAAAAAAATTCAGATGAGGGATACTGGACCATAATACTTATTATAATTGCGAGGATGGATGTTACTTTTCACGCAAAAACGACTTAAAGGCACAAAATGTATCAACTTAAAATTTATTAGCACAATAAACATCAATGTCATTTTTTTTTATTAGAAATGGGTTTGCTCTTGGCCAATAATATATTTTAATCTGCAATTATTTTGTCCCCACTTCTCTTCTATAAACCCTCAACAAATTTTTGATTGTAGGAAAAATAAGTCGCGCGAAAACACTAGTTAAGTAGATAGGTACCAACAGTAATAAGGGTAATAAGAAACAGAGCGGTGATGGAGTATAGCTAATATATTTTTTCCTTTACAAAATATAATATGGATGTATATTATACATCCACAAACAAAAACATCTATTCCGTATACCGCCCGCCCCATGCGGCCAGAGCTAATTACGATGCTTACAAAATACAGTGAAAGGCTGGAAAGATGGTTTTTGAAATGATTTGATAATGCGCCGCGCTTGCAATGACAAGCGGAGCGATTAGCTGAGCGGGAAGCGGGTTTAGCTTCCCGATTTTAAAAGTAGTTTAAAACACTGTTCTTCAGTCGAAAAATAGTAGGTAATCTTGTCAGGTGACAGACATATCTCTTTAAATTGAGACCACGTATTACTTCGCTCTAGCCAATAGATAATAGTAAAATTTCCTTCAAATATATAAAAAAATTACCTCTCTGTTAGCCTATCTGCTATAATTTAACTCTAATATAAGTTCCAGGTTTATTTCTCTTTTAAAATGTGTTTATTTTAATGTAAGTAAATCTAGGCCCCAACTGTGCATTTATGAGAAAAGCAATGTCAATGGCGTTTAGATTACTTATCTAAAACACGTTAAAAATAAAATAAAATTCGCTACAAGATTATAATTAATACCTAATAATAAAATATTTGTTTGTTCCAACAAATTAAGGGTCTCTTTTACCAACAACAAGTAAAGTGTTGATTAGTTACTTTTCAAGTAACGCTAATTGGAGAGTAAATGTTACGAGTATCTTGTATCAATTTCATTGAAATTACCCATTGAGTAATGGTAAGTAAGGTACTCGAAGATGGTGAAACTCGTACGTTTTCTTACCTTTGACTTTAAATGGCGGTAGGCCTACTTGACACTTTAGTCAGAGATAGTGAAACAGGCCCTAAATCACATTTTTACTTAATTATTTTGTGAGATTTAAATCAATTCTTACATCTAAACTAGGCCGCTCTGAAAGTGAGGCCGCCATCAAGTTACCATGCGCACACCTTTAAAACGGTGATAAGACCTCCAGCACGGCATGTGGCATCCATTATAGAATCGGCCATTGTGTTTACCTGTCAAAATATTTCTTTTTTTTTTTTTCAAACGCGGCAAAGGAAGACCTTGGCCCATACAGCCTGTACGAAAATTGAATTTTACAAAAAAAATCCTTAATTTGTTTCTTTCGATTTGAATGTTTAGATAAAAATATATTAATAATGTTTTGTCATCTGTTGTGTGCTTAATTTGAATGTATTATTATTCTTTTTTGAAGTGGAAACTTCTGTAGGCGCGTTTGGCATTTGTGAGATGGAAAAAACCATTGAACTCGCAATGTCATGTAATGTTAATGTAACTGAAGGTAATGTAATGTCACAATAACTTAAAATTATAAGAAATAGAAATAATTTATTTGCATACACAATATGACACTTACAAATACATTAGGTATGTAAAGATATACTTACTTACATATTAAAATTAGTGTTGTTAATTATTAATTAATTAAATTGCTTAACAAATTATTACAATCTTACTAGACCCAAACGTGCTCTATGCTAGAATATTTTTTTAATTACTTAAAAAGTTATTTAATTAAAAAAATAATTAACTAATTATGAAGTTTTCTAATCACTTACAAAACGGTATAAAATCTTTACAATTTTATTCGACCCAAAGTCCTTTGGATGATTAGTTAGGGTGATTGCCTTAACGCCCTATCTCAGGAGTATACCGGGTTCGATACCTCGCTATTTTCGAACTATGGTCTGGATCTGAACGTGAACATGAACAGTCATTTGGGACTGCCCATAGAATTATAAAATGCTACTACTGAAAAAGACCACACCGTGAAATAACAGCATTTGTGCTTTTGTGTTTCGCTAAGAATGTCAGAAGCCATTTTCTCTATTCATTTCCAATCCCATATCCTGAACCTGTGGCCTTGGTCCATCAAATGAACCGACGACGGCTTGTCTATAGACCAAAGAGCTATAGACCTTAAAACATAAAAAGTATTATTATAGTCTGTGCGAGAAAAGTGCTGGCTCATCTGTATCTACTTCCCTATTAACTATAAATGGGAAAGTTTGTATGGATCTATGGATGTTTATTACTCACTGAATGGATTTCAATGAAACTTTACAATAATATAGGTTAAAAAAGAAAGATGTTGTGTGGATTAGTACGGATTGGGCGCCACCGTCGTCGTCACAGCGATAACGATGTCCGGCGTTACCACTCACATATTTTTCCTTTCGACCTGGATGAAGTCGCGGGCACCAGCTAGTAATAAATAATTGCGCATTGACATTTATCGTAGCACAGAATAATAATTCATTATTTAAAAAAAAGAATGCTAAAGAAAGCTAGTCGTATCGGGCCATAAAAGTTTATATTGCGCTTATTAAAGCGCGCTCGCACGTCAGGCTTAATAGGATAATTACGGTGTTGCCCTGTGAGATACGTTCAAAAACCGGTAATTACCGTGCGTTAGTACCTAATTGACTTAAAGATGGCGACCCTAATTATCTGTCACAATATTAACACTAAATAATAATTTTTAATAATACTAGTTAGTATTGTTGTTAAGTTGAGTTGCGCTTACGACTTAAAATTTTAAAAACCAGCTATTGCATGTGACTTCGTCGGTGTAACTTTAAAAAATATAGCCTATGTTACTCGCTTGAAATCAGCCCAGTTAGCTTCTAGGGAACACAACTATAGATTTTTATACGTCTAAGTACTAGCTGCTGCCCGCGACTTCGCCCGCGTAACTTTGTAAATATTATACTAAAAACCTTCCTCGAGAATCACTCTATCCATTGGTGAAAACAGCATGAAAATCGGTACAGTAGTTTTTGAGTTTATGGCGAACAGACAGACAAACCGACGCGGCGGAGGACTTTTTTTATACCTACATAATATTATTTCTATAAGGATATTTCTCTGATTACATCTCTGAATAAATTATAGTATTATTTCTGTGAGGATATTTATATACTAATATTATAAAGAGAGAAGATTTGTATTTTTGTTTGTAAACTCAAAAACTACAAGACCGATTTTAAAAATTCTTTCACCTAATATAGAAAGCTACATTAACAGAGGGTAACATAGGCTATGCTTACTAATATTATAAATACGAATGTGAGTTTGTTTGTTTGTTACGCTTTTACGCAAAAACAACTGAACGGAAATTTTGCATACCTACACGTTTTTTGCGACACCAGAAAGGACATAGGGTACCTTTCTTCCAAGATAAAAGTACTGTTCCCGAGGGATTATCTAAAATATAAAACTGTAACTAACGCCCGGCCAATGTGTTATAGCAACAAGGCGGCAAGCGTTATACCTAATTGCTTTTATATTTTTAATTCATCATCGCGTACGAAGTCGCGGGCACCAGTCAGTATTTTATAAAGTTACGGTGGTGAAATCGCGTGTAACAGCAACTATATCATGAAGAAGGTTGACTGATGAATTATTTAATTCAACTTGTTTATTAGTATAGAAAAATATTGTCCAAAAACCTGTAAGGCGGAATATATTGAAAAGGTTCAGTTAAAGAATTGTAAAAAATCAGGCAACTTTCACATAATTAAAAAAGTAGACAAACACGCTGTCATTATGTATTTAAAAAGTAAAATAAATGGAACGTTTCAACAATAATTAAAAAGTTAATTGACATCAGGACTTGGTTACTTGTGTATTAAGTCGTACGTTTAACGAAAACATTAATTAAAAAATCAATACACAATTACACACTTACTGTTTCCGTTTGTTTGTAATTGTAGAGGCAGGGCAAAAATAGATACTGAAAATGTTTAAAATATTATTTGTGTATCTACTGTAGTTGTAAATAAAAAAAAATAAGTAATTAAATATAGATCATATAAGTAATATGTCATTTTGACGCTATACTAATTATGGGATTTGTATTTCGAATTGACGATGAATGTGTTCTTTTTTTAAAAAATCCACTTTAATTATGTCTAGGACAAAAATAATTGGGTTGAAAATCTGTTTTGCTAATTCTTTCAAAATAAGATTAACACACAAATCAGTATTTCAAAAATATTCAGTAACGTAGAGATAAATTAATGCGGGATTTTTAATGATTCACGCGAATTTGGAGTCTACGGCATCAAGCCATAGAGCCTAATTCTATTTAATGCGAGCCCTCAGAGCGGACCACACACGTCGAAGCGGCGAGTTTAAAAAACGAACGCGCGAACCGCACCTTCGTTCGTTACTTCATCATGGTTTTTCTTTTTTTTTAACCGTAGGCTAGCTTTTATATATTAGAGGAAGCCACACACGCCTCTCTTATATGGGGTTGCCAACGTAAAAAAATATAAAGCCGAATAATGTTGTTGTGGTGGTGTTATTACTGGAGATTCAGGCGAGTTCGAGAGGCCAGAGCATAAATTAGTCAGGTTTATTGGGACGGCGACTTCTTACGGATTTAGGTAGGTAAGGTTTTTATAGTTTTTTAAATATTCCTTTAAGTGAGGGCGTTCGTTTGAAGATTAGTTTGTTATCAGTAATAAAGTAGGCAACGGCACGGCTTATTTTTAATGCCTTGTGAATGTTCTTTTTTTGATTCGCCAAGGAGGTAAGTTTGGAATCGGATACTTTTCGGTGGGAATTTTCTTGATGAGCACCGATAAAGTCGCCGTGTTGAATTAAGAAAAATTGCTTTTTAATTGTTATTGAAGGTAATATGATAGTTTTGGTGCTTAAATAAAAATTTAAAGGGTGTTACGCTTTTTACCTTAGAGTATAAGTACATAGACCCACTCATTTTGTTGGCTCTACATAATATAATATAGTCTAGAATTATGCATTGCTTTTTTAGAACTACTTCACCTGCGAATTACCTATATTTAGATACGTGCTTATTGGTGATGAAAGATGACGTGCTTATGGACGCATTATGGACCTATTACTTAAGAATGGACCTAACTATTAGTCGCTGTTAATAAGTCCATTCTTAGGGCTATCACACCTTACAATTTGAACGTATCCAATTTAGGAAATCGAAAGGTGTGATTGCAGTTAGAACAGATTGGATTCAATTGAGAGTTTATCCATTTTCAACTCTATATCTTCGACTTAGAAATCAATTTAGCGTAGTGTGATCACGAGCTCTCTACTTAGATTCCTAAATAGGAAACGTTCAAATTGTATAACTAGTAAATATTCACACATTCCACACAGCACCATCTAGTTCCAAAGTATATGTACGACATCCGTAGGTACTAATATTATAAATGCGAAAGTTTGTATGGACGTAATGGACGTATCTATGGATGTTTGTTATTCTTTCAAGCAAAAACTCTACTGAACCGATCACCATGAAATTTTGCATACAGGTTGTCTGGGACAAGAAAGGAGTATTTGTCACTGCAGTCTGCCATCAGTATTATATTAATTACTAAATTGTGTTCGCGACTTCGTCAGCGTTCTCTATAGCCTATAGCATTCCTCGACAAATGGATTATCCAACACAAAAAGAATTTTTCAATTCGAACCAGTAGGTAAGCACCTACTTAGTTCCTGAGATTAGCACGTACAACCAAACAAACAAACTCATCAAATTTATTATTTAAGTACCTATAGATTCCTTAATTATTCCGATTATATTTAATTATACCTAGGTAGGTATAATCGGTCGCATAAGTCGATTCAAAAGTGCAAAACAACTGAACACTCAACCCGCCATAAATCGTTGTCACGAATAGAGATCAAAATTAACTTCATATGTACAAACGATCGTAAAAAGCTTCAGTGAGTAAGTTAGTTAGTTGTGTGTTCAGTCGCTTTACAGTTTTGAATGTGTTTATGCGATTTATGCGGCCGACTGTACCTTTATATTTGATAAAATATATATTTGGCTCCGAATTTTCCCCAAAGTTTGCTGGTAAATCCGCCACTGACCGGCACACGAAGACGTTAAGCACGTAATTTAAAAAGATCAGATCACTTAGAAAGGCTTCATTCCTCCAAGTAACTCTAATGGCCTAGCGTGTAAATAGTCAATAAAATCATAGACTTTAAAGCGTGTAATCACAAGATATTAGTATTAATCAAAACATTCTCCCTCGATTAGGAAACGAAAATGGCGGTTGCGACGTTTCGCTTCTGAATCGTCTACATCAGCGACAGAGAGATAACTTGGCAACGCCAGAAGAAATAGGTCTTAACCGCCATTCGTATTGTAATTTAATGTTTGGACTAATACATTTTTATGGAGTACACAAACCGTTTTGAACTTTATCGCTTGTGTGTTAGAGGTTATTAATCTATTAAAGTAAAGGTTAGATTTATTGTTTCGGCCGCTAACTGTTGTGGGGCACGCGATTTGGTTAATATTTTGATATTCAATACATACGCTTTTATGTATGGAGACTAATACGACAATATGTTGTAGGCTAAAGTACTTATATATTCATTTGAGCAAGGAATTTTGTGTAAACCAATTTATAACCATCAAGACGTGGATTTTCAAACATTTAGATAAAGTACAAAAATATTTGAAGTGAAGATCCTACATCTTTGTTCGTCTATTTTACATAAAATCTCTTATTCAAATGAATAGATTGAATACTTACAAATCGGTCAATTAAAGAAAAGATTTGAAAATGGAGGCAGGCGCAAACTTTATTAAGATTACTTAAGGATAAGGGTTTAGGGACGAACATGACAGCACATAGGTATGCTGTTATTTCACGGTGGTCTTCTGCAAGGGCTGGTTGTCTTTAAGTTAGATACAGAATTTCTATACATATGTACTAGTCGGCGCCCGCGACTTCGTCCGCGTTGAAAAAGAAAAAAGTAGCCTATATCCTGTGTCCCGTACGTCTAAATGTTAATGTACCCACTTTTATGAAAATCAGTTTCATTAAAATACCAATTTTTATTTATTTATTAAGGTACACCAACAGAAGACACAACAATACAACACAATAATACAATTCATACAATCGGTTTTGGTCTGAAGTGAATTTAAAATTTAAAATCATTACAGACACTTGGCAATACAGAAAGTTCTTAATTAAACTAATTAATTATATACTAAGTTCCAAAATCCTTATCATTACACATATTCACAACACACACGAGTTTACATATTTAGTCTAGTAGATGATACAGGTATATTATATGTATATTATAAATAAAATATTAAAAACTATACACGTATGTATGTATGTATGATTGTATGTATTCAAATTCAAATATTTATTGCGAAACCATAATGTACAAAGATGTTACAATATGTACATACATACATACACACACACACACACATATATAAAATCTTTAAATATTTCTATAATATTAGTGGTTTAACACATGTTTTATATTATGTTTAATATGTAAGTATAACTAAAGGAATGCCCTGTTAAACAATCAAATACATTTTCAACTTCATTTGGGGTTGCCAGTGGGCGCATTCGCGCCGCGGTTGCCAGAATATTAACATATAAATTGGTATTTGTCGAGCGAGCGGCGAACAGCCACGAGATAAGGCACGGCCCGACCCGTAGTAGGTAGGTGACATCGTTTGTCATATTTCCTGAGGTGAAACGAATTAACAGGTACCTATATATTTTCGGATGAACCCCCATAATGGAATGGGTACGAGATTGTTTAGGTATCGGTAGTACAGTCGGCCGCATGAGTCGATTAACACATTCAAAAGTGCAAAACAACTGAACACTCAACGCCCCATAAGTCGTTGTCAGGACTATAGAGAACAAAATAAACTTCACGTACAAACGATCTTAAAAGAATTCAATAAGTAAGTAGGTAAGTAAGTAAATTGAGTGTTCAGTTGTTTTGCACTTTTGAATGTGTTAATCGACTTATGCGGCCGACTGTACCTACCCATACTTAAATATAAACGGAATAATTAAGGAATCTATAGATACTTCTATATATATATATATATATATATATACGATCTATACTTCTATATTAATATTATAAAGAGGAAAAATTTGATTGTTTGTTTGTATTGAATAGGCTCCGAAACTACTGGACCGATTTGAAAAATTCTTTTACCATCAGAAGCCGACATTATCCGTGATACACTATCTATCCAAAATCAGGTGAAGCGGCTAACATGACAACTACTTGGTGATATTTTTATCACCAAACCGCTACATCTATCCAAAATACGGTAGATGGCGTTTTATATACTTTTCTACGCGGACGAAGTCGCGAGCACCAGCTAGTATATGATAAGTCTGAAGAGTTTGTTTGTTTGGTTGTACGTGCTAGTCTCAGGAACTAAGTAGGTGCTTACCTACTGGTGAGAATTGAAAAATTCTTTTTGTGTTGGATAATCCATTTGTCAAGGAAGGCTACAGGCTATAGAGAACGCGGACTAAGTCGCGAACACCAACTAGTAATTAATATAATACTCACTGGCAGACTACAATGACATCTACTTACTTAGTATTAAGGTAAGTATTTTCATCCAAATAGCAACTGATTTTTAAAATTAGTTTTTGCGATATCTCATCGATATTTTCTTTTTCAACGCGGACGAAGTCGCGGCCACCAACTCGTATATTATATATAGGTATATAATATATCTGTATCATACTTATAAGAATAATTTTGTAATCTGAACATGTAAAACTCTAGCGAGTTTGTGTTTACACCAATGTTAAATTAAGGTTGGGTTAAATAGGTATCAATCAATACTTACTTATGTAATAATAAATCTGTAAGTGTAGGTATTGTAAGTATGTATGTATGTATGTATGTATGTGTCCTCCACAACTCTTAAACGAATTAACTGATTTCATGAAACTTGGTAGATAAACATTTAAATGTACAGGACACAGGATAGGCATACTACATTTTTCAAAATTCAACGCGGACGAAGTCGCGGGCATCAGTTAGTTTAATAAATAAATTCACATCAACATATTAGTTTAACATCATCATCTTAAGGGATACAAATCATCGGAAGGGCAAAAAGCATTTACCATTATTGCGGTTCCCCCAAAACATAATTTTCCAACTCCCTGCCACAAAATGTATTTATAAAAACACCCAATAACACGCGTTAATACTGGCCGAAAACGAGCAGCTGTTGCGACTATGAAAAAAAAGAACGCGCTGTCATTGGTCGGAGCGAAATGGCGCGAACATTAGGAGCATCTGTCACTTCTCATATCGCATTGTCTATGGCTTGTATTGGACGTCGCATCCTCTGTTTTATGATTGCATACTGCAATATCCAAATGTGTTGCAAGGTTATGTTTTGTGTAAAAACATATAAATATAGCTACAATACTAGCCTTTGTCTCACAATTTATAATACTAGCAGTTGCACGCGAGTTCATCCGCGTAACTTTATAAAATTTTGCCTATGGTAGATACTCGCTGTTAATGGTAGATGGTAGGTAGCTCTCTATAGGTGAAAGAATTTTTAAAATCGGTCAGGTGGTTTTCGATTTTATTCGTTAGGAAACAAAAATACAAATCTCTCTTTATAATATTAGTATAGAATTAGTAATTACTTAGAAGACTAGCGTATTTGCCAGTAATTTTTGCCTGAGAGTTATATAATATATATAAATAAAAATGAATCCCTAAATGTGTTGCTAAGCGCAAGACTAGAGAACGACTGGACCGATTTTAATTCTGTCTTCAATCATGGATAGAGGGATAATCAGGGAAGGTTTTTACGGAAAAAATGCACCCCGGGCGAATTTTTACTAAGTATGTAGTTAATTTCTTTGTCAGGAATTGAATATTTAATTTTTATTTTTAAATTGAAAAAAAAATCTAATTTTATCTACCAGTTAGTAAAATCTAACATCTTAAAATAGAAGATAAAAACATAAAACAGCTGATAGATAAAAAAAGAATTTTAATTTACTGCAATTCATAAATATGATGTCGGCTTGGTTTCCTGCTGATTAGTCCAAGGGACAACGAAAAGATGGGCTTTTTTTAAAATAAGATTACTATCGAAGTCAATAAAACCGATTTGCATTCAGGCCCGAAACCGAAATGTCGTAAAGTACATTGTTTTATTATGCCGTTTTAAGTTTTAATGTTTCCCGATTGGTTATTTAGTTAAGTGCTTATTAAGTTTTGCAATGCGCCTCCTTTATGTTGAAAGGTACATAAACGTCAAGCGGATTCGTATGAAGGAGGTTGTCTTCAAGGAATTCCTTCATGTTGCTTTTTTTATTGGACTCGAAAAAATATATAGTAGATAGTATTATTTTCACATATAGGTATAATATTATAGGTAGAGAGAGAAGTTATAGGAGACTTTGTTATAAATTTGACGCGTGTGTGTCTTACACTCTACACTATATTACATACTAGCTGGTGCCCGCGACTTCGTCCGCGTTTTCTAGGTATACTAAAACCTTCCTCGATAACCACTCTATCCATTGGTGAAAACAGCATGAAAATCGGTGCAGTAGTTTTTGAGTTTATCACGAACAGACAGACAGACGCGGCGGAAGACTTGTTTTACGTATAATAATTATTATTATGACTCGTGTGTGTTTGTGAGTATAATTGTAAACATTTTGGAACTTATTGTTGCCTATAAGGGCCTCTTTCATCAACTACAAGTAAAGTATTGATTAGTTACTTTTAGAAATAATTTTATGTTTAATTAATTTATGCACTCTGTTTAGTGCATCCTTCGATAGGCAAATTATTATTATTATTTTCTTTTTAATGTTTGGTACTTTTACCGTACAAACAAAGGTTATATCAGCTAAATTATTTCCGGTTACAGGTGTCTTTAAAATAAATATAAATATATCTTCACACATTCCACACAGCACCATCTAGTTCCAAAGTAAGCAAATAATGACGGTTAGCCTACTTGACAGATGGTGAAAGAGGCCCTAAGTATTTTCTGTACAATGTGATAATTATGTTAAATATTGTGTACCTATACCTACCTGTCATTGGAATTCACATCAGGCCTATTCTCTAAGTGTGGTTTTGCTGTGGTTATCGACTTGATGCGGTTATAGACTCGACAATTGTCTACTTTGGTATTCACTAAGCACCTGTCAAAATGTCGATGACGTTTTACCGTGGTTATGACGTCGACATCATGTCGATGATATTATTGGCGCGTTTTGGGCGCGTTATTGTGTGGTTTTCATATATTTTTCACTCACTCTGCTTTCGAAACTTCGAAAGTACCTATTATTTGTGTTGGAGTAAATACTTACTCCTTGTTATTGTAATGTGTACATCTATTAGTGTTCTTTATAAGAATTAGATTTAAATATAATAAAAAGAAACTAATGTATGGCTGTCATTATGTGTTACTAAAAATATAGAAGCTATAATATATATTGTTGTTTATTTACAATAAATTACAATATTTCCACGTAATTACACATAAATTAAGAATTTGCAATTTAAGATTTTGTGTTCGGACTTTCATTAAATCAGTATTTATTTAGTGAGAATGGTAAGTAATCGGTACGTTTTTTATAGAAATATCACCACAAATTAAATAATAGTTACTGTGGTATCACTGTAAGAAAGTAATATTTAGATATTTACATTAGACGGAGAGAACAAGAAAATATGCTTCGCCTAGCCAATTTTTTTTTAATTTTTAATTTTCTGGGATATCTAAAGTATCTGAGAGATCTCGCACTATTTCTTTTTAACTTTCCGATATGAAATAAGATACTCATTTTGTACAGTTAGGTAAATTAATTTACTACTTTATGTTATAACAATAACAAAACCTAAGTTGACATAAATGAGTGATTGATTAGCTGACTGACTGACCGAATGTAGACAATGGGTAGACAATCTTAACGCGCTTGTCAAATGAACATAGAGAATACGAAAGTTTTACATGTGGTTTTAATGTAGAACGTTTTAATGTCGACATTGGAGTCGACACGTTTTAAAAACCACACTTAGAGAATAGGCCTGCAGACCAGGACCGAATGTATAAATTGTATTATTATGTTCTATTTTTGTGTCTTTCTGTTGGTGTACCTTAATCAATACTAATAACAAATCTGTAGGGGTCGGTCATGGAGTAAGTAACTTTGTTTTCAGAAATATCGTGTATATAGGCTCTATACATGATACTCCAACTAAATTGACCATTTTTAGAATTTTTTCTGTATATGTGTGAATGTTCCTCCATAACTCTTAAACGAATTAACTGGATTTTCATGAAACTTGGTAGATAAACATTTAGAAGTACGGGAGACAGCATAGGCCACTTATTTCTATTTCAACGCAGACGAAGTCGCGGGCGCCAGCTAGTAAATAAATAATTTTAATGATAGCTTAGGTATATTAAGTTAATGTTATAAAATAACTCATTGTCCAGAAAGCCTCTGAATATTATAGATTAATTGTACCAAAGTGTTTGGTTAATTAATTCATATCTGCCAAGTAGGGGTTAAGTAACCCTTATTTGGCAGAACTTGGAGCGAGCATTGAGATATTTTTCCAAATAAGTTAATGCAAATCATTTTTTATTCATACAAAGCCAGTTCGTAGAAGATATTATTATTGTCCTGTGAACACTTTCTTAAGGCGACTTCACAGCGAGCGCTTTCATTATTTTTCTTAATAGCTGCTGCCCGCGACTTCGCCCGCGTAACATTGTCTATACTTACTAATATTATAAAGAGGAAAGATTTGATTGGTTGTTTGTTTGTATTGAATAGGCTCCGAAACTACTGGACCGATTTGAAAAATTCTTTTTCCATTAGAAGCCGACATTATCCGTGATGAACATAGGCTTTTTAAAGCGGGAAAATGCTTCATTCCTACGGGAAATCTAAAATAAAAGTAAATACTAGCGGCTTGGCCCGGGAGATAACGCCATCTATCCAAAATACGGTAGATGGCGTTTTATACTTTTCTACGCGGACGAAGTCGCGAGCACCAGCTTGTAAATTATATACTGAAACCTTCCTCTAGAACCACTCTATCCATTGGTGAAAATGGCATGCAAATCGGTGCAATAGTTTTTGAGTTTATAGCGAACAGACAGACAGACGTGACGGATGACTTTGTTTTATAATATCTAAGGACCTAACTATCTATAATATCTATAACCTACACGCTGTAAGGTTAGCTAATAAATAAATAAGTATTTTTTATAAATAGGTATTTATTTTAATTTTAAATTGACAAAAAAAATGATATTATAAATGTGAATGTGAGTTTGTTTGTTTGTTACGCTTTCACGCGAAAACTACTGAACCTATCACCATGAAATTTTGCATAGACGTTGTCTGGGGCACCAGAAAGGGCATAGGGTACCTTTCATCCAGAACGCCGACGAAGTCGCGGGCACCAGCTAGTTAATAATAAAATAATATTACTTGACGCTAACCTATGAATCGACTCTTAACTCTTAATGTTATAAAAATAATATTCGCATATAGAAACGCAGGTGAACAGAAATGCAATCGGAGTTTTTATTTTTTCATCGCATTTCTCTCTATTTAGTTAATAAATCGTAGTATAAAACACAACAGTATGGTCATCTGTTTAATATTTATGTTCAAAATTAAAGCGTACAAAGAGTAATTATGTCCAAAAGTGGTGTTGCCCGATAAGAAAAACCTTGTATCATTAACATAGGGACTATTTTAAAAATACAATTTGAAATGCTAATTTGATGGTAACGTATTCCTTCAATTAACGTCTATGGGTAGCGATGCGAAATGATCAATAAAACATTTATAATATTAAATAAGAAATATTTACAAGAATAGTTTTGTAAGGGAATAAAATTAAATTTGTAGATATTTGTATTCAGTGTTCTGTGTTGTAAGTTCTTAGGGCTGTCTATTACTAGCTTGTGTGTACCTGGGGATTGCCCCGATGTCTCCGGGAAATCCCCCATTTGAATTAGCGCCCTACCTCACCGGGACCACAAGGCCACGTGGCCGACGACGTGACCAACAATTTATATTGACATGTATGACAGATAACGCACTTGGCGACGGCTTGGAAGCGTGGCGTGGCTAGTTTAGAAGCGTGGCCACGAACGTCGGCGCTCTGCGTGGAGACTGGAGACTTTGGCCACGCGACGACGTCACCAGTAAAATGTATGCGAGTAAACTGCGTCTCACTCACTCAGTGTCCAAACCGGTGCAGTGGCCACGCGTGTTCCAAATTTAAAATGTTTAAATTTTGTGTGATTTTATAGTAAAAAGAACGAGTTTCGATACCGGAGGTTCATTGTTGAAATACTCTATACGAAAACTGACAGACGGTAGCCAAGACGTCACTGGCCACTCAAGTTGGTGACTGTGGGTAGCCAACCTACGTCGCCAGCGACGTGGCCTTTGCGTCCCGGTGAGGTAGCGCTCTTAGTCCAGCCAGCAATGCAAGCCAGCAAGCAGTCCACCCCGTTCAAAGGGCAAGGAGACACCGGGGAATTTTAGTGGATATTCCCAGATACCTGTGGTACCATACCACATACCGTCTAGCCAGCGGTAGGAAATCTGTAAGCGAATTACTCCTCGTAAAAAAGGGGCTGTCTATAGCTTAAAACCGCAGCTTGGTTACGTTGACGATTGCGCGGACAAGACTACTTGCTGAAAATCCTTTCTGGAGGGAGGGGGGGGGGGGGTGTTTAATGGGTAATCCTGGCGTTATAAGGCCACGCTTGGCTTCAGCTCAGTCATCATCGTTCCATGGTTACCATAATAACGGTCAACGTATGAAAATTATTTTTTTTTATAAAAAAATCCCGTTTTGGGGAAACAAAAGTAGCTATATACGATCATTTCTCTGTTTAAATGCAATATTGTGTAAAACTTCGGCTAGTTTACGAGTTTTTGAATCACATACAAACCAACACAACATTTTTATACCTATGTGATTTTTTGCACACCAAATGTACACGCTGAGACGCTATTATATTATTTGTAAGGTCTGGTTAAACACCCATATACAGACAAATAAATGATTTGATTTGATTTGATTTGATTTGAAAACCCAAAATGCCAAGAAATGAAGAGAAGTCCTATACTTAGTTAGATGCTGGCAATACATTTTTGTAAGTACCTATTGATTAACTAATAAATTTTAATAAAAGTGACACTTTTCAAACACCGTTAGATATTGGCTTCTGAGACGACCCATTATTACATTTAGGATCTTAGTCAGCCATAGCGGTTGGATCCAATAACGCCTATTTTCTTGCGAATAGACAAATCAAAAAAACTTTGCCGTCTAAGGAAAAATCTCGCTGAAACACTTCGGGACATGTGACGCAACCAATATGGCGGAATGGCACGTTAGGACACTTCTTTATTGCCTCTGTACCCCTAGTACCTATATACTATAAACCATGTGTTATATTTCATGGTGACAGTAGGAGATGGCGTCCTTACTAAGGCTCTCACTATAAACTGGCTGCTGCCCGCGACTTCGCCCGCGTAACTTTGTAAATTACATATATACTAACTCGAGAACCACTCTATCCATTGGTGAAGATAACATGAAAATCGGTGCAGTAGTTTTTGAGTTTTGAGTAATAAAGATTATTTCATTAGAAAACCGTATAAAATCCTGTATGAAGTTAACGGAGAAACAGACAGAAGGGGATAGTGACTTTATTTTGTAATATTTATTTACATCACTTACGTTATATTATAGATAGATGTATTATTTATCTATCTATATCTAATACATACCTATAGATATTATACATCGATAATGTTACTGTAAATCTCTCAAACCGGGCCAAGAAAAAAAATGCAATACAAAATCGATTTAGAAATTTCTTTATTCACCTAATCCAAATTAAAATTTAATTCAAGCCGCCTGCCAAAAAAATATCTATTGACACAATCTAAATAAACCAATTTGACTTTTTACACTTTCGAGTGCTTGCGTCGACAATTTTCCGTCAAATTTAATCACAAAGCCTCAATCACGAGGTGCGGTGACAAAAATTGGATTAGCGACAACGCGATTCAACAATAAACCGTTCAGACCTACCGCATTGGCTGTATAGCTTAAAACCGTTGCCGAAAAAAAGTAAAAATTGTCTATGGTCACAAAAACGTCAATGTAACGCCATCCATTTTGGCGGGCACTTTGACACAAGGGGCTGACCGCGTAAACATCTTGTTAGTACGCACCAAATACGTACTTTTATAAATATCAATAAGCTGGAAAGAGCGGTGAGGATAATATACTCTGCAACACAATGGGCATAACAAATGTTTCGCGTCGTTCCTTGTCACTTTTTCTATGTAAATTGCTCGTGTAATTTGTGAACTCGGGTCTGTGTGCGTCGCGTACGGACCTTTTTGTTGCGGTGACGTCTCAAAGGAGGTTGGATTACATTGAGAAAAAATCAATTGTATGGCAGCGCGATTCTCTTGCAATTTGAACGAAACATATACGTAATAAAATTGTTTGCAGGTCTTAGCTAATTATTTAATGTGTGACTTAGTAAATAAGTTTACTTTTTGTATTGCTTATATTTGTAAAAGTCTGAGATGCAGCCTCTTGGTTGAGTTGTTTAGGTGCTTGCTTTAACACTCTCTCTCAAGGATCTCAGGTTCGATTCCCGTTTTGGAAATGAAAAGTTGTTAGTTGGTTGGCTATTATCTAGTAGTCGCAGGGCACAGTACCAGACTGGCATATTACCTTAAAAAAGTTGGCATGCCGAGAATCGAACTCGGGAACCCTGGACAAGCACCCTGACCACTCATCCGACGGGTTTGTCATTATTAAATATACATTTTTAACGCCCTTATCTGTACCTACCTAAATTCTGCGGGCCAACAATTAGTAGCTCATAAATCCCTCCCTCCCATGAAACAATGGGGTGCTTCCGTGGTGTGTGATATTAAATAAATAGATAGCTCCGTATCACCCCAAAAACATTTCATAATCTGTTTATTGTTTTCACCCTCTCGCGAAAGGGTGGATGTGAAACCGCAAAACAACTGCCCTAAATAATCCTGCGGCTCCTTATAAATCTCAAACAATAATTTTAATCGTCGCTACGTGTTGAATCAAATATTTTGAATATTACTTTAGAGGGTTAGTCATTTAGGTAGCTTTTTTATTATTATTCTTATTTTTTTCCACAAATTCGTCCGCGTCTTTTTCTTAAGCGTATATAAAAATAAAATAAAAATTGTAAAACAAATTCACTTTAATACTAAATACTGTTTCCTGTGAATTCGTCGGCGTTAAAAATCCGTACTTCCTTACTAATATGTACATATTATAAATGCGAAATTTTGTATGGATGTATGGATATTGTTTATTAATCTTTCATCCAAAAACTACTGAACCAATCGCCATGAAATTTTCCATATGTACACGTTGTCTAAGACACCAGAAAGTACATAGGTTACTTTTGTAGTAAAAGATATAATAACGACTGACATACATTGACGTCTGACATTATACTTTTGCCAAGAGTTGGATCTTTATTTTTAGATAGCTTTTTTATATCGAAATATTTAGCCTTCCTGAATTTCTATTATATTGGTGGTTTTTTTTTAAAACGGACAAGTAGTTTCAAAGATTACCTTCTACATACAAACATACAAACTTTACTTTTTTATAATATTATGTATTTTTATATTATTATAGGATGTTTATAGTATTTATATTATTTTAATTTTTATAGTATTAAAAGGTTATAGTTAGACATCCATCCAAATGCATACCCAATTAAAAGTGTTCTTCAAAGACACGTTGATAACGCTTTGTAACGACAGCAAAAAAAAAATGTAAAATTTACTACAATCGTAACAAAATGTAACATCACCTCGCTTCAACGCTCAAGTCGCTTTATCCCGTTGCGTTTGCCGTTTAAAAAAAAAATAACACGACGTCAATACGTCAATGTGGTCGGTCACAAAAGAGGCCATTAATGTCAAAATATTTTCAAAATAAGAATGCGCCCCGGAGGCTTCGCTTTGCGAACGCCGCCCCTTCGAAATTTAAAAATGAAAACGCATAGAGTACCGATGATGGTTGAGCTTCTTTTTTTTTCGAAGTCTAAGGGCACAGCTGGGTCCTTTTTGGCGTTACACTTTTGAAATGCCGAATTCGATAGGTGTCCTTTGTAATGAATAGACAGAGACTGCGATTTCTAATTTTGAAAGTTTCTTCTCTTTCTTTTAAACAGTGGTGTTAAGACAGTTTTAAAACTGTCTACATTTATCATAAAAACACTTTTGTGGTTACAATTATAACCTCAAATGTGAAAAATATTTTGTCAGTGACCTGGGTTTCTATAAACAGTTATAGAAAGGGATAAAATAAACATATTTATCGCTCCTGCTCAAACCTGCCTTCTTTATCGCCCTTTCCACTAGTAAAAACCGTATCAAAATCTGTTTCATACTTTAGAAGAAGTTAACTGAGAAACAGACAGAGACGGACAGCGACTTTACTTTTTCTCAGACTATAGTATAAGAAAACAATATAAAGTCAGCGTATTGATACGCGGACGAATTTGCAGACAAAAGCTAATTACTATGTAAACAACATAATTTTACTTCTTTATAATATTATGTTAGCATAAGTAGATCAGGTCCAGAGAAATCGGCGTTTTGCGGTCGCTTAAAATTGGTCCGAAACACGAATTGTTCAAATAAAATTCATACAATAGCTACCATAAACATTGGGCACGCGATCAAACTGACAGGAAGTCGCTGACCACTAGCTATACGCCAGAGACAATTTAAAAAGAAAGATTGTGACAGCTGTCATATTTGGGTGCAGTTTAAATATTGTTTTCTTAGACGAATAATGCCAAGAAATATCAGCTGTCAACCGCAAAAATGACCATTTCTGCGAAAAACGGGAAATCGGAATTATACTTCAGTTATTTTGAATAATATGTACCTAGGTACTCTTAATTTTGGAGTGACCTAATTGGGGTTTATAATATTTGAGTTTACAACGTGGACAAAGGGTTGCAGACTGTTTTGTGGGCAAAAAGGATTCGGCAAAAAAGGACAATAATAACTGGAGACCTTAAAATATATAAATAAATTACTATCTGGTGGCTGTGACTTTGTCCGCGTTGAATTAAAATAAAAGATATAAAAGCCTGACACACATTGAAGTCTGACATTATATTTTTGCCAAGCGTTAGATCTTTATTTTAGGTATTGGAATATTTAGCCTATAGGTTCTTCCTGAAATTCTGTACCAACTATTTAGTTGGTAAAGGATTTTTTGAAATCTAATGAGTAATATACAAGATTACCTACCCTATATAAGTACAAACATTCAATCTTCCATGTGTGTATGATAAATTTACTCCTTGGAGTTAACTCCTTAAGAATCGATTTCAATATAAGCCCTAGGCTAATATAGGCGACAATTTTAATTATATTTATTAAAATCCAGTCGTGCGTCGGAGCTGACACTGTCGAGATTTGAAAAAAAAAAGGATACAAATATACTGATAAAATAATCTACTGGTAAAATAAGCGAAAAAAATAAACGCGAAAATTATAAAACGATTCATGAAAAATCGCTACATGAAAAAAGACGAATAATTAAATTTGCGATCATAAAAGAACGCGATGTGAAAATTTGCTACTATGAAAAAAATTTTTTTTGAAATATGTCGCACAAACCGTTTTTTTATGTCAAGCTTGACAGACAAACTGACGGCCCACTTAAATAGTAGAATAGAGTAGGTAGTTACCGTCGTCGCCTATACTGCAAATGAGCTGCCAACCAACATGGTACGGGAGCCCAAGAGGGGATTTTTGGATTTACTCGAGCGCGTCAGATATTGCCAATGTATATCTCTCACACGTCTCCGATAACGGATATGTATTAATATGACGGTTGGTAGGGTTGGTGGGGGTTGTGGTAAAATTTTAAATACAACTCGAATGCGTCAGATTTTCAGAAGGGATGTTAAGTGAACCTAAACTAAGCTCACATTTATAAAATTCTGACGATTCGGATGTAGGTAACGCGAGCTCGTGGCAGCTTTTTGAAAATGCAAAAAAGATTTTCGACGATTGCCGTTTTGTAATACTCGAGCGCGTCACATTTTCATACAGACGGTTTCAGCCTGAATTCCTGATCGTGCTGATTCTTAATCTGACGATTAAGTATATGGAGGATTTTTTAAAATACAACGCCTACAAAATTTTGAACGCCTGTAGACGCTCACCCCACCGCTGAAATGAAAAACTTCATAATATTATAACCTTTTTTTTCTTACCATTCAATGTTCAAAGTCCAATAGGTCCCCACGACGTTCGAGTGACTCCACATTTAGCATCGTGGACTCCTCTACCAACAGTGGTAAGGATAAAGATTAGGAAGGCATAGGGAAATGGGCTCTGATATCGAATGCCTTGCCAAATCCAAATCCAGACCAAGCCAACTTTGAAAAGTTCATTTCCAAGGTTAAACTAGCCGGGAATCGAACCCGGGATCCCCGGGAGCGTACCTAAATGTAAGCACCCTAACAACTCATCCAACGGGCTCGTCAGACTAAAAGAACTCGTTCAAATAACAAGTACTAAAATTGTACGATTCCACGCCAGAAGTCTTCCTAGAAAATCCACTTTTAAACTAACATTTACCTACAATTAAACGAGAAAAAAAATGTACACAAAATGGAAAAAGATCCAGAAAAGCTTGATCCGCCTCAACGTGTTTAGTGCAAGAGAGAATAGCTCTTCTTACAATGGTTTTTGCACGAAATGGCGCGTGCTGAGTGAAGTGAATTGTTCATACATTTTTTTTGGACGATTGTTTGCTAACCAATGTTTTGTAAGGAAAGAAAAGTACTTTTGAATTATTGTTCTTAAAAGGTTTCGGCTACCGGTCTTACTCTTTACCTGAACAAAACGGTGTCATTTTTGAATAACAAATCTGTACTGTTGTAGGTATAAAAAAAAATTAAAAGGATTTTGTAACACTAAAATTCGAATGTCAAAATATGTCTAAATTTTTGGCGTCCCAATAACCTAATAATATGAAACTTGGTAGATAAACATTTAGACGTACAAGACACAGGATATAGGCTACTTTTATCTTTTTCAACGCGGACGAAGTCGCGGATGCCACGTAGTTTTAAATAAAGTTCACTGCCAAAACTATTTTCATCGTTAAAAAAAACCAACAATTTTATATTCATTTAAATAACAATAACATAATCGCTTATTTAAACACACAATACAAATTAAGTGTACAAAATGTTGTACCGTTATCAAAAACATTTTGTAAATTCTTACGTAATGGTCGTATTATACAACACATCCCTATAGAAAACAAAATGTTAAATGCCATTATAAAAATACCTAACCGGATGTTATAAAGTAGTATTATAGGACGATTAAATAGAAAAAAGTTCGATACCCGCACTTCCGCTACCAAAAACCGCTTGTGTGACACGAATAGAAATGGTCGCATTATAGTTTTTGATGTAATTTCAAATGTGTATTCAATGGCAACCCTAAAGTCGGTTCAGTCGACGCCATTAATGGAAAGAGTGAAAGATTTAAACCCCTTTATCTATGGTAGCAGGAAAGCGCGCGAATGCATTACTTATGCCAATGTCACCGTGACATTTCAACAAAATGGCGCATAGTTAATTAATTTGTTGCATTTCTTTGTTTTGTAAAAAAGACGTAACTGTATTTTATTCTGTTTTTAAACACAATAAAATAATTTTAAAATTTTAAAAGTTTGTTTATTATTTACCTATGGGTATGTTATTGTTCATAAAATATCTAATAAATTTCAAAAATTAAAAATCACATTTTACGCACTAATTTCTAATAAAATAAACAAAAATTGAGATTATAGCTTGGTACACAAAATCTCAATACAGAAACGGCCTACCTTTTATGCAAACCTTTTATGCCTACCTTTTATATTTTAGGTATAATCTTTATAAATTAAAATAAAAAATGAATCCCTAAATGCGTTGCTTTAGCGCAAAACTCGAGAACGGCTGGACCGATTTCAATTCTTAAAAACATGAATCCCGGGCGAAGCCAGGAGCGGGTCACTAATATGTCTATAAAACCGGCGTCACTATTGTGTCCGCAAAATTAAGTATGTCTATAGTTTTTATTTGGTCTGAGCTGAGGTTCTGATTGTTAAATTCATTACTTCTTGAAAGTTCATAAAAAATATTAATTAATATTAATAAAATTGTTATCATAATAAAGTTGAGTAGCGTCCATTTGCGACGCTGCCACTACGTGCTCGATCTCAGATCGCGCATATTTGCGCTGCGACGTGTGCGGGCCTCGTTTCGCGCCCAACGCGCATTCCCAATTCAAAAATTTTTTTTTTTCTACATCCATAGACACTCCGATTTAGATATGTATGTATAAATTTTTATTCTGACGTTTTACTTTTTTAAAATAATCGATAAAAAAACATACGTAGGTACCTAATTTTTTAAGTACTTAAACTGTATATATAGCTACAGTCGGATTTTATGACAGCTCTTTAAGATATAATATATGAAATTCTGTATTTTTTTTTAATTAAAAATACTTACTAGATATATGTTTATTTAAATAGGTCGTAAACGCCTGCAATGTACTAGCCACCTGCTCCAGGCTTCACACTGAGATGAAAAAAACAAAAAAGTCTGTCTGTATTTATATTCTCGATTATATCAAAAACTAATGAGCGGATTTTCATGCGGTTTTCACTAATGGAAAGGTTGTTAAGCAAGGAAGATACATAACTAGTGGGTGCCCGCGACTATACTTACGTCTGCGTCCGATCGCTACCAAACTTCACAGTAGTTCACAGGAGTAGGTACCCACTTGACTAATGTGAAGATTGTCTAAAAGTTTCATCAAAATCTGTTTTGGAGTCTATATATTTTTTTTTGGGATATTATTAATTGCACATCAAATAAAATAATCACCTATCAATTTATTTTCATCATTTATATACCTTTGCACATCAAATAAGTTATTTCGCTACAAATAAACTAAATGTTTAACAAAACTAGTACTGCAGATAATTCGAAAATACACATCAACACTACATTACTTTTTTCCTCTAATGCGAAACAAATAAATTCCTTTAGGTACAAAAATAATACAATCTCAACAGAAATACTGACTGCACAGCAAATTAATCACACCGTGCATAGATAATACTCATTCTCATAGCAAAATAACTATCCGAGAAGCATATATCCTAATAAGCACCTTAAAACTTGCTCATCATATTTTTCTTAATTTCTAAGAACATATGCTCAGCAAAATAAGTATAGCAATAATTTTTTTTATCTGATTTCGCGCGCTTTTTTGTCACTAAGTAAATTGTACCCTTTTTTTAATGTTAAGGTCGACAGACAGGCTGACGGTCCACTAGATGGTAGGTGGCTACCGTCGCCTATAACACAAGCAACGCCATAAGTGCTACAAGTGCGCTGCCGACCATAGAAGGATTAGGGATAAGGGATAAGGGGTTTCATGTCACCTGTGTAAATATTCTCATAATAAAAATTATAATAATCGAAAAGAAGGCTAAAATTTAGATTATGGACTGTCGAGTTGGCTGACCGTGAGTTTAAAGGGGTTGTATAACAATTACTTTATACTAGAAAATACTTATTTTTATTAGAAAGAGTTAGGTTAGGTTCTAGGAATGTATATGAAATGTGAGCGAAGTGAGCACACCCGGGTAAAAATTTTAGGCAAAAGGTGTATATTATTATTTGGACATGGTTTATTAAATACATACCTCGGAGTAGGAGTTTAATTAGTTTAATATTAATTCTAAACTAATTAATGTTCTATAAAGCATTGATTACGGTTTTATAAAACGATAAAACGGACGTTTGTGTTTGTCTGTAACTTATAATAAGAAGAAAAATATGTCAAATAAAATGCTGTTTTATTTAGGTAAATTGCTGTATGTTATATAAAAATAGAAGCTATATTTAGAAAAAAAAGCGTTAATAGGTATAATGTGCGTTAGTCATTATTAGCTGTGCATTAATAAAAAAGCTATACATTAAGATAAATAGCGGTACGCCACGAATATAAATTGTAGTGTATTTAGTAATATTTTGAGGTGAGTATTTTGCTGTGCAAATCATTATTTTGATGTGAATTCGGATTATTTTTGCATACAAAAAGTAATTTTTTTGATATGCGTTTAAATACCACCCTTTTTTTTTATGTTAAGGTCGACAGACAGGCTGACGGTCCACTTGATGGTAGGTGGCTACCGTTGCCTATAACACAAGCAACGCCATAAGTGCTACAAGTGCGCTGCCGACCATAGAAGGATTAAGGATAAGGGATAAGGGAGGGATGTGGTGATGGGGTCTGGCATCCCTTACTCACTCACCGAAACACAACAGCACAGCACACATGCTGTTATTTCACGGTGGTATTCTGTAAGGTGGTGGTTACTGCCGCCAGACGGGCTGCCCAAATGACTGCGAAACGCAGTGTGCCCTGCCACTACTTATATATACTTACTTACTTATATAAGAAACATATGGGAACATAGCCTTTTATATAAAGTATTAAGAAGAAAGATTTGCGACAAGATGATTTTGTTTCCATATATACCTATGCATCGACTTTCCACTCCAAATAATGTGTGTTTCCAAATATATTTAAATAGGTACCTAACAGTAAAAATATGGAAATCATGTTTGTTAAATAAACATATGAAAAGAAATAGGTACTGAGTTGTTAAGCTGTATTTTCTTTACTTATTAAAAGGTAGCTACCAATTTAGGTATATACTTAAGTACCTACTAATTTTGAAATTGAAACGTGCACTCCCATTAATTCGTAACCTTTCGAAATTCAATCAATAATTGGAACGGGATTCCTGTTTGAAATCGTTAGCCGCAAAAATCGACACCACGGAACGTAGAGCGGCACTTTTGTAAAAAGAACTGAAGTATCAAAATGGATATTGATAAAATGAGGCAAATGAGTATTTTTGAAATATTTTTCAACAAAAATATTCAAAAATATTTTTCTTTGAGATGGGAAAAAATTATTGAACTCGAGACATGTTACCGTAAAATCGTGTAAATGATAATTTAAAAAAAATATCAATTTTTGAGATGGAAAAAAAACATTGAACTCGCGACACTGTTACCGTAACCGACACCTGTGTATAGGTATATATGTATTGTACTTTCCTAACGATTCAAAAAATACATCGTATTGTTCAAGACGTTTACACTTCTCTCGGCACTCCCGGAGTGCCACTGTTTTTGATTAATTATAAGACTGATTTAAGTAATATAAAAGGCAAAATATTTTTTATGCCAAGGTCGACAGACATATGGTCGATTTATGCCTCATTTGTCGTAATATTTTGTCCTACATTCCAAAAATTGTTTGTTCCATAACAATTTGTGATTCCTGGTTTGTACCAAAAACTTAAAAAGTTACATGTGATGGTTTAATAGTTCCCTATTTTTTGTCAGAAATTTTCATCCCTGCTATCCTTACTCCTTAGATTCTTAATATTATAAATGCGAAAGTTTGTATGGATGGATGTTTCTTACACTTCATTCACACAAAAACTACTGAATGGATTTCAATGAAACATTACAATAATATTGCTTACTATTAGCTGTTGTCCGCGACTTCGTCCGCGTTAAAAAAGATAAAATATAGCCTATCACGTGTCCCGTACTTCTAAATGTTTATCTACCAAGTTTCATGAAAATCAGTAAATTCGTTTAAGAGTTATGGAGGAACATTCACACATATACAGAAAAAATTGTAAAAATGGTCAATTTAGTTTCAGTATCATGTATAGAGCCTATATACGCGATATTTCTGTAAACAAAGTAAATTACTCCATGACCGACCCCTACACATTTATTATTAGTACTGATTTTGATTTATATACCTACTGTATAGGTTTTTTCTGTACTCATAAACTTTAAGATGACTGACCTTGTAATAGGCTATGTAAAAATTTAATCTATTTTATGTAGGTACCTATTTGTTAAATACTAAATAATGTATGGTTAAAGCTATGGTGGTAATAAGCTATTAAATAAATAAATGAATAAAATAAAATACATCACAATAAGACATAGGCTATAATATAATAGACGGAGTCGAAGGCACGAGCTAGTTTTTTCAATAAAATATGGTATTTTGTAAAATACTGGGTTATTGTCAAATGAAAAATACGTACGTGTACAATTTTTTCGTTCGTGTAACTTTGTTTTGACATTCATCAATAGACGGAAGTGCGATCACCTCCAAAATGAGGTGACTCCCTCAACGCATCCCTCAAAGACGAGTCAAATTATACACTCAAAGGATCTACAATTGGATCGTCTAGATTCTTATCTACTGCCCCCCTAATGGGCCATTGTCTTCCAACGGACATTCCGAACGTCGCGTTTCGTATTAATATTTTTTTTCTCATAAACTTTAATTGCAGCAATTTTTACGGATGTCACCGTATCGGAGTGGTTCTTAAATAAAACATGTCTTTTGATTTCGACTCGGGCTTTAGTGAGATTTGTCTGTGATTGGGGAATAGAGAAAAAATAGAAATATAGTTCTTACAAGGAATTAATGTATGTATTATCGTTTTTTGATAGGAAAGGCAGATGTTCATTGTTAGGTAAATTGAAGTAAATTCTAACAAATTTTATACTTAAATCGCTGCTTAAATTGAAAAGTAGACACAAATAAAAAAAAATCAAAAATATTTATACCTATTGCAAAAATGCATTCACAATCCTTCTAAATATTGTATTTTGCAAAAAAGACTTACCTACATACATATAAAATTTCATCAAAATCGGTCAAGCCGTTTCGGAGGAGTATGGCAACTAACACTGTGACACGAGAATTGTATATATTAGACTAAGTATAAAGAGAGAGAAGATTTGTTTTGATTGTAATGAATAAACTCAAAAACTACAAAATATTACAAAGAGGAAAGATTTGATTGTTTGTTTGTTTGTATAGAATAGGCTCCGAAACTACTGGACCGATTTGAAAAATTCTTTTACCATTAGAAGCCGACATTATCCGTGATGAACATAGGATACTTTTTATCGCGGGAAAATGCTTCATTCCTACGGGAAATCTAAAATGAAAGTAAATAGTAGCGGCTTGGCCCGGGAGATAGCGCCATCTATCCAAAATACGGTAGATGGCGTTTTATACTTTTCTACGCGGACGAAGTCGCGAGCACCAGCTAGTAAAAATATAAAACGCTATCTAACCGTAATAAGTATCTTATTACGGTTATTTTTGTTAAAATAAGTATTGAAAAGGAAAAGAGTACATTCCTATATTTTTGACATGAAATAACGCCGCCTGTTAATCTACATAAAGAAACTGTTACCTGCCTCGGATCTTTTTGCTTGTCGCGACCAAAAAAAAATTAAAAAAAAAGTACTTTTTAAAAGGGGGCCAATGAAAAATCGCGGTCGATACACTTAATGCCCTACCGAATTTTGAAATCGGAAACCATTACGAACAAAAAGAGGCGTGGAGAGTCTCTTCTCTTAATTTTTTTTTATTACTAGCTGGCGTCCGCGACTTCGTCCGCGTTGAAAAAGAAAAAAGTTGCCTATATCCTGTGTCCCGTCTAAATGTCTAAACGTCTAAATGTTTATCTACTAAGTTTCATGAAAATCAATTAATTCGTTTAAGAGTTATAGATGAACATAAAAATACCTACACTTACAGATTTATTATTAGTAGGTATGGATTAAAATATTATTTAACTGATAAATGTAATTGTATAAAATTAATTATATCGCTAAAAATTTCACGCCTTTACTACTCAACAGGTCACCATAAAAAGGGACATAGGGAATAGGGACAAAAGCTACTAATTTAAAACTTATTTAGACATTCTACACTTTTTTTTAATTTTAACTATTATACATACATACATACATACATACATACATACATACATACAATATTTAAACTTACAGATTTATTATTAGTATTGATGATTGATGATCTATTTTATTTCCACTTCAAATGGTTTAGAATTAATGAATTAATAATTATAAACTTAGGTAATCTATTTGAAGCCTATTTAAATCCTATAGTAATAGAGAAGCATCGCCTGCATTTGGGCCGGAAAGAAACCGCTGATACTGTGTCAGGTTGTCTAGAAACTACAAATTACATTAGTAGCTGTATCCCGCGGTTTCATCTGCTGTTAAAATTAAAGAGCAAAAAGTGTGATTTCGGTAATTCTCGGACAGTTTTTCGAATTTTCCTCTTCATAAGAACCTTATTCTCCGACTTCAACGAATATTTGAAAAAAATTGCAAAATTGGCGTTCTTGAGTTTTGAGTTTAGGGACATATTTAGCCATTTATTTTCATTTATATAAAGTTAGAAATTGCTTACAAAATAATAATAACAAAATAATACTTAGTCTCTAGTAAGTACTCCAGTAACGTCAGTCTAGAAAAGTTCTTATCTTCAATGAAAAATATGAAATATTCAATAAAATAAAAAATGTACAACACTTATTCCTGTTATCGTAAAATTCAAATAAAAATAATTGTAAAAAAAACCATGTCGACTCCACACCTCCCACATTCTATATCATATCTTCGCATTTGCCGCCGAAAGCCATTTAAAAATAAGAACAAAAGCGTTCCAAATTCAAATCTCCGGACAGGGTATATAAATTTGTAGGTAATTTTTTTTTTCAATAATTTAAGGTGACGTCGTGTTCGGCCGCGCGATAAACTGTTTACTAACTTATTTGAAGCATATTCGATTCTTTTTTTAAATAATTTATTCAAATGAGTTTTTAAATGTCAACCTTCTTGGCTTGACTCCTAATGTTTTAGGGTTTTTTTTACACTAAAGTTTTACCAATACACTGAAATATTTAGTATTAAGTATATTAAGTATTTTTTTTTATATTAATGTTGGAAGACAGGATGACAGTCCACTTGATGGTAAGTATAAGGCTACCGTCCTCTATAGAACATAAGCAACCCCAATGTGTGCCCAGATATTCTATATAGGTGCTAATATTATAAAGAGGAAAGATTTGATTGTTTGTTTGAAATGAATTAGGCTTAGAAACTCATGAACCGATTTGAAAAGGTTTTAAGTTTTCAGTTCTGACGGCAGTCCTAATGTCTGCCTCCGTTTTCTTTTTTTTTAATGTTGGAAAATTCTCTTTTATGCCGGTTCCCACCGGCTAAAACCCAACGACTTTCTATCTGTCGTGGCCGTTGATGAGCGGGTTCGTGGGGACACTATTACACGACTTCGGTGCCCCGCCACGGCTATCCAACGCGGGGACTAGGTGCCCCGCCACGGGCTATCCAACGCGGGAACTCGATGCCCCGCCACGGGCTATCCAACGCGGGGACTCGGTGCTTCACCGCGCTATTAAACGCGGGGAGTCGGTGCTCCGCCACGGCTATCTAACGCGGGGAGTCGGTGCCCCGCCACGGCTATCCAACGCATGGAGCCTGCCTATCAGAACCTTGGCGTACCCGGAAGTGGAGGTACGCGGGTCTACTCGGAGGACCTTGCGACGGGTGGCAGTCTCCCCCAAGACTACCGCCCAGAGAACACAGTGTACCCTGCCACTACTAAATATGTAGTTATTAAGAAAATAAAAACATTACCCCACCTTGAACAGTGCGTGTGTCCATGTCTGAAAATTACCTTATTTGTTACACGCGTAAGCCCCTTTGGGACCATCAACAGTATGTACCTTTATACAGGCTGATTAAAAATAAATTTTAAATAGACACTTTCTTTTTGTTGTTAATAGGTAATTTCAAAACTTTGCCGCCTTAATATTGTTATATAGGTATTTGACAAAAGGGACCGCGGGTATTTTGGTCCTTTCAAGGGACTACGAGAGGTATCACGGGGAATAAATTATTGGCTATTATTATAAAATTAACAACAAAGTATTCTGTGTAATATAAAACTAGATTTTACCCGCGATTTCATCCGCTTCCGATCGCTACCAAACTTCATAGGATCACCCGTTGGACTAATCAGAAGATTGTCTGAAAATTTCATCAAAATCGGTACAGCGGTTTTTGAGTTCATAAGGGACATATTATGTACATACATACACACATTGCCTTTTATACATATCAACTGTAAGTGTAGGTATTATAATTATGTAGTACCTACTTATGTATATTCCTCCATAACTCTTAAACGAATTAACTGATTTTCATGAAACTTGGTAGAAAAACATTTACACGTACAGGACACAGGATAGGCTACTTTTTTCTTTTTCAACGCGGACGAAGTCGCGGGCGCCAACTAGTAAATTATAAATAAAATAAATAAATAAATAAATAAATTCGTATCGTATCAATAATTTCGTCGATTGTCCTTAGAAGCTCTTTGCTTTGAAGTAACTAGTAAAAATATTATTTTCGACTTTTTAGTTTAAGTTTAAGATACATGTACATGTATGTATTTATATACATACCTAATACCTGTAGTCTTGAACTCGGTTTTTGTTTTCTTATAAAAAATATTTTATTTTATTTTTTTAATCATCCTGTATAACAAAAAAAGTAATAATCACCCAACGAACGCCGCCCATTCTACACTTCGAGTAAAAAGTTTGCGTCCATCCCTCTCCCACTTACAATAATAACTATTCCTTTCCTTTTCTAAGCCCAAAAGGCCGACAAACATTAAGTACATAACCAATTTAAATTGTCCCAAATTCCTTAAAAAGAATAGGCAATAAGAGCTCTGTTTACATTGGACCTCTATGCTCGCATAGAAAAAAAACCATATAATTTAGTGGAACTCGGTAAAATAATAATTAACTTTGGGTTGATTTCGTGTTCGGAGCTGTCAAAATATAGTATAAAAGTGGGGTGAGCATGATTTCGGAGAAAATTAGGACCAAGCAGACATCAGTTAGTGGCAGTAACCAACTGTCCTTTACACTTTGTACTGAATGGATATTATATTCTGTACTTATGTAGGGTAAAATGGCCTAATGTTGGAACCCCTCCAATTTATTGGCACCCTAAACTTTTCACTAAAAAATATGAAAACTATTCCATAATCTGTGTTCCCACAAAAAATAAAGAAATCTTAGGTTTATGAGAATTGTTAACACTAAACAGTCAAATGATTTAAACATTGTCAAACTTTCAAATTTTATTTGAGTTGAACAAATAGGTCGAAAGGTGCGATGCCAATAAATGGTTGTATTTCTTAAAATGCCAATAATTGGGTATTTTCCCCTAATTACTTTTTAATGAAGTACTTAATTACCATCTATACATATTATAAAATCGTAATCGAGCCATGTGTGTAGGTTCTATTAATTTGGAGGTTTATGGTGGTTTATGGACATTTAAGTTTTATGGAGGTCAAAAAATAGTTTTTAGAATTTTTGTCTGTTTGTGTACGCTAACCTCAGAAATGGCTTATTTATTACCCAAAATTGCTGTTATCACTTAGTCTAGAACGAACTCATGGTCACCCTACTGACAGATTAGTCGGCCATTTTGAATAGTTTTTTAATAATAATGGCGACTCGTAATCCAGAGCCCCGCGGGATGACTTCATAATAATCTATGGTTTTGGTAGGATCCTACATTATCTATGCTTTTTGTGCCCACGATATTAAACTTCAACGCGATCGTTAAGTTTCCAAAAAATATTTATGGCCCACGATTTGTATCAAGGCAAATAAATATTCAGAAACATCTGTCTTTTGACGTTTCTGATATAACATGTTTATGAAGTTTTCAACAATATTTTAATTATTACAGTATTTCGTGGAATTTTTGAAAGGCTTTTAAAACAAAACAATAAGTCGCAAGCACCAGTTAGTAGATGATAATTTTGCTAAATTAAGATTGTAAATATTTGTATTTGTTGATATTATTGCTTAGGTAAAGTTTCTTTTTTCATATGGATCGAAATATAAATTATCCGAAATAAATAAATAATCTATTTACCTAATCTTTTTCTTTTGATTTTATCGATTGATTAATTTATATTTTATTTATTTAAAAACTCAAAGAGAAATATCAAAATACACGCGTCACATGTATGTGTACTGTGTACGTCACAACAATACAAATTAATTTATCATCTGAGAATCAATTGAACAGGTCAGCGAGCGGCAAGAAAAGACTTGCATTAAAAAATCCAACCATTGTCAAACATTGTCGCACGGTGTTAGACCACCCATATGTAAAAGCGCCGCGCTAACCTTGCAACACTTGATTTATTGTAGAAACAGGTAAGAAAAAGTAGAAAAAAAAACGCCATCACAAAGTCACACCGCAAGCGATAAATTTCCCATAGAGAACGATTCACGGGAGAAATGTCAAAACATTAAACATGGCGGTCGGAATGGTGAATGGTGACATTGAAAAAGAAAATGGCGATCTTTTAATTTTTTTACCAATCAATGCTAATAATAATTCTGTAAGTGTTACGTATGTATGTATGTATGTTCTTCCATAACTCTTAAAATAAAACGAATCAACTGATTTTCATGATACTTGATGGATAAACATTTCTATTGGCTTACTTCTTTCTTCTTCACAACATTTGTTTGTTTGTATAGAATAGGCTCCGAAACTACTGGACCGATTTGAAAAATTCTTTTACCATTAGAAGCCGACATTATCCGTGATGAACATAGGCTACTTTTTACCGCGGGAAAATGCTTCATTCCTACGGGAAAACTAAAATTGGACAACAGCTTGATGATATTTTTAGCGATCCGCTCCACGGTAGAAGTCGCGAGCACCATTATAAAATAAAGGAAGAAAGACTAGCCAAAAGTACAAATGATGGTAGCTGCTCGCCGCTTGTCACTTGGTATTTGATGGTCACTTGATCGTCTACTTGATAGTAGGTGGGTGCGAAATCGCCAGTCTGTGTCTTTTACAAGATGCACTTTAGAGTGTGTGCTCAAGGGCTGCATGAGCTCAATACAATACCGCCTTCCCCTTTCTTCCTTCGGACATACAGACCATCCTCATCTTGTCGAAATCCCTCCTTTTCGGACCAAGCGCTTTAAAACATCCCTTAGGTATAGGTAATGCGCACTGCCATGGTTGGAAACTCCCTGCTCTCCTCGTCTGTATCTCATAGCTCATAATCTTTTCAAAGTTCGAGTGAATAGGTAGGCATCTTCTGGGTGAGCTCACTCCATCATATCACATCACTTCATATCATCATATCATATCATATCACTCATCTTCGCTTCACAGCTGGATCTTGGCCAAGAGAAAACCCATATCTAATAAAAAAAAGAAACTTCATCGTAGTAATAGAGTAGGTATACCTGTTTTTTTTTTGACGAGGAGAAATCCTTTTATTGATCCCCCTACCGCTGGCTAGGCGCCTTCTCCTGCACAGCCATCTGCCATAGTGTCCATTGGCTCCCTCCGCCTGCAACTCCCCCCCCCCAGGCCTCCCTGTTCCCCTGAACTCCATCACAACACCCCGACAACAGCTGGCAAGAACATGCATGGAGGGCTACAAGTCCTGCCCAAGCCGCCGGGGTGACCTTCACAACGAGCAGGGCACCAGGGGCCACCCCCCCAGGCCTCCCTGTTCCCTTGAACTCCACCACAACATCAGGACGACAGCTGGCGAGAAGATGCATGGAGGGCTACAAATCCTGCCCCAGCCGCCGGGGTAATCTCAACAAAGTGCGCTCCGCCACGAGCTCCGCTGAACGTAGCTCGCTCGTTCTTCTTTGGTCCCCAACAACAATCCCATGGGACGAGGAAAGGCCGGTGAGAACCACCGGCCCCCCGCGACCCCATCGGATTGTCGAGGGTAAGCCCGACACGACAAGGTATGCCCTTGGGCCACGACAAGGTATACCCTTCCGCCTAAGGTGGGCCATGTCCTACGAGTAGGTACCTACCTATTTTTTATTCCTGAAAAATTGTAGATTTCCAAGGAGTCGTCAAAAAATTGGGCGCCACAGCGAAGATGACATTATATTTTCCATTTTTCAACGCGGACGAAGTCGCGGGCACCACCTAGTATAGACACTAATCAGTATTAACTTTTATGTGCACCGCAATGGCCTAAAAACTGTTATTTTTGCAATTTTTTTTTTTTTTTAATACAAACCGCAAAATACCAAAACTTTGAATCCCGGTTCAAGTGGCTTCGTTTAACAAGAACAGCCCACAAATTACTTCCGGCTCAATAAAATGCAAACAAACATAAACAATTATTTTAATTTATTGTAATTACGGTAAGTATCCGCGTATTTCATTGAGAAGTTATTTCTTTGAGTTGAAAAGAGAAAGGTCAAGCAGATGCGACATGCAAATGAGGATATTTTGGCTGTTATTTAATCTACAAGCAAAAAAAACTAACCTAACCTAACCAATAAAATATTGATCTAATAATATATTTAATCAGCAACTAAGTACTAACTAGGTCAACAAAAAAACTTACTGACCAAATGCTTCTAAATATGAAAATTTTTTTCGATTACAAATCATTTTTATCGGAGTTATAATAGATCTAGATATTAATTAGATCTACTTAGTAGTAGGTAATAGAAAAAGCAAAGATATTTGATTGGTCTTGCTGCACTCGACTAGATACAGCCGTCGTACTTGAAAAATGTGACAACTTTTAGTACGTCAATTTCGGCGTACCCGAGCTAGTCACACTGCAAACTGTCTGTGATATGTACGTTCCGAATGTTTTATTAAATTTTGGGAATGATAAAATGGCACTTTGCTTAGTGAAACTGTGTAAAAATATAAGTAAACTTTGTAAAAAGTGATAAATAGTGATGATAATTTACACACACTACAATAAAAAGTTGCCGGTTTTAAAGAGTTATCTATTACCTGCTTTTAGGTAGGGCCGTATCTAGTCGAGCGTAGCGAGACCAATCATTTATCTATGAGAAAAAGTTATCAACGTAAGTCCAATACTAAATAAATAAATAAAATATATACCTATATAATGCAATCTATTTAATATTAATTTGTGCCTCTATTCAATGCAAATGCAATCTATTTAAATCTAGCTAGATTATTTTTGTAACCATGCTTGGAATATCAGTTAGATACATTCTTAAACAGCGCCATCGCGCGTGCCATGGCTACATTAAAAGGTGCAGCGCCATCTGACGTCGAGTAGCAAAATTAGTATTATATACACAGTTCTCAATATCATTTAGTAACGGCAATTCTTCATAGATGGCAGCATATATATGTGATCAGAAAATTAAGTAATTATTTGTTGTCTTAACACCTCGTTTTTGCATTAGGCATCAAAAATACTTATAGAAGACCACCGTGAAATAACAGCACATATGCTTTTGTGTTTCGGTGCATCAGCGCACTTGCAGCACATGACTGTGGCGTTGCTTGACTTATATATTATAGGCGACGGTAACCACTTACCATCAATTGTTCTACCGTCAACCTGTTTGTCAACTTTAACATTTAAAAAAAACTATTCAATTAAATAACATTATTTATTTTCTTTTCTTATCTAAGTACATACATACATACATATTATATTATAATATTATGATATAAAACATTTATATATTTTACATGAAAAATAAGCAAACAAGATCGTTTCAAATGAAGATTTAATAACTTAACTCTTTTAACAATCGCTTAACAAAGTTAGCTACTTATTTATTTATCATACTTAAATTTAACTTTAAGGACTTTTAATAGTAGGGTTTTAGGTTTTAAAACATCCAAATCACGCCCAAATCAAACCTAGATTTTAAAACGTCCTAATCAAACCTCTTTCGGATCTTAGACCATAATTATGTCGTGAGAAAACAGACTCTCTTTTCTCGAGTCACTTATTTTTTAGATATACTGATAATATCAAAGTATTACAAGTATTAATTTTGCTTGACAAATGCCAAAAGGTAGTAACGACCACATTCCACTATTCACTTTAAACTCTAATGCGTTGACTTAAAGTCACATTTTCTTTGAACGACACGTTTGGTTGGTTCATGCTCTACGCATATTATGTCACTTTTAAATTATATAATGTTCCATTGAATACCTATTAGTGCTTGTGTGGCATGCGCGGCGAAATTTATGGCTGATACTTTTTGTCATCAGCCGTCAACAATTCACTTTTTGTTATCAGCCGTGCGCCACGCATTGACGGCTGATAACAGGAAACTTTTGTGTGACTCGTTTTAGATTATTTTTTTACTTGCATTTCTTTTTTTTCTTTTTCTTTCTCACTTCGCTGTACTCAACCGTGGTCCCTGTTAGGTCTTGATACCCGTCGTTGTTTGCTTGCAAATCGTATGTGGAATAATTCCCTCCCTCCGTCTGCTGTTGCTGCTGATGATGCTGCTGATGATGGTGAGTCTCCGAGAAGCTCTCCGAGAACTTGGCGCTCAGTGTTTCCGATCCGAAGAACTTGTTGGCGAACGTGTTGTCCGCGGGTTTTTGAAGATTCTGATACTTGTCATGTGGATAGATTGTGTTGAATATGTTTGTTGCTATGGCGACGGGCGTGGTGGGATACGCGCCCTGTTGCAGCGGTCAGAACTTCAGGTCCTGTCGTCACAAATAATTGTATTAAATTAATATTTTGAAGAGAAAAGATTTGTATATATTTGTATTTTGTTTGTTTTAAATACTAATCTCTATATATTATGCATACACATGACACACACGAATACATCTAAAGAAAACAAAAAAATACATACAAATGTCATGATTAAAGTCCCACTGAGTGTGCGCCATGGCAGGTGGGTGAATGATAGATTATGGCAGGTGCATGAATGATAGATGGCAAGTGAGTCAATGATAGATTATGGAAGGTGGGTGAATATAGATGGGAGGTGGATGAATGATAGATGACAGTTGGGTGAATGATAGATGGCAGGTGGATGAATGATAGATGGCAAGTGAGTCAATGATAGATTATGGCAGGTGGGTGAATGATAGATGGCAGGTGGATGAATGATAGATGGCAAGTGAGTCAATGATAGATTATGGCAGGTGGATGAATGATATATAACAGTTGGGTCAATGACAGATGGCAGATGAGTCAATCATAGATGGCAGATGGGTGAATGATAGATTATGGCAGGTGGGTGAATGAAAGATGGCAGGTGCATGAATGATAGATGGCAAGTGAGTCAATGATAGATTATGGAAGGTGGGTGAATGATAGATGGGAGGTGGATGAATGATAGATGACAGTTGGGTGAATGATAGATGGCAGGTGGATGAATGATAGATGGCAAGTGAGTCAATGATAGATTATGGCAGGTGGATGAATGATATATGGCAGTTGGGTCAATGATAGATGGCAGATGGGTGAATGATAGATTATGGCAGGTGGGTGAATGATAGATGGCAGGTGGATGAATGATAGATGGCAAGTGAGTCAATGATAGATTATGGCAGGTGGATGAATGATATATGGCAGTTGGGTCAATGATAGATGGCAGATGAGTCAATCATAGATGGCAATTGGGTGAATGATAGATGGCAGGTGGGTGAATGATAGATGGCAATTGGGTGAATGATAGATGGCAGGTGGGTGAATGATAGATGGCAATTGGGTGAATGATAGATGGCAGGTGGGTGAATGATAGATGGCAGGTGGGTGAATGATAGATGGCAGGTGGGTGAATGATAGATGGCAGTAGGGTGAATGATATATGACAGTTGGGTCAATGATAGATGGCAGATGGGTCAATCATAGATGGCAGATGGGTGAATGATGATGGCAGGTGGGTGAATGATAGATGCAATTTCACGGTAGGGTCAGCATCGAAGTGTATTTTATTAGTAATAAAATAAAAATATCATAAAAATAGCACTTGACATGTTAGTACAAGTGTTGTACAGAATAGGCTCCGAAAGTACTGGACCGATTTGAAAAATTCTTTTACCATTAGAAGCCGACATTATCCGTGATGAACATAGGCTACTTTTTACCGCGGGAAAATACTTCATTCTTACGGGAAATCTAAAATGAAAGTGAATATTAGCGGCTTGGCCCGGGAGATAGCGCCATCTATCCAAAATAAAGTAGATGGCGTTTTATACTTTTCTACGCGGACGAAGTCGCGAGCACCAGCTAGTATATTATATAATAGTTTTTCCTTATAATTAATATGGACATATTTTATACACGAGAAATTTATATATTACATTTGCATATAAATAAATGTCTTCTATACCTTTATTGCTTGCGGTAGATCGGGCAGTTTCATGTCTCGAAGCTGCTGGGGCAGGTTCATGCTTTTCACAGCGGACACGGCTCTCGCTGGGGCAGCCGATATTCCCGCCTGGAATATTTTTACACTTTTTTTATGTCGAGGTCCACTTGATTGGTGAGTGGCTACCGTCGCCAATAACACAATCATTAGACCAAGGTAGCATTAAAAAGAAAGGTATATTGAAATGGGCTCTGGCATTCCCTCACTCACTGACCGAAACACAACAGCACACGTGCTGTTATTTCCACTGTGATCTTCGTAATGAAACGTGTAGTAGAGAGAGATAACTATGAAAAATTAATTTTCAAAATTTTCCCCGCCTGGAATCGAACTCGTGTACCCCGAAAGAGACAGAGTGCTAAGAGGCGATCACTTTAACTCTAACACGTCTCTAATGTTAACTAACAGTTGACATCGGTTAACTTTAACATCAGACAGAACGCTTTAGATCGCTATGAGAAAATTTGTGTGTACAAATTGTTTATAATTACAAAATAAAAGGCAGGCAAGTTTTACACACAAAGTTTAAATCATATATTGCTCGTTTGCGAAAAGCGTGACACAACACTTTTAGTTAAGTGTGGAGGCGAACTCAGCGAATTTTTCTCTATTTGCTACAGAAAAAATGAGGGAGTTAGAGAGGTTGTGACTATATAGTCTATTGCGCTTCATCAGATGCTTTGTTTCAAAAACGTTTTGAAATCTCAATGAACTCGGGACGTTTTAAGAGTGAACACGCATTTGATTACATCTACGACGACATATTCAGTGTTGAGATATTTTTCTTGCAAATATATGCAAGAACATTTATAACAAATTCCATTTGCATAAACGACTTACTTTTGTTTAATACTCATTTGTTTAAAATAATTATAAATAACTTAATAGATTAAAAAATTATTTAATATATACAATAACGTCACATATTGTTACCCTTGTTCAAAAAACTTGAAATTATAATTAAAGTACTTGCATTTTTATCTTCTTCGTTAGTTTTTCATGAAGAGTAATAAGTAACAAAAGAATTTAAGACATTAAATCTTGAAATATTTACTGAAACATGCTTATTGAAATTTTTTGAACATTCAAATGCTTATACCCAAAAGTTGCTATTTTTGACTTATGTCAAGCTTCTCGCAAACAAGCGAATATGCAACATTTTTACCTCAGCTTTTTGCATTTTATTCTGCTCTTGCAGTCTCGATAGAATGTCTGCCATGTTTGTTTGCAGTACCATCCCACCCATTACTAGTTCGTCCAAAACCTGAAACGTTTTTAAACATAAAATTATTTTTTAAATACATCTTTACATAGCGAGCAAACCAGCGTACCAAAAACTAGCGACGAAGTCCTTCGACAATCCGAGATTTCCAAAAAAATACTGACCTGATGTGCCGCGTCTGCGTGAAAGATCAGATCCAATTCGCAAACGTTCTCGAAACATTTGTCCAATGTTTCAACGAAAACCTGAAATATTTTAAACCTTCATTTCAATTTTAAACCTTGACCTTTTACAAAAATATTGTAAATTGATATCGTAAGATATGTCCGACGAATATCGCTCTCATGATTGTGAACTAGTGCTCTTTCCTTCCAAATCAATTAGGACTCTATTCGTACCTGAATAAGATCCAATATTCCAAGTTCACTCTCAGACGAGTCAACGCAGAAAACAAAATACAGAGTTGCATAGTGTCTGTAAATCAACTTATAATCTGAACCGCCAATGAGGCTGAAATTTAAAAATCACACTATTATTATTATTAACTAGAGATGCGCCAAATATTCATTTACTATTCAGTAACTATTTGAAGTGAGTTCTTCATACCAGGTCCAAAAAGCAAAATGTGAAAAGTATATCTCGTATCAATAATACAAGCATTTTAGTTGTGGAGTGTGTGAAGATATTTATTTATTATCAACTTAACTAGCGGCCCGACACCAGTTTCTAACGGTTCTATATATTTCATAACATATAACCCTAAAAAGACTAGCCATATAAATAGAAATAAAGCAATGAGATATGTACTAGAGAAGCTATTTCAAGCAAAAGTCTTAGTGCAAAAAGCAAAAGTGTGTACTTGCAGATGAAAGGTGATGATTCCTTGGGCTTTATTTGTATTTCCTGAGTTGTTTAAACAGTACCTCAGCTCAGTACACATAAATGCATATTTAATTAAAATGAAACTTAGATAGAACACAGAACACAAGTGTCGTCGCCCAGACTAATATAGTTGGAGCGAGCTTACTCTAACGCGTGTTGCAAACAATCTGGTTGCCCTGTCTTTTTTTCTAGTATGTAGTACATAATATTATCTCAATGAAATAAAGAGGAATTTATAATTACCTTCCCCCTTCAAGGAAATTACAGACATTGTCATCTCTCTTGGAGACCAACTGGAATGTTTCTTTAATTATCTGCTGCTGCATATCCTCATTCTGAAATTCAATTAACATGTTGGTGTGAATACAAAATTATATTAATAAAAGAAACAATCTTAGAAACAATCCATCCTAAACTTGTCGAAGCCATTGGAAAAAACAAGCCCATTGCCTTATCCATTTCTAATGCCTTATAAACGTCCATAGCCACCTACGATCAAGTGGATCGTCAGCCTGTCCATCAACTTTAACATAAAAAAGTATAGTTACCTATGGTAAATTTTATTGTACAGTAAAGAAAAAAAATATCTAGAAGCCTGAAGGCTCAAACCTCTTGAGGTGTTAGTGCTTTGGAGTGGTCAGAAACAATTTAGGCCACTTAAGATTATTTCCAGTTACACTGTGAAATTACTCAAGAAATGTAGACCAGGAGACGAAGTTGTAGGACATATGAAGCTGGCGGTAGAAATTAATATACAATATCAAACTCACATTCATTTTAACAACACAATATTTTTAAAAAATAACAAAGCAATCCTAATTAGAAGCAGAAAAAGCTTTCACTTACAAAGTATTGGTAGAATTTGGATAGCCGCGGTTTCCCGTGGTTATTAAACACTAATATAGCCTTAATCATTTTTGTATTATTGTTTGGAATGTATACTTATTTTTAACTAACACATCCCGATCCAAAAAACGGAAAATCAAGCAGAAATTATTCCTTTTATTTCTTTCTTTCGCCCATTTGTAAATGTAAAATTGTAAACCCGACGACCGAAAATGACAGTGACTTTGACATTCATGATTTGACAAAGGTTCGATCGAAATTTTGACATATTACAAGAGGGGTGACACTGACAATGACATTTTCTGAATAAGAAATTAATTAGGGTTTCTCTTGTGAATTTTAATTAATAAAATAAATGAATCGTCGAATTTACAAACAAATTGTATCAATAAAATTAGGTACTCATTTGTTTGTATTTTTTTTTAATATTCCCTTTTTGATTTTTTTATATCTTCTGTGGCTCAAATTATTTGAATCCAAGTTGTACTATTTTCAACTCATTTAAAAATTTACGAGAACGTGAAGTCGCCCCGCGTTGCGCTCCAGCGCGTACGTTTCGCGAGTGTCATATCATAAGAAAATCGTAAAAAAAGTAACTGTATTTAAGTGAATTAAACTCTGTTTGTTGTCGTTTCTACTTTTTGTTAAGTGAAGTATTGAATAGGAACTTATTGTGTCGCTGTCGAAGGTTTACATCTTGCAAACAGGTCAGTTTAATAGCTTTGGACTTGTTCGCTTTTTATTGTCTTTATTAGGAAGCCCGGCATCTAGTCCGGTGGTATCGTATGGCTAGTTTTATTTTATTCTTTAAAAAGAGTAAAACATTTAAATGTGCCAAAAGTACGCTTCTATATTATTTAATTAAACGGAAACAACACAAACTCTGTCAAGTTCTAAAGGATGCCGAGTTCCGTTGGCAGTCATTTGATAAAACTGCTCACTTGTGGCTCGGTCAGTTATTAATTCAGGGGTCATCACGTCTAGACGGAAATAATATGTTTACATTTGATTGAAATTTGACAATGTACACCATTTTTTTTGCACAGCTGATGGTATCAAAGGAAATTTGTAAACATTTTTTTAATATATTTACATTTATCCAAAAGAATTTGCGTAATTTTAATAGATTAGTCCGTAAAGTAGAGTACTATTAAGACACGGTTTTCTTTTCTGTGTCTGTGATAGGCTAAACATATGATAAACTAGCTATACGCTCCTTGCTTCGCCTGGGTTTAAAATAAAAACTATGTTATCTTTCAGGTTGGACCAAATTACATATAATTATGAAGTTTTATCAAAATCGGTTCAGTAGTTTAGAAGTTGATTGGCGTCGGACAACGTGACACATAATCCTTACATATTATAAAATAAAGTCCTCCACTGAGTCTGTCTGTCTGACTGTTTGCGATAAACTCAAAAACTACTGCACAGATTTTCATGCTGTTTTCACCAATGGATAGAGCACTTCTCGTGGAAGGTTTTAGTACATTATTTTAAAAGTTATACTGGGGCGAAGTCACGGGCAGCGGCTAGTAATAAAAATCAAGACGTGAGTGGATGAAGGCGTTATGTCGCATTTTTGGGTTTTTTCGTTTTTTTGCTTTAATGAAGTTTATTCATTAAGCTTGTTTACAGACCTTAAGATCGTCGATTTAAGACATTTTTGGAATATAAAAAGTTGAAAAAGGTTTTATGTACAGTTAATTTTAAAAAGCAAAGAATGCAGAAAAGTTTACATTTGTTAATGGACGAGAGAGAGCTATGTTCACTTTTTTTTTAATTAAATAATACAAGTGTTTACTGGCTATCATACCTTTAATATTTTAGGTTGTTTACACAACTTTGCATCATAATTTAATACAAAAAACAATTCCGTGGCGACAACTCAAAAATTTAGTGTAAAACTTTAACCTCGATTTATTCGAAATCGGTATAATGTTACATATCACCTTCATCCACTCACATCTTCAAATATATACAACCAACCGCTGGGTGCAGGTCTATCTTCAATAAAGTACTAAATCCACTACACTGGGAAGGCTCACAATTGCATTGATTGATTTTATCAATTGATATTGGGTTGATACTTGATGAAAACTGATTGACTGTTTTCTATTATGAAAAAAGGTGACAGACATTCCAGAAGTGGATATTGTTAAGTTATACTGAGGTTATACACATAACCCATAAACTAATAATACTAAAAACAAACATTTATTTGCATGAAAATGACACACATAGAAAAAGAATAAGATAAAAAAGTTATGTAAAAAAACATGTTTATCTTCGTTACATTGTATAATTAGAAGTCGATTTTCATATCTGTCTGTAACTATGCAATGGATTTCGATGCGGTTTTCATCATCGGTTAGATAATTTTTCACACTTCTATACTAATATTATAAGGACAAAAGATTTGTATGGACCGATTCTAAAAATTCTTTCACCTATAGAAAGCTACATCAGTTATTAACGTAGCCTACGTTAATAACTGATGTAGCTTTCTAATATATAAAATTCTCATGTGACAGTGTTGGTTGCCATACTCCTCCGCAACGGCTTAACTGATTTTGATGGAATTTTATATAAGTACGTACACTTGGTAGGTCTGAGAATAGGTTTTTATCTATTTTTTATACGCGGGCGAAGTTGCAGGCAGCAGCTAGTATTTTATAAAATCAAGCAGGCGAAGTCACGTATAAAAAACATTGCCACTTCTCACTAATGTGTTGTCATATTAATTTGTCTCTTTTCTTTGAGTTTCTCTAAATTATAATGTCCATGAGTGTATATTAACTACATAAAATCACATTTTTATTGTATAGCTAGCTGGCGCCCGCGACTTCGTCTACGTTGAAAATGAAAAAAATTAGCCTATATCCTGTGTCCTGTATGTCTGAACATACATACATACAATAAATAACACTTACAGATTTATTATCAGTATTGATTGATTGATGACTAAGTAAGTGTAATTAGTCCATGCATTGAATTTTGTGTTTGCATTAAAATAATATAAGGGGTCTTTAAGGGGCAATTATTAATAGTTTTGAGGCCCTTATTGGAAATGATGACCAAAACCAAATTAAATAAAATGATTTATTTTTAATTAATTTTTGTATTTTAATTTACTAATGTAATTTATGTTAGGGGAACTGATACATAGAATTGGTTTTGCTCCCATCTATGTGTGTTAAGATAAATAAATAAATAAAATAAACAAAAAATTGCTATAGATAAGAATTTTATTGGCGTTCTCCGTTAATAATTTTTTGATCAATCATGTAGCGCAGGGCAAGTCGTCTGCGATTCGAACTCGCGACCTTTCGGTCAGGGGCACAGCTCAATGCTACAATTGTCCATTCAGTACACATCTCTCAGTCGCCTATAATATTGCAACATAAAACGTGTACCTATTTTCAACTTAACAGGTTATAATAAATGTTATTAATAAGTATGGAGATATTAATTTGATTTGACGCACGATGGAAGCACTTTCGCTAAATTTTAGGGCACGCTAGGTTAAATTTAGGTAATTTAATTCTAGGTGGTGCCAAAACCTAGATTAAATCACCTATATTTTTAGCCTCTTTTCTTTTTTGGTACACTTAAAGTTTACATGGGGAGAGGGAGGGAGAAACCTAATATTTTTTAAAATATAATACTAGCTGATGCCCTCTACTTTGTCCGCATTGAAAAATAAAATTTCTTAGAAAATATACATTGACTAATATAACGCCCAACATCTTTAATTAGCAGTGGCGCCGTCGTCGCTACAATCTATGTATACTAAGATTATAAAGAGGAAAGATTTGATTGTTTGTTTGTTTGTATAGAATAGGCTCCGAAACTACTGGACCGATTTGAAAAATTCTTTTACCATTAGAAGCCGACATTATCCGTGATGAACATAGGATACTTTTTACCGCGGGAAAAATGCTTCATTCCTACGGGAAATCGAAAATAAAAGTAAATCTAGTATTTACTTTTATTTTAGATTTCCCGTAGATTTTCCGCTTGGCCCGCGAGATAGCGCCATCTATCCAAAATACGGTAGATGGCGTTTTATACTTTTCTACGCGGACGAAGTCGCGCGCGAGCACCAGCTAGTTTTTTATATTTTTTTTTTTTTGCTCTTCGCCAGCATCTAGCCTTATAAAAGACACATAGACAGGTCTATTTTGTGTCAGGCTCTGCATTTTAAAAGCGTACGCTGCTGCCGCCAATGATGAGGTCCCTCAGGAACCAGCTATATTTTTCCCTCATATATGTCCTTTCATGTAACACTGTGTGTATGCAAAATTTTCATGATGATCAGCAGTTGAGTAGTTAAGGCGTGAAAAGGTAACAGACAGACAAGAGTCTATTTACTTATTTATTTACTTTGATCACAAACCCAACAGCAAAACAAAAAACTAAATAAACATATACAATTCACTACTTACATTGCCAATTATAGGGTTTTACTGTGTAAGACTTAAAAGACCTAAAAATTACTCCCACATTTATAACTGGCTGGTGCCAGCGACTTCGTCCACGTTGAAAAAGAAAAAATAAGCCTACCCTGTGTCCTGTACGTGTTTATCTACCAAGTTTCATGAAAATCGGTTAATTCGTTTAAGACTTATGGAGGAACATACAGATTTATTATTAGTATTAGTATGTATGGATCTTTATGGTCAAATTTCGATCACTAAGTAGGTAGGTAACGTCTTTTAAATTTCCCATGCCGATGCCGTTACGATTATGTCATGCATGCATTCGACCTAATAGGAGTACTGCCAACCGTCCAATGATGCCAAAGGCGTGGGGTTTCCTCGACGTTTCCTCTACTCTCATTATTAATAAAAATAATAATATTATTTTTAAATGACGAACGAAGCCAGACTCGTATGCAGACTGGACGTGTCGCCAATTGAAGAGTTCTAAATATATATTTAAAGTTCCTGTCATGCATTGCATTGAGTGAGACAGAACACCACTGAACACTAATACACACACAGGTCTTGTTGTTAGGAATGCTTAGCGATGTAATGTAACTAAATATTATGTAATTTATTTAACTCGTCAAATATAATAGCTATAATCCATTCTCAGAATGTCGTATCCTGTAGAATTTACGTCACAATGATTATTTTATAAACGTTGAGGAATCCTCTGATATTTACCCGGCAGTGCGAGGTTATGCCAAATTCGTACCGGCTAAAACTCAAACGACTTTTAGGACGTTTTGTTTTGATACGGACTTCGGTGCCCAGTGCCCACGAGGTTTCGCCCGGGATGCAATTTTTATAAACGCAAACGGGGAGGCCGTTTATCCCTCTTTTCATAAGTGAAAACCGAATGAAATTCGGTTGAGCGGTTTTGTCCTCCATAGAGGATATAAACAAACATACCTACTTCCTTTAACTAAACTACATTTACGATTACGCATAAGCCTAAACAAAATTAATTTTTTTGAGCGTATGATAATTTGTAGGTGATAACTAAATTCAATATACCATATAAGTACCTATCTATACCAAAATATCTGTACTAATATAATAAATTCGAAGTTTTTGTATGGATGTATGGACGTCTGTTACTCTTTCACGCAAAAACTACTGAATTTAATAACAATAATATTGCTTATTAAATATCTACATCAGAATAAGACATCGGCTATATTAAGACATAAAAAAGATTAAAAAAAAGATACTCCGTCGTCACTGCGATAACGATGTCCGACGTTACCACTCACATATTTTTCCTTTCAACGCGGACGAAGTCGCGGGCACAAGGGGCCCTAGACGAAGTGACATGACGAAGACGATAACGAAGTTCGAAAACAATGAAATGTACGGGATTGACATATGCCTTCGTTAAGTCACGTGATACTTCCCATACATTTTGTTGTTTTCGAACTACGTTATCGTCTTCGTCAATTCGTCATGTCACTTTGTCTAGGGCCCCGGGGCCCTTAGCCAAGAGCACCCAGTGCAAACGGGAGCGTTGTAGATTGACGAAACGACAGAAAATAAAGCCCGGGATGTAACGGGGGTTGTTGTAACGCCCACATAAAATTTTGACCAATCATCGGGCTTTATTTTCTTTCGTTCTTTAACTTCGTAAGGGAGCGTTGGAATTGGTGTGCTCTTGGCTAAGGCCCCAGCTAGTAAATAAATAATACAATGTACATACAATAAGTAATACATAGACATCTTACAACATTAAATTAAGCGTTCCCGCTCTTTTCTCTTAGCAAATAGTAAGTTAAAAATGGGTTATTCAATTTGTCGTAGCCCCTAACTTGTGGGGTCCCCGGGCACGTGCCCAAAGTGCCCTTATGGTTAATCCGCCACTGTTGCCTCCGACCATTGAAGCAAATATTTAAAGACTTATACACCTAAAAGAAAAACATCTAAAATTTCTTCCGAGAAAAAACTTAACAACAATACAACTAAATTGTATGCAAATAAAATATATTCTCCTTAGATAGTTTTTGTCTCGCTCCGATTAATTTAATTAACTTGTAAAAAAAAATGGCTAGATAAAAACTTAACAAAAGGGCGAACAATTTGTCTCTAACGAAGCGTTTTAGTATTTGAAATCGAAACATAGAGTATCCTTCCTATTTCCGTATTAGCGGTTGCTTCTTTTTTCCTCTGCATCGAGCCTAGTATAAATTATTGTTCTATGACTTAGTTGGGTCAGTGTCAGGGTGTCTTCCGATGTTGTAGGTTTCGTTCTGTGCAGTGATTTTGTTCTGTGATCGTTTCGGAAGGGATTTCCGGTGAGTGTGTGGGTCTTTTCTTCTTCTATGTCACCTACTAGAAAGTACAATAGAAAAGGGACTACGGTGAAAGTATTTGTATATGAGAAAAAAAAATGTAAAGTATGAAATTTAATTTATTCAAATCGTGGGCAAACATCACAGGTGCTAACACCACGTGGGCGAACACCACGGACCCAAATTGTCAATGAAACTATGTAATAACTTAATACCTTGAATGAATAATTAATTACTATTAATAAAATGAGTTGGAATGTCTCGTCACATTATATATTTTTTATAATATACAAGGTGGAATTTTATAATGCCACTTGGAGGGAAAGTACTCTTAATAACTACTGTAGATAGAAAGTTATACTCAAAGAAATCATTCCTTTATTTTTGTAGTCATTTCATTAAATTGTTGTATTTCATGAAATGGCCAGCTAAAACTGGCCATATTAACTATTGAAAACTAGCGTTCAACGATATTTGAAAGTTTCAACTCCGTGCGAACTCGGGGCCGAGTCGCTAGTAATAAAATAAATTTAAAAAACAATGCAAATTAAAAATAAAAATTTTGTTGCCACAAAAATATATGATTGGATCGTTTGTGTTTACCAATCTGTTAAAAAGTAGATATTGTGTTGATGTTGATTTGACCGATAAAAAATAGGGTCAACAAATTTGATAAAAAAAGATGTACCGACTACTTACCCCACCTTAATCGTACATTAATTGTGTTAACAGGAAAGTTAGCTGTCAACACAATTAATGTATACGATGGCAGTTATCCTTTGTGATACTGTTATAAGTGGACTCTCAGCTTGTCTGTCTGGTTAACTGAACATAAGAAAAAAATTACCTCTCAAGTACTAAGTAAAAATATAATAATCTTAACACGTAATAGTGGCGTAATATTTAAATCGGCATAACAATGCCTCCGTCAATGGCTTCGCCTCGGTAGGTTTTCCTAATAAAACGACGTCGTCACATTTCATGACAGTGATTAAGCAGTGTGCAGACTGTTGTATAGTTTGAAATTGGAATGATCAAAATTAAGGGGTTGTTCTTATTTCAAAATCACTTTGTTGTCATGAAAAATATTTGTTTTCTTCTTCTTTATATATAAAATTGAATAGCTAAATGTGTTGCTAAGTCAAAAACTCGAGATCGGCTGAAACATGTTCTTAAGAAGAAAAAAAAGTGGAAAAATTATCCCAAAAATAGAAAAAAAATTTGAATTGCCGAGAAAAAGTAAAAATTGCGACCTATCGAAGTCGTCAGGGGACAGGTCGCTAGTAATTTATAAATTCTTACAATACAGTTAGATATTAGGTTTTTTTTATTATTCTATCAGTCAATGTTAAATCGTTCAATGGTAATAATAATAATAAAAAAAATGGAAAATTCATAATTTTTATTTTACACAATAATTAATATATGTAGCGAATTTTGAATTTTGAAATTTTTGAAATTTAAATTTTGATATAATTTATCATTTATTAGCTAAAGATTTAACAATGTACTACAATATTTGTTAGTCACCAATGGTCGCAGGCAATGTAGGTGAAAAACAATAAGCGTAGCACCATGCATGACTCATCTGGTTAGTATATTCTTTAGCACAGGTATAACGCCAGACCACCGCGTCTCGTTATAAGCGTAACGGCGTTATAGTGATGTACCTCATTCCATTTTCGCGATTCGATTACCGAGAAGTCATTGTGAATAGTTTTTGAAAAATTGCGGGAATTTTTTAGTGTTATGAATCTATATATTATGTACAGAAAATCACTCTCCAGTTGAAGTTTTACTGTTTAAAACTTTAACATCGTTAATCCTAGTTGCATTTTTTATTTAATTATTTCAATTTTAAAAGTTACTATACTTGAAATTGAAAATAATTGTAATTTCAGTTTGTTATTGTTTATGTCTTCAAAATATTTTTTTTTAAAAAAGGGAAAAACTGTTACAACTAGTCAAGAAAGCAAAATAATACTGTATTTATATACCAACAAGTACATAAATACCAACCTTCGGCTTAAACATTTACCTAACGTACATATAAGTACCTACTACATAAAATATTAATTAATTATTACAATTTTTGCATTTATTTACTGATTTGTTATCACTAATGATTGTTATTTTATTTATACATATATAAAATAAAATCGCTGCCCCCTGTCTGTCCCTATGTACACTTAGATATTTTAAACTACACAACTAATTTTAACTATGTAATGGGAAGAGCTTTAAAAGAAGATTTATATATATAACTCAACGCGAACGAAGTCGCGGGAACCGTCTAGTTTATTAAATGAAATGATATGGTTATTTATTACGCATAAACAACATTTTATCTATAGATGAAAGAAACGGCTCGTTTGAATTGACTCATTCGAATGAGTCGAATGAAAGCAATCACTAGAAGAAGAGCCTTATCGACGCACGATAGTTTATCGTTAGCGTTGTATTACGAGCGGAGTTGTGGAGCGTGCGCATCTAGCCGTTCTAAATTTAAAAACGCCGTGTTCGAACAATCGCCACGTGTGAGTTAGTTCTTTTTTTAAATTACTTACTTACATTTAGTTACATCCTTTTTGTTTTTCAAGAGGCAAATGGAAATTATTATTTACACAGCCATTTCTTTCTTCCTACCGTTTCGTTGTTTACTCACAAGTCTAACTAACTATCTGAAATGCTAATTATATTTAATATTTATTTATCAGTTCTATATATAGAAAGAAGGTTGAATACAATTTTATTCATCTATTCTATAGATTATGATAAAATAGTAAACGATCTATATTTGTATTTTTTATTTGTACACGTTATATATTTGCCGGTTTGTCTGTACGTTTGTGCACGCGAATCTCAGCAACGGCTCAAACGATTTGGATGCAGTTTTCGCTGATATATTATCTGGATTAAACTATAGGATACTTTTTATCCTGCAAAGATGTCAGGTTCCATTGGGATTTAAAAAAAAAACGAACTAGGTACAACGCTTACGATAGATAATGTTACAAATTTGCTTATGTTTTATTAATTATTATTGTAATAAAAAATAGGTCAGCAATGTACTTACATTGGACACATACATTATTTCCAACAAAATATTATGATTAATATTCGCGATTGCGATAATAAATTGTATTACTTACTTATTTATAGGTCCAATTACTTCGTAACACAGTTTGGCATATTGTGTCGTTTAAAAATGAATTTTACGGCTATAGGCTTATGTGTTAAATTACTGTAATACGCAGTTAGCTTGTGAAATTGTATTCAGACACCACGTGAGTCAGCGTATTTTTCCATTTATGACGTCTACTGTCCAGAATTTAATATCAATAAGTGCCTAAATTTGTGAGATGTCCTTCATTTAAATTTGTGTGTCCAACGAAAACATTTCGTCTGTCTCTTGTTAAATACGAATACTTGGTTATTATTAATTGTAAAAGCAACACTTTTGCCAAAAACCTGTGTGAAAAATAAAATCTGGGCAGTGGGTAGGCGCTTGTGTCCTTCAGAACTCCAGTCTCTAGACGAAATTCATCAAATTCAGCCGAGCTTTTTATTTTGAACTAACTCGTGTCCGCGACTTCGTCCGCGTTTAAAAAGAAACAAGTAGTCTATCATGTGTCCAACATTTATCTGCCAAGTTTCCTGAAAATTAGTTAATTCGTATGGAGGAACTCGTATGAAAAAATCTAAAAATCGTCAATTTGATGATTCCTAGCATCTCTGCAAATGTTTTGATCAAACATTTCGATGAATCGTGACGAACGCGCTTTCCTCTCATACTTATTATGCAAATATCACTGACTCGTCTTTTCTAGTATCACTACTGAATCACTTTATTTTAATAATACACGGCGTACTAAAATTAGAGCGCGTCATTACATTTCAGCTTTGCAGCCCTAACGCGTTTGTCAATTTGTACTCTGTTGTATGGGTGATAAGTGTCAATTTTCCTTGTAATGTTTGAGCTAAAATTTCATTCGGGCGACGTAGAAAACCCGGAAGAGCTATGACGCTATATCGTTGATTTATGTTTAGTTGATGATATAATAATGTTGTCCTGCATTGTCCGACTAGGTAGGTAGATATATCAAGTTCTTAATATTATGTTCCGAGTGACAGTGGTTCATTGAAATGTGTTGACTGTTATGATTTAAAAAAATGTTAAAACAATAAATAATCAAACACATGAATTTGTAAAATGCAAACCTACTCAGTTATACTTAGTTAAGTTTTGCTCGCGACTTTCCGCGCCCCCTTTTTTATTAGGTGTTACAACATTGTTTAAAACTTTATCCAAATTTAAATATTCAACCATTCTATTTTTTTTAAACCGCATAAGTTTTTTTTCTTCTCATTCTTTAGCATCTTTCTTTATTCTCCTTTCTTTAGCATAAGTAGTTTCGAATAATAACCTCATACATCAAACGAACAAAAAGTCAAAAACATACAAACTTTACTTCTTCATTATATTAGTATATAAAGATTGGCATCGATCGAAAAATGACCTCATTTCTCTTTTAAATAAAAACCAGCTAACTAATCAGTTGAAAATTGATATCGCTACAATGTAACGCCCTAGGCGCGCACCTTCTTTTGTCGTTTCGAGTGCATGTAACGGCGTATAACGACGCGCCGTTGCCTCTTGTCGAACGATAAAATCGTTTATCTTCACACGACAAGATAATGTCACTCGTTCGATAAAATTAAGGACGCGCGATTCACTTGTGCAATAATTTCCTTACATACCTACCTACGTGATACAAATTTTTGTTACTAAAATGAGGGTAATTTTCCCCTCTTGTGATAATATTGCGTTGCAGTATGAATGACGGTAGTTTCTAGAAAATAACGAGTGGCGAGTTATCGTCAAGTACGTGATTTGTGTGTGCTCTGTGTATCACGTTTCTCGATATGATTGATATTTATGAGAAGGTTGGTTATAAAATTGATTGACACAGATAAATGATAAAATTATATATTACATTATTTATTATTTTATTTTATTTTATTTAAAAATCTATCGATCTAGTAAAAAAAAGAGTCTTAATGATTGCTTTTGCAGTTTACATTACAGTTTCAGTAATTTTACATTTACATAATTGCAATAATTATATATTTTTTTAATTTTAATATATTCTTTGCAGCCAATTTCCAAACATCCTGTATATTTATTGATTAGATATATATTTAGTCATCGTAAATAATAATAAATGCGTAGGTATGGTATGGTGTTGTCCCATACGAAAATAGCAGATTTCACTTTTCGGTTATCAATATTTATTTGTCTGATAAAGTTTATTTATTATCTGTTATATTTTTAAATTAAAGACGCCGCCGAGTGCTTCGTAGTGATTGTTGATAACCTCTTTAAGAAACATACTATCTAACAAGGCTTTCATTAATGTTGTTTAGGAGAATCAGCGCTGTTATTTCACGGTGGGCTTTTGTAAGAGGGTGATTACTGACACCAGTCAGGCTTGCCCAAATGTCTGCGAAATGCAGCGTGCCATGCCATTATTTTCTAATCCAGAAAAAAAAGCCAACTTTGAAAACTTCATTTCCAAATTTGATTTTTTTTTAACGTTAGGATATCCTCTTGGATCTCCGACACCGGGTCCGGGTCCTACACATAGTCGGCACATTCGATTCGGCAATTTTTGTTGAACAACAAAGCCGACTCGGAGTATCTTCTACATAAATATATGCTCGACTACCATTCGGCTTACCCGATCGGCAAAATCAGAATCACACATAATATATTCGTAACTACCGCCCGGCTTTGCCGACCCGGCTTTAAGTATAGCAATTTGTCGGACGTTCATCTACACCTATTCGCTTCTACATCTATGTGTATAGCCGACTATGTGTATAGTAACCCTCAGGAGATAGATAATAAGGCCTTCTCCGGTGGATTGGCTGGGAGAGGGGTAGGTAGGTACACCTCTTCCTTCCAAAGTTGACCCTACCGGGAATCTTACATATAAGAATGAAGTAATACATAATGAGTTAATGAAACGAAAATACACGAGCTTACCTTATAAGTATTGAACGTGTTGTTACTGTTTCAATTCCATGGTAACAGCAGAATGGTGGCGATGTCTCTTCAAGTTCAAGGTCGAGTCTTATTTGTGGGTCGAATTACGGTGGATATCGTGTCGAGGGTGTCATGGTAGCGACCAATGTTCGCGTGGAGGTTTTAATTGGATACCAAAATACCTATATCGAGAGATATCTAATAAACAACACCTTTGATGGCTTAAGGTTGAGGTCACATAATGCAACCGCAACGAGTTCACAAATACATGAAGAAAATTTTTGCTGATTTTTTTTACAGATGTGATTAATTAAAAAGAAATCTACTTAAATAAATAAAAACTAGCTGTCGCACGCGGCTTCGCCCGCGTAACTTTTATAAAATATAGCCTATCTTACTCGCTGATAATATAATAGCTTCCCAACAGTGAGAAAAATTTCAAAACGGTTCAGTAGTTTCGGTGCCTATTCAATGCAAACAAACAAATAATTCCTCTTTATAATATCAGTTATAAATAACTTATTTGGAATGTTAATTGTGTTAGGGTAAAAAAATAAATAACATTTTTATAAAAAACTAGCGAATCGCCCCCAGTTTGCCTGTCCTCAAAATGACAGAGCCCATTTGCTTGTCCCTTTACCTAGTGATGGCGTTGTTTGTGTTGTATCATAGGCGGCGACGGTAGCCACCTACCATCAAGGTGATACCTGTAATCAAATACACAAAAAAAAAAACTAATAACGTACACAACATTGTGCTCTCGCCTTTACACTCTCCGCATTTGTAACGAGAAAATAAAGTCAAGGATGTCTAAATCGAAAGGCTGCGCGCACACGGTGACGCGCGTGTGCACTATGTCGGTTAAAAATAAGAACGCCGCTCTCGTAACGGCGCGGAGGCCGTATGTATGTCGTTCTTAGATCTTGAACGAATGCAAGTTCAAGGAATCAATTTAATTCGGTGTTTCATAATGATAGTAAAAAAAAATATATAGGTCAAACGCATTGTCGACGATGTTACACATTTTTTTTTATCTTTACAAGCGAAGATGTACGGCTGCAGTTTTTTCTGTATATTTTTAATATAAATAATGTTCCTCGTTTATCGCTCTTTTCACCAGTGAATACTGTATCAAAATCGTTTGGATAGCTTAAAAGATGTTAGCGTAGAAACAGGAACAGGAGAACAGAACAGGACGACAGTGTCGGGCGTTATATATTTTACTTTCCAACAGCTTAGTTTCGTAATAATATCTTGTCTTCTTCACACATTCCAAACAGCACCATCTAGTTAAGCAACTATAGGCGTGTATTATCGATACCAGACAGTTGATATACTACATAGATTACTTTTTGAAGTAAAAAGTGACTTTGGGTAGGGAAAAAATGTATCGGTTCGCGTCAGCAACATGCTAATGGTCACAGTTATGCGCGCGCGCAGCTGTCTACGTACGCGATCACGCCAACACATTGCATATATACCCGATTGTACGTGTGTACGTTGGACGCTCAGTTTTAAGTTGTCACTTCTGTCGGCAGTCCTGACTGCCTCCGTTTTTTTCTTTGTAAATATACTTACATATTATAGATACAAACATCCATGACTCAGGTATAATGGTAAATGTTAACACATAAACATTTGCCCCTAGCCGGATTCGAACCCGCGACCGTTTGGTTAACAGCTAGGATTACTAATACAAGGGACCAAACGTGTCATCAAAATAATGTAGTTATATCTTTTTTTTTTATAGTATAGAGGTGGCAGACAGGCAGGCGGCTCACTTGATGGTAGGTGGTTACCGCCGCCTATTAGGGACACCAGCAACACCAAGGGGAGTGCTAGTGCGCTGCCTACCCTGCAGAAGTTTATTTATTAACATCTGTATGTGTTATGTCGCTTCGTGAGCGATTATTAAGTACCTATGCAAATTAATTGTCATCATAATATCATGATTGCTAAAGTCCTTGTCGGTTGATATATTATTATGATTGATATTAAGTGGTAAGCAGCCATTTAGCATAATTTGCAAATAGATCACTTTAGGAAATCATTTAATTGTTTTAAATGATCCAATTTCACTAAATCGCTGTGTCTATTACTAAACTAAACACTGTGTCGTGTGTTTATTACTAAACTAATTGGTGCCCGCGACTTTGTCCGCGTTGAAAAATTAAAAGATATAACGCCTGACAATATACTTTTGACAAGCGTTTTTGTTTTTTTAGATATATACATAATAAAATCTAATTAAGTTTTTCCCTGGGCGAAGCCTGGAGCTAGTCGCTAGTCGAGTTGCCATTCATAATATGTTATTATATGTACCTACTTGTTCATAAAGTATAATTATAGTATTTTTTTATCTATAATGCACATAATAATTACAGTTCAATTCGTTTATCGCCGTTCAAAGTAAAAGCTAACGAAAATCGATAGGCTATGATCGAATTATAAAATTTTAATCGAAACAATAGTGATCGATTCGTATCGTGATTAATCGATTTGTTGCGCGCGTTAATAATTATGACACGGCTCTCTCTACAGTGGAACAGGACGGTGTAGTCTTTAATTTAAGGGTCGACAATTGCTATCTAATATTACTAGCCTATGCCCGCGACATTGTCCGCGTTGAAAAAGAAAAAAAAGTAGCCTATATCCTGTGTCCTATACGTCTAAATGTTTATCTATAGAGATGCATGAAAATCAGTTAATTCGTTTAATAGTTATGGGGGAAAATACTTATATACAATACCTACACTTACAGATTTATTATTAGTAAATTGATATATTGATAACGCCTCACATGGTTATCGCTGTGACGAACGGTGGCGCCCAATTCTTTATATTTTCAGACGATCACTCGGGAACAGTACTTATTTCTGGATTAAAGGTACCCTATGTCCTTTCCTGTATCACTGACAACGTGTATGCAAAATTTCATGACAATCGGTTGTGTAGTTAAGGCGTGAAAAGGTAGCACACAGACAGAGTTCTTTTGGTATTTTTTTTTTCAACAAAAATCCTGGAGCAAAACAACATATCATACAATACAATATTACTATCTACATTGCCACCTACAGGGTCTTATTATGGAGGACTTAAATAGGTGTTACCTAATGACCTAAATATTAATTACTAGCTGCTGCACGCGACTTCGTTCGCGTAACTTCATAAAATATAGCCTATGTTATATACTCGCTTATAATATAGCTTCCCAACAGTGAAAGAACTTTTCAAATCGGTCCAGTAGTTTCGGAGCCTATTCAATTTAAACAAACAAACAATCAAATCTTTCCTCTTTATAATATTAGTATAGATTTATGCATCCAAAGTGAAGATAGCCACGATGGTCGCAAACCAAACTGGAGAAGTGGGCACATTGAGAAAAATAAAATAGATCAAAAGGTTTCACTGTCAACTAAGCCTTAATGAATTTTATGATCAACAAAAGTTTCCAAAGAAATTGGTCAATTTTATTTGTCCAAAACTAATTCGTGACAAAGTGAAATATAAATGAAGAAGTTAACAAAAAAAATCAATTTCAAGTAAGAAGTTGATTGTTCATTAATTAACAGGTACAAGGTCGAGACGTTTATCGAAAAAAAAAGAAACGTCACAGAATATTGGAATCAAGTTGAAATTTTCTCATGCGGCTAGTTGAACGAATTATTAAAACTATTTGGAGCATAGTGCGCATTAAGAGGAGACGGGCTGGAGCATAATGCGTTTCGTAGTCATTTGGGCAATCCCATCTGGCAACAGAAACAACTGAACAGCATACAGAAAACCACCGTGAAATAACAGCATGTGTGCTGTTGTGTTTTGATGAGTCAGTAAGGAATGTCAGGGCCATTCCCTGTTCCTTCCTGACCCTTTTGATAAAATTAATCATTGTATATCATATATCTGAATGATTTTCTCCTTGTTCGCAGATAATCCAATCACGAAAACGGAATAAATTATACGCAATCGAATCAAAAAAACTAATGGATTTGAACCTCCACCACTATATTTAAGCCAATCGTTTTTAGTCGTAAGCCTTAAAATGTCACACCACTTGGTCACGGCATGCATGCTGTGCTTGCTATGTGCGGCGCACACATGCGCGTCCCACGTCGATCTCAACAGCGGTATGACATCGTACGAGCCGAAGTTGCGAAACATAGAGAACGCCGTTGATCTAGAATACAATGTACGACAAAAGAGAAGAGTCGAATCGAGGGCGAGGTATAATCAGAAACTGCAAAAGATCCGACAGATGGACAGGTCAAAGAGGGAAGTGGCCGTCACAGAGCCAGTCGCGCCTAGCAGTTACATAGAGCAAATATTTAGGTTGTACGGTGACGCGAGAAGCATGACAATGAACTTGACCGGGTTCAAGAATATGCTGCAGAAGTTGGATTTGCCGACGCTAAAAGAGGGAGGCACACATGAAACTGTCAATAACGAGTTTATTGGACAGAGGGGTGGTGATGTTGATATTGTAAAGGTAAGTGATATTGTTTTTGGTTTTACATGTAAAGCTTTTTTTATTACAGATGGGTTTGCCCTTGGCCAGCATCAAGCCGTGTAACGAAGATGAGTCCTAATGATGGAACGAGCTCACCCAGAACATGCCTACTCGTCGATTTTTTAAATAACTTCTTTTCTTGGAATCTGATTATAGTAACTTCAACACCAATTTGTATCTGTTAGACACTCATCTTCATCGTGATGCTATTTTAGGCATATTGTACTCATGATGATTAAAATTTCTCATTCCAGTGCATGAGCAGCGCTGATCTCATCAAATCCGTGAACAGCAGATTAAAACCACACGATCACGACCACAAAGATCACCACGATCACGATTCGGAGACGATAATAACAAAAAACACACTCCAAGCAGTATGTCCCATACTTCTTTACCAGAAATTGGCGAACACATCGCTAGAACAATACGGCTGTATCAAACCACTACCGAGAACGGACAGAAATGCGTACAGTAAAAACAGTTATGCAGTATGGCTGTATTCATCGTTAAGTATAACAGCAATCAGTGCCTGCGGTCTACTGGGAGTTGCTGTGATACCGATCATGCACAAGACCTACTATAATCACATATTGCAGTTCCTAGTGGCACTTGCTGTAGGCACTTTGTGTGGTGATGCGTTGTTGCATTTGATGCCACACGCTATGAGCCCGATCGAGCACGATCATGATGATTCGTCGGCAGTAGCGGAGAGGAGTTCGCACGATGACGGCATGTGGAAGGGGTTAGCAGCGATGCTCGGCGTGGTCTTCTTTTATTTCACAGAAAAGGGTCTCACGGTGGTCGTGGAGTGGAGAAAGAGGCGTCAGAAGTTGGAGGAAGACAAATTGCCGTCGAGGGTTCGCGTTTTGAAAGACGAGACTGTAGGTGGTTGTTCACAGGGCACAAAAGCTCCAATAACCAATTCGACGTCAAATTCTCTAATGAAAATTTTCAAGAGAGACGAAAAGAGCGATCCCACGACGAAAACTTGCAAACACAAATATTCAGAATATCCGTACTGCTATGACGAAATAGATACGGACACGCACGACGATCATCACATGAGGGACGGACAAATACCGCCGAGTCCAAAGCAGAAACACAACTCGGTGAGCGTGGTGTCCTCAAACGCGCTGAATCCCGAAGGGAAAGACGAGCCGAGTGCTAAAGACTGGCTGCTCAAGACTGAGACTCCGGCTGTGGTTGAAATGAACAATATTAAGCATAATAAAGACGACGCCGTTAAAGATTTGAAAGATGGAGACAGTTACACGGTCATCTTAAGGTTGGTGCCTTTTGTTATTTTGCCATTTGCTTAAACATTTGTCCCTAGGCCCTAGCGGGATTCGAACCGGCGACCGATTGATAACAGCCTATGTATAGGGTTGCTATAGCCACCAGACCAAACGTGTCGCCATATAAATTACTAGCTGGTGCTCGCGACTTCGTCCGCGTAGAAAAGTATCTATCTACCGGGCCAAGCCGCTCTAGTATTTACTTTTTCGATTTTAGATTTGAATGAAGCATTTTCCCGCGCTAAAAAGTAGCCTATGTTCATCACGGACAATGTCGGCATCTAATGGTAAAAGAATTTTTCAAATGGGTCCAGTAGTTTCGGAGCCTATTCTATACAAACAAACAAACAAACAATTAAATCTTTCCTCTTTATAATATTAGTATAGAAAAGATATGATTCAAGCTGTCTACAATATATTTTATTATGTATGTACCCACCACCTACCGACTCTGAAAGTTGATTCGTAACTTCCAGGGAGCATTCTCGCGCCCATCATGGACATTCTCACTCCCACGGGCACGTCCATGCGCCACCCTCGTCCATGTCGTCTGTCGCTTGGATGGTCATAATGGGCGATGGCCTGCACAACTTCACAGATGGAATGGCCATAGGTAAGAACAAGAGATAATATTATTGTTAGCAACCTCCACTTCGGGTACTTGCATTAATTAAACCACTTTATTTTGAGTTCCAATACATTTGATAAAAAAAATGTATTCCAAACAGGTGCCGCTTTCGCCTCCAACATTGCTGGGGGTTTTTCTACGGCCATAGCGGTCTTGTGTCACGAATTACCTCACGAGTTGGGTATGTATATTAAATCCATTTTTTTACTTGAAGTACAGGTTAATATATTTTAATGGAGTAATTTATATATTAGGGAATATTGGAAGCCGATTTGTTTTAATGCTGAATGAAAAAGAAAGCTTAAACGGTCCATTCACCGATAGACCGCTACCGTCGCCTATAACATAAGCAACGCCACAGCTGCTGCTGAAATTGCGCTGACAACCATAATAGGATTAAAGAGAAGGGATTAGGAAGAGTTAAGGGTTCGATTAAGGAGTTAGTTAGAGTGTGAAAAGGGGATTAGGACGAGTATGAGGAAGGGGTTAGGAAAAGTTTGAAGAAGGGATTAGGAAGAGTTTGGGAAGGGGGTTAGAAATAGTTCGGGGAAGGGATGATTAGGAAGAGTTTGAAGAATGGATTGGGAAGACTTCGAGCAAGGCATAGGGAAGAGTTTGAAGCAAGGATTTAAAAGAGTATGGCGGTGGCCACGATCGCACAACGTGGCCAATTAGGACCACCGCCTTTGCACATGGGATTAGGAAAAGTTTAGGGAAGGTATTGGGAAGAGGTTGAGGCAAGGATTTAAAAGAGTTTGGCGACGTGGTCAATTAGGACCACCGCCTTTGCAGATGGGATTAGGAAAAGTTTAGGGAAGGGATTGGGGAGCAATAGTCGGTTTGTGTCCGATGATAACCTGGTGTCGTTGTGCTCGTGAAGGCGACTTCGCAGTGCTCCTTAAGGCGGGCATGTCCGTGAAGCGGGCCGTGTGCTACAACGTGCTGTCGTCGGCGCTGTGCTTGGCGGGTATGGTGTGCGGAGTGCTAGCGGGACATCTGCCCTCTGCGACGCGTTGGTTGTTCGCGGCGGCCGCCGGCATGTTTCTCTACATCGCACTCGTCGATATGGTGAATATCATACATCCTTTTCTGTCCGTATTCACTTCGCAGCTATTGATTGATGTATTTATTTATCTATGAAAAAGCAACTGGGAGGTTTCTTGCAGAGATCTTCTCCCTGGAAAGCAGCGGTGGTAGTTTGGAAGACAGATGACTTGTGAATAAACTCCAATAACTACTGGACTGATTTTGAAAATTAAAAACTTGCATACGGTGAATAGAATAGGCATAGAACGCTCAGTCCATCTCTCACTCTATTTGTTTCAGTGAGAGATTGATTCAATCTCTATTGATGTTAGCGGTTTTATGTATGGATCTTTGCCAGGGGTTGAGTTTTTATTTTTACACAAGCCACAACTTGACAAATCCAACTTTGAAAAAGTTAATTTCCAAAATTGACCCAGCCGGGAGTCGAACCCCTCACCGCTTGTCAAAACTCATTTATTAAACATTTCCTCCGCAGATGCCAGAGTTGAGCACGTCGCACAGCAAAGAGGGGACGTTGTGCCAATGCATATTACAACTAATGGGATTGGCAACTGGCATTGGCATTATGCTTGTTATCGCTTTGTACGAACACGACTTGAAGAACTTGTTTGGTGAAAATTAAAAAGTGAAATTTTAAAAAAAACGAGACTTAATTTTAAGTTCCCAGTGAAGAAGTGAAGTGTCGGACAATGTGACTTAATAATACATAATAATAATAATAATATAGTGGTTAAGTGTTCTGAAGAATTCCAGTTGTGGTGCCTAAAAAAAAAGTGACAAAGTGAATCAATTATAAATAAATAAATGTTTGCAAAGTGATAATTCGGATTGATTAAAATTTGATCAAGTTTGATCGAAAAAATTTGTGAAGGCTATGAAGTTTGTGAGAGATCCCAAAAAGAAAAGATATTTAGGAAATAATCAATTGTACTGCAGTTTGAGTGTTTATTATATAGCTGTCATAAGACAAACAATTTTGAACTTTACCGCCTCAGTGATAGCGTTGAAAATAAATTGAAGTAACGTAAGTCACAAATGTGTAAAATAGACAAGGCTTCACAGTATTATCAACTTTATTGCAGGGCACGTAAAGTTCATAATAGTTTGTTGAATGACAGTTGTGTCAAATTTGTATCGGGCCTCTAAAAAGTAATTTCACTGTGAAATTGTTTATCTAACTGATTAAATAACCGCATTTTTCTCTGAAAATAATATTAATTGATGCAAAAAATGTATGAAGATTTTATTTAATTAAAGTTAGTCAAATTGCGAGAAATATGACGATTTTTCAAAAGGGTTGTAAATATCTTTTTATCCTCTCATTAGCATATTATGTTGTATGCAAAAGTACCTTCAAAAGAGTTCAAAAGGTTTGAGGGTAATCAAAAAATTTAAATTTTACTCTGTAACTTTTGATTCACTAACTCGATGCATTTATTTAAAACTATCGAGTTGTGTCATTTCAATACTGATAGTGAATGGTTATTTTTTTTAAATTACGTCACATTTTTAGCTTTTTGACTGTACTTTCCAATAGTTTGCGTCTACGAGTGTACACAGAGAGAAAAAATTCCAAAAAATAGGAATTACTCGAATCAATTTTGTGCGGTAACGAAAAGTTTATTTTTGATTTTTATTATTATTATAAGTGAGCTGGCAACATTACTTTTTTTTAGTATATCTTTAATATTACGTTAAGCGTGTTAGTTCTTTTATGTACATCATATCTAACGGAAGTTTACAGTGTGTTAAGTTTCGTCAATATCGATCGATTCTAATTGTTATGTGGAACCTAGAAGAGTTGACGGTGACAGGTGACATTTGTCGTTGTCACCAGTGACAGTGATATTCACCGCTGTCACCAGTGATAGGTGAAATTTCTTCATGTCACCAATAACAGATTTCACGGCGTTTTTTTTTTAATTACTCCAATTTTGTGAAGGGACCAAACGTGAAAGAATATTAAAGAGATTACGTCAAAATGTGACAGCGCTTGCAAATTTCAGTTCAGTTCAAAATTTCCGTGACTGTTCTATAACCGTATAATATTATGACGTTACGAAGCGTTATAGTAAGGAGGATAGAGGTAAGGAGGACCTACTCTGTGTATTGAAAAGTGGTCCCAGAACTAATATGGCGCTAGTGTAGCTCGTCGAGTAATTATAAGACACAATAGCGCCATTGTGGCCACTTTTAGAAGCCTTATGTGATTGTTGGAGAAGAGCATTATTATTTTTTTCAGTTTGATTGGCACTCCTTACGTCTACTCTCCATACGTTATAGGCTAGGCTCGTCGCACATTGGATAAAAGAGCTTAAGGTACAAAATTGTATGATAAAAATATTTAAACACTTTACAGTGACGTCCTCCAATGTGTACCGGCCCCTAATGACGTTCAAAGCTCATTCAAGATTAGATGTTCGAAAAATGTAATTCCTTTATTCAGTAGCGACAGAACACAACTAGATGTCGCTGTATAGAATTTCATTAAAATGATAAATAAACAGAAATAAAATTCCTTTTTCATAGCTAGTTATGAAAAATGGTTATTAAAATGGACCAAAGGGAAATTATTAAATTCGATAAATGTAACATTATTGCGCTTCACTCGATATTTTATTGTACAAAGATGATTTTTTTTTTGGTCACTAGTATTGGACCAGGATTATTGCGGATTTTAAGTTTTTTTTTTTATGTAGATTTAATTTTTAATACATAAATGGATGCTTGAAATTTATCAATTTGATAAAAAAATATCTACCTTTAGTAGCTAAGTAGCAAAATGAAACAGTTTATATTTAAAAAAGAAATCTACCAAATTTAAGACTAGCTCCATATCCGCATCTGAGTAATTCGAAGCGGAAGTTCCGCATTAGCGGACGCCAATATCCTCAACCATTTTTATTGTTATCAAGAATCTTTATAGTAAATAAAAATTCTTGATTGTTATATATTATATATAACGGTGGCCTAATTTATTATATATAGTGTTACATTTTTTTTTAAAACGATATGTTGTACAGTCGGGGTAAGAAAAGCTTCGTCACCTTGAAGTCTACATTCGCTTGCACCAGGGCAATATTGACCATATTATAGAATAATAACTAAACCATAGAAGTAAGGAAAAAAAAGCGCGCATTAACTGTGAGCATTAGCATGTTGCTGACGCGAACCGATACATTTTTCCCTGCCCAAAGTCATATAACGCGGCTATAGAAGTATTCACTTCAAAATAGCAACAAAGTTACATTAATCACTTATGGCATTGAAAAGGTGTTAGAAAGAGATGCATATGCAGTACATTCGTAATTTAGACCAGCTCTCACTAGGTCTAATGGATAATTGATGTATTTTTTGTTGTTTTTTTGAACAAAAAAAGATTTTTTCAATATACTACTCAATATCACACCTTTTCAATGCCATAAGAGCGAATTTATTGTGAACTAATGTAACTTTGTTGCTATTGTTTCCTTACTTTTAAGCTTTAGTTATTAATGAAGCTTTAGCAGTAATGCAAAACAGTCTTGCCAAAATTTCATTTCTAACATCTAAGAGTCTACAACTGATAAAGAGGAATGAATTTGAAAACTGACAAAGATTTTCGTACCCCAACTGTACATCGGCTTGGTTATGTGGAGTTTAGTTTCATATGTACTGTTATCGATGTTGCCAGCGATAATAATTTTAAGTTTAGAAAGCTCAAATCGAATTTGTCTAAGCGCTTTAGTTTGTCTAATGATATAATTTAAAATTAGTTCACTCGAATAAAGTTAAGTACTTATTTTTGGTTCCTATGTACTTATTATCGATAATATATCTCTATATACACAATATTAAATATGTTTCTTTTATTTTTATTTAATATGCCTGAGTATAATCTATAACTTCTATATAGTAATATTATAAACAGGAAAGATTTGTTTGTTTGTATAGAATAGGCTCCGAAACTACTGGACCGATTTGAAAAATTCTTTTACCATTAGAAGCCGACATTATCCCTGATGAACATAGGATACTTTTTACCGCGGGAAAATGCTTCATTCCTACGGGAAATCTAAAATGAAAGTAAATACTAGCGGCTTGGCCCGGGAGATAGCGCCATCTATCCAAATCAGGTGAATCGACTAACAGACAATTGCTTGGTGATATTTTTAGCGATCGATTCCACGGTAGATGGCGGTTTATACTTTTCAATGCGGACGAAGTCGCGAGCACCAGCTAGTATTTTATAAAGTTAAGCGGACGAAGTCTCGTGAAACAGCTAGTTGTTAAAATATTTGTTTAAAACAGCAACAGCCTAGCACACTTAACATTAACATTCATCGTTCTACATCAGGGTCCAGTGTGCAAGCCAATTACAACCGAGTACGTAATTCAATTTGGTACATCAAAAACAAAAAACAATTATACAAAATAGAAAGTAAATATTATAATAGTCCAAAAATAAAATTAGTTACAAACAAAGAAATTACAATGTATGTCAAATTATGTCAAATTTTAAGAAGTAAAAATGTAATAATAATCAAAAAGTCAATTTGGCTGGAATTTGAAACAATCTTCCTTCTGAGTCCAATATTGTAAAGAATTTACATTAGAAAAATGTTTATTATAACTTTTTTAACTTCCAAAAAAGGCGGAGGTTCACAATTCGACATTTTTTTTTCTTTTTTTGTTTTTTTATTACCTCATAACTTTCGACTGGGTGAAACGATTTTCATTATTCTTTTTTTATTTGAAAGCCGGTGCTGGTCCCATTTCAATTTGGTCCAGTTTTTACAATGACATCTATGGGAAAAGACCATGAGACGGTTTTAAGTCTATTTATTTTTTGTTATTAGTTTGGGAGATTATGTCAAATTAAAGTCATATTTTTCAATAATTGTAAAACAATTTACTTTATACGATACAAAATACTATTGTTAGTATATAATAATATAATATAAATATATTTCGTTTTTTTTTTTTTTTTCATTATGGCGTCACACGTTTCGGGTCCCTCGGGAACATTGATGTCTTGCGAATATTGTCCAGACCGAGGTACAACATCACAACTCTCTCCAGGCCTATACCACCACCTGTCAAATATTTTTATTTATTTGAATTGAATAGGACCGATCCATAACTAGAGTTATGACAAAGTTAAGGTGCTCTGCTAGCGCTTGGGACCACTGTAAAATAATAGCACGTGTGCTGTTGTGTTTCGGCGAGTGAAGTAAGGGCTAATCCTACTGTAGCCGGCTCTATATCTGTATGTATAATTCGAATTATCCAAAACACTTTCTTATTGCTCAACCTACACCACGAAATTTTCCATCCAAAAATGTCGACTGACGACTGTGTAGAGTGTGAACTTTCTTACTGATATTAAGTATTGATAGGTAGTTAGTACTACCTAGATAAAGCTTTTTTTGGTTTGATTAGGTACCTTACAGGTCAGAGCCAGGATGGGGCAAGCGCCCCACCCTGCCCCACCCTGCCCCACCGTGGCTGCGCGCATGCTTGTGTTATAGTTATAGGCGAGGTGTCAAGTGGACCGTCAGCCTGCGTTCAACATTTTATTATTATGTGACAAAACTTTACCTGCATGAGGTGAACATCCCAAACGGAACGATTCAATGTATGCCGCTATCTTGCTCACATCTGTAAAAACATCATATTTAGGTATTCAATACTAATAATAAATCTGTAAGTGTAGACTAGTAGACAGACGTCCTCATTACTATAACACGTCACAACATTGCTATTAATGAGCATGCTCATTTTGAGCAATTGCTACTTAGTAGCATGTCTATCACAACATTGCTAGTGTGAGCATACTCATTTTGAGCAATTGCTACTTAGTAGCATGTCTATCACAACATTGCTAGTGTGAGCATACTCATTTTGAGCAATTGCTACTTAGTAGCATGTCTATCACAACATTGCTAGTGTGAGCATACTCATTTTGAGCAATTGCTACTTAGTAGCATGTCTATCACAACATTGCTAGTGTGAGCATACTCATTTTGAGCAATTGCTACTTAGTAGCATGTCTATCACAACATTGCTAGTGTGAGCATACTCATTTTGAGCAATTGCTACTTAGTAGCATGTCTATCACAACATTGCTAGTGTGAGCATACTCATTTTGAGCAATTGCTACTTAGTAGCATGTCTATCACAACATTGCTAGTGTGAGCATACTCATTTTGAGCAATTGCTACTTAGTAGCATGTCTATCACAACATTGCTAGTGTGAGCATACTCATTTTGAGCAATTGCTACTTAGTAGCATGTCTATCACAACATTGCTAGTGTGAGCATACTCATTTTGAGCAATTGCTACTTAGTAGCATGTCTATCACAACATTGCTAGTGTGAGCATACTCATTTTGAGCAATTGCTACTTAGTAGCATGTCTATCACAACATTGCTAGTGTGAGCATACTCATTTTGAGCAATTGCTACTTAGTAGCATGTCTATCACAACATTGCTAGTGTGAGCATACTCATTTTGAGCAATTGCTACTTAGCAGCACGTGTGTCTCAACATTTCTATAGTTCTTTAATACAAAAGTGTTATAATTATGAGTATTTTGATGAGCTCACCCACGCCGTGATGCTTCGCCCTCTCAGTGAGGAATTCCGGATCGTGTATCCTCTGAGCGCCGCTCATTATCTCCTCGCCTCGCATGAATATGTCGTAAGAGTTCGACCATTTCTGGAACGGCCGACAGTCACACTCACATTACTCAAGTTAAACGAGAGTCACACAAACTGTGTAGTGTCAAGTGATATAAAGTCTTACATATCTATACTAATATTATAAAGAGGAAAGATTTGATTGTTTGTTTGTTTGTATAGAATAAGCATTATTAGAAACTAGCTGGTGTCCGCGGCTTCGTCTGCGTTAAAAGAAAATACATCTATACTAATATTATAAAGAGGAAAGATTTGATTGTTTGTTTGTTTGTATAGAATAGGCTCCGAAAGTACTGGACCGATTTGAAAAATTCTTTTACCATTAGAAGCCGACATTATCCGTGATGAACATAGGCTACTTTTACCTTGGAAAAATGCTCATTCCTACGGGAAAACGGGTAGTAAGAATTATCCTTCCGTACTTATCTTTTTCACATATAACTTCTAAACGGCTTGACCGATTGGGCTGAAATTTTATATGGCTGTTTCGGTGGTTTCCTGGATGATTTAAAAATACAATTGGACCCAGTAGGTGGCGCTGCTGTCGGTATGTCAACTACTAAACGTATTATATTTTATAAAGTTAAGCAGACGAAGTCGCGTGCAACAGCTAGTCTATTATATTACTATTGCATGGCGTCCCGAGACTATACGCACATTAAGGGAAAGTACCTACCTTAAATTAATATCGTAGATAGGATATTTTGCCGAAAGAACACTTTAAATGTTATTTTTAAAAGTTAGTAGTAGTAATACTGCGTTCAAAGATTTTCTAAAATCTCAGTGCACCGACCGAATGAATCTGAACATACTGAACGAATGAACACCTCTTTTTGGAAAAGCAGACTCCATCAATACATAATAATATAATATTTGGTTTGTAACTGTATGAGAGAGATTGGTGTCCGTGGTTTGGAAAAAGCCTAAAGTAAACTAAATATATATATATATATTTAGGAAAACTCACCGGATTCTCTGGACTGGGCATAGTGTAGAAAGGCCTCACGGCCAGTGGATATTTGTCCAGGATGTAGAAGTCGGTGTCGTATTTGGCCCTCACCAGTCTACCGAGGAGCTTCTCGTCGGGGGTCGACAGGTCGTCTTCTTCGCCCACCGTTACACCTCAAAACATAATGAAAATCTCATAATGTATTCTCTATTGAAAATAATAAATACCTGTGAAAGAAAATATTTTGATACATCGTTTAGTTTCTGAGATCGCGACGCGTGACGTCATAATCCAAAGGTCTCGGTCAGTTCGCGCGCTCCCGTATTGGAGCGCGACCGTTGGAATGTGACGTCACGCGGGCGCCCAGCGCCTGCAAGAGGTCTCGATATTTAAGAGAATTATAAATGTCTGTAAAATCATAACTACTGGGTCTTTTTGAAAAAAAAAAAAAAGTTGTGTGTTTGTATGTATACATATAAAGCTGTAGTGAGACAAAGTTTTAGACGATTTTGCATACCTATTAACATTCTCCATTATATTACATTCGACGACACGTTGGTCTAACTAATGGCTCGTAACACTAGTGGCAAATGTTTGTGTTAACGTTTTACCTCTCTACCTGATTCATGAATGTTTGTATTTATAATATGTATGTATTTACAAAAAAAAAAATCATCTATGTAGTACATTTGTCTGGTATCCATAATACAAGCATTAGTTGCTTGTAGATTGTAGTGGAACTAGATGGTGCTGTGTGCTTACTGTGGAACTAGTGTCCATTGTGCTTACTGTGGAACTAGATGGTGATGCGTGTTTACTGTGGAACTAGTGTCTTATGTGCTTACTGTGGAACTAGATGGTGATGTGTGCTTACTGTGGAACTAGATGGTGATGCGTGTTTACTGTGGAACTAGTGTCTTATGTGCTTACTGTGGAACTAGATGGTGATGTGTGCTTACTGTGGAACTAGATGGTGATGCGTGTTTACTGTGGAACTAGTGTCTTATGGGCTTACTGTGGAACTAGATGGTGATGTGTGCTTACTGTGGAACTAGTGTCCATTGTGCTTACTGTGGAACTAGATGGTGCTGTGTGCTTACTGTGGAACTAGTGTCCATTGTGCTTACTGTGGAACTAGATGGTGATGCGTGTTTACTGTGGAACTAGTGTCTTGTGTGCTTACTGTGGAACTAGATGGTGATGTGTGCTTACTGTGGAACTAGTGTCCATTGTGCTTACTGTGGAACTAGATGGTGATGCGTGTTTACTGTGGAACTAGTGTCTTATGTGCTTACTGTGGAACTAGATGGTGATGTGTGCTTACTGTGGAACTAGTGTCCATTGTGCTTACTGTGGAACTAGATGGTGATGCGTGTTTACTGCGGAACTAGTGTCTTATGTGCTTACTGTGGAACTAGATGGTGATGTGTGCTTACTGTGGAACTAGATGGTGATGCGTGTTTACTGTGGAACTAGTGTCTTATGTGCTTACTGTGGAACTAGATGGTGATGTGTGCTTACTGTGGAACTAGATGGTGATGCGTGTTTACTGTGGAACTAGTGTCTTATGGGCTTACTGTGGAACTAGATGGTGATGTGTGCTTACTGTGGAACTAGTGTCCATTGTGCTTACTGTGGAACTAGATGGTGCTGTGTGCTTACTGTGGAACTAGTGTCCATTGTGCTTACTGTGGAACTAGATGGTGATGCGTGTTTACTGTGGAACTAGTGTCTTGTGTGCTTACTGTGGAACTAGATGGTGATGTGTGCTTACTGTGGAACTAGTGTCCATTGTGCTTACTGTGGAACTAGATGGTGATGCGTGTTTACTGTGGAACTAGTGTCTTATGTGCTTACTGTGGAACTAGATGGTGATGTGTGCTTACTGTGGAACTAGTGTCCATTGTGCTTACTGTGGAACTAGTGTCCATTGTGCTTACTGTGGAACTAGATGGTGATGCGTGTTTACTGTGGAACTAGTGTCTTATGTGCTTACTGTGGAACTAGATGGTGATGTGTGTTTACTGTGGATCTAGATGGTGATGTGTGTTTACTGTGGAACTAGTGTCTTGTGTGCATTTTGTGTCTACCTTTGAATAAAATGTTTTTTTTTTTTCTTTTAAAAACTTGACAATAATTATATTTACCAGCTTCTTTGAGCATTTTTATTCCCTGGTGGAACTCCAGCCTCAACGGGGGGTCGAGGAATTTGAAAGGCTCTACGCGGTATTGCTGTCCGACAGTCGATATTTCATTGGAGTATCTAAAAATAAAAATCAACTGAATATTAATAAATCATCATCACTAATAATAAATCTATAAGGGGTGGTCATGACACTGCCAGTAATGTTAAGTTAGTGAGGTGAAAAATTACGAAGTAAGAAAAACAAATTTCATTTTCCTTAGCAATTTTGTGCGCAATTGTACACATGCGCCGATTCCCCCACAAGTGTCGCCTAAAAACCTTAATATAATAATTCACCTATACATAGATTACTTTTTTTTTGTACACATACACATTATAAACACAAAACAAAACATCCATGACTCAGGTGAAAAGGTAAAAAAATTGTTCACACATAAACAATTTTTTTTCCCTAGCGGGATTCGAACCCGAGTCCGTTTGGTTGACAACTAACTAGGGTAACGACACTGGACCAAACGACACTTTGCAATGGAAAAAAACGCAACTCACTGCTCCTGAAGACCGCGAAACATCTGCGTGAACGTGTCCGCAATCACGTCGAGGACCTCGTGGTAGTGGTTTTTGAAAGCCATCTCCAAGTCCAAGCCGACGAACTCGGTGAGGTGTCTGTGGGTGTTCGAGTCCTCCGCTCTGAACACCGCCCCCACGGTGAACACCTGATGATGGAGAGCATATTTTTTGGAGGACTCAACTTATTCGGAGACGCAAAATCCATAGAGTTGTAGTAGATCGGCGGTAGATAGTAGATATGTATAGTAACTTTACACGAAATAGATATCGCTCTTCAAAAACTAAAGGGCCACAAATCAAAATTACACTTTTTACGGGAGAGCTAATAGTTAAAAATTAAATTATTTTCTTGTTAGATAATTATCAAATATATGCATATTATACATCGTTAGAAGCGTATTTTTAAGTAGCATTAAATGTTTTAAGTACTTTTATAATAAACTGAATACTAGAGGAGATATAAGCATATATTAAGTTACTTTTGAATATATTACCTACCTACATTTTATGAGTTGTTGCATCTGGTACAAATTGTCTTTGTGATAAGTGTGATAAGGCTCTTAAGGCCTTATTTACCACTTACCTTATCGAAATCGGCTGCGATTGCCATCTGCTTGTACAGTTGAGGACTTTGTGCCAAATAAGCGGAATTCTTGAAATAAGACACGGTGAAGACGTTCGCACCTCCTTCGGACGCGGCCGATATTATCTTCGGAGTGTGGATTTCGACAAAACCTGTCGACAAGTTGATAATTTATTTCATTTAAAAATAAAAATATATCAACTGAAGCCACTGAACTGAACTGAACTGGTATATAGTACGGGTGGTCACAGAGGGGGAGGGGGTGTCTTGATGACTACTACGGGTGGTCACCCACGAGGAGGTGTCTAGATATATATTACGGGTGGCCAGTGAGGAGGTGTCTTGGGATATACTACGAGTGGTCACCGAGGGGGGAGGGGGAGGGGGTGTCTTGGTATATACTATGGGTGGTCACCGAGGGGGAGGGGGAGGGGGAGGGGGTGTCTTGGTATATATTACGGGTGGCCAGCGAGTAGCAGGTGTCTTGGTATATACTACGAGTGGTCACCGAGGGGGGAGGGGGAGGGGGTGTCTTGGTATATACTATGGGTGGTCACCGAGGGGGAGGGGGTGACACCGAAGAGGAGGAGTCTTGATATATACTACGGGAGGCCAGCGAGGAGGTGTCTTGGTAACTACTATGGGTGGTCACAGAGGAGGGTGTCTTGGCATATACTACGGATGATCACCGAGGGGGAGGGGGTGTCTGTATATTCTATGGGTGGTCACTGAGGGGGAGGATGTCTTGGGTCACATAGTATGGGTACATTCCTTTATTAAGCTACGTACATAGCCTTACGTTTTATTAAGCTTTGAAGTTTTAATGGAGGATCAATAAGTCAGTCTAGACTTAAACATAATGATATAACCTTTATTTGTAAGTATGTCCCGGAAGAGCCTGCAGACACCAGCCTCGATCCTGAAGATGGCCTGGTTCGCTGGAGTGCGAAGGTCCAGGATTCTGTTGTCGAGCCTCGTGTCTTGGTTCACTCGGATCTTCAGAGCTTCGGGATCCTGTCACATTCAATGCATACATCTAAACTAGCTGTTCCACGCGACTTCGTCCGCGTAACTTTCTAAAATATAGCCTATGTTGCCCGCTGATAATGTAGCTTTCTATAGGTGAAAGAATTTTTAAAATCGATCCGCTAATTTTTGAGTTTATGCATTACAAACAAAAATACAAAAATCTTCTCTACATATTTTTTTTCTTTTTGAAATATCAAAATAACTGCTTTTTAGTAAATGTATACACGGTATGTATACACGGTTTTAAGTACCGTGTATAAAAGTATACACGGTACTTAAAACAAAAAAAATGTCTATCTGTTCCGTCTGTGTAATGGCTGGATCGATTTTGATGGGATTTTTATAATAGCTTGTGTTTTATAATAGAAAAAAACTGCTTTTTTTTTAAATATCATCTATCTGCCAGTAAAAATCTACTAACATTTGAAAGTGGGCGCCGCAATAACTTTTGTTCAGCTCGGACAAAAACATACGGAGGGAGGGTTGTAAAATGAAAGTGGAATTACATCGTTAATCTCCGGCCTGGCAGCGTCCTCCACTTGCAAAGGCAGCTGCGCCTTGGCCGAGGAGACCGTCCAGATTTCCGTGGCCACCAACTCCACCTCCTTCACGGAGCACGACTCCACTGGCGATGCGGTCTTCACTACTGTCGCGTACACGTCCACTATAGACTCTTTTGAAACGCTGGAAAGGACAAAATTGACTTGACAGACAAAACGCAGAAAACACTGACCTGCACAAGCACTGGACAGGCTGCTGTCCAATAATTTTTTATGTCTATTTGAAAAACGCAATTTTTGCGCTGTATGCTATTAGAAGCTTGAGTATGTACATGGAACTAAAACTAGTGATGTCCGCAGACACTATTATACTTGGCTGTGGAAAATAGACACTCAAAACTTTGGAAAACTAGGCGTCAGATTGACTTGAAATTTTTACACAATATGCAATCTGCTTAAGGATTGATCATTTTTCGTGTAATAATATAATCTACCATCCGCCGAAAGCTAGGAGAAACTCGCCAACGAAAACCGCTGTCACATTTAAAGTGGAAGTTAGCTGTTTTTATGGCAGCCGAGTTAATATAAAGACTGAGCCACAGCGAAGAGAGCAAGGGGTTCAGCTAGTTATAAATATGAAAAAACAGATTCTCGGCGATATAATTTGTTGGAATTTATCGAAACATTTTTCGGTAATTCCTCAAAAGCGCCATCTATTTAATTACATGTTAAGGTCAACAAACTTGATGATTATGTCTTGTCTCAAACAAAAAAAAAGAAGTTTCAGTTTGCCCTGTGTTGTGTGAAAGTTAATGTGTAAAAGTTTACCAAGTCCAATCTCCAGAAAAGGACTTATTACCGCTGAAATGATGATGATGGTATACTTGTTAATTACGGTACACTTGTTAATGATGGTATACTTGTCAATGATGGTATACTTGTTAATTATGGTACACTTGTTAATGATGGTACACTTGTTAGTGATGGTACACTTGTTAGTGATGGTACACTTGTTAATGATGGTACACTTGTTAATGATGGTACACTTGTTAATGATGGTACACTTGTTAATGATGGTACAATTGTTAATGAATGTATACTTGTTAATGATGGTATACTTGTTAATGAATGTATACTTGTTAATGATAGTACAATTGTTAATGAATGTATAGTTGTATACTTGTTATTGTTGGTATACTGGTATACTTGTTAATGATGGTACACTTGACGATGATTATGTACTTACTTGCCAGTAAACTTGACCATCTGTTTGCTGATCTTTTTCTCTTCGTTGACGCTCACCAACATCTGTACTGTGCTTGAGTTTTGTCTTAGCACCGCGAAACACTGCTTCCCTTTAGCTCTGGAAGTTTGGAGACGAGCTGGAAATTCAAACATTTATTTTTGGTGTGATTACGTTTTTAAATTTGCTTTCAAAAAAGTGTATTACATTACATAATTATTTATGTACTAGCTGTTGCCCGCGACTTCGTCCGCGTTAAAAAAGATAAAAAGTAGGCTATCACGTGTCCCATACTTCTAAATGATTATCTACCAAGTTTCATGAAAAGCAGTTAATTCGTTTAAGAGTGATCGTTTAACATACATACATACATACATACAGAAACAAATTCAAAAAATGGTCAATTTAGTTTCAGTATCATGTATAGAGCCTATATATAGGATATTTCTGAAAACAAAGTAAATTACTCCATGACCGACCCCTACAGATTTATTTTGCGAGCACTTATATAATATAAGTATAATCAATTATTATTTTTTATTTCTGTAAGACAAAAACACTCACCTCTGACCCATACATCCTTCCCATCAATCTTGGCGTTCAAATCTTTGACTTCAGTATAAACTCTGTCACGATTTTCACCGGTGGACTGTATCAACTTAAGAACTCCGTATCTCCCTTCAGATACGTCTGGGTCACTCGTTTCTGTCTGCGCTCCACCCGATGCTGCCTATTGGGAAATCGTTCCTATATTTTATTCCTATATTCCTATATTTTGAGGGCACAATGCATTTCGCAGTCATCTCAGTAGCATTTAATTAAGTAAGGGATGCCAGAGCCCATATCCCTGCCACCTATCACCAAGTGTCTGTCAGTTGTCACCCTGTCAGTCAACATTAACATTATTATTATATTATTAGTCCAAGGAACATTCTTATGGAATGAAATATTGGAAAAAAGAGAATGAATGATTATTCTGTCAATGTAATATGTATAATGTACCTTATGATCAGCTTTTTTCTGCTGTTTCTCTGCAGCCTTCGCTGCCTTTTTGGCAGCTTTCTTGCTGGTGGCTGCGTCCCCTTCCACCGCTGGATTGGCAGTAGGTTCTTCAGATACCACCATTTTTTTTTTATATTATCTGTAATAAAGAAAAATCAATTCATTGAAATTGTACTTATTGTAAATTATACTTGAATATAAATTACACATTTTAAGCAGATTTTCTCTTCAAAGAGAAAGATACCATATTCTTGAATGAACTAGTGATGTAAAGAAAAATGCAGGGCAAATGTAGCACAGGCAATAGATATCCATAAATCTGTATACCGGAAGCAAACTATCCCAAGTCACATTTAGCAAATTATTCAGTATGCATAGTTACAATAACTATTAGAAATTTACTTGTAAAATACTTACATAAAATATTATAAATTCAAAATCACACACTAAAATATTTCCAAACTAACAAAGCAAAGTCGACTGAAGGTCGTAGTTTTATTTTACAAAAGCCTTATTATTTTATAAAATCACACACAAGTCAACTTATTCTTTGCCTTTCCTCAAAGAGACTATTGCAATATGCAGTTACGAGACGGATTTATAAAATATAACTAGCGGTAATGCCCCTGCGAATACGGTTGAGTTAAAAATACATTAATACAATGCACGATTACACATTCCGTGTGTATATTGAGTCAGTCAGTATGACGAAAATTAAAAACATATTGCAGCGAAGTTTTTGTACTATTATTAAATAAAATGTAGATATATTTACCGGTTAGGTTATTAAAGTCTCCTTGGCAGTGTATCACCCACTACGAGATAATGGGCACTCAAAAATAAGATAAGATGTTTATATTATAAACGACGTATCTTATATTTTATTAGTTAAAGCCAGGTTACGGTATTTTAATTTTATTTAGGTTTATAACCTATAATAAAGTTCAGTGTAGATGAGTGAGTGTTGCCAACTGTACTATCGTCTCTGTAGCTAAATCTTTTGCAAAAAGTGGCCAGATTCCCAAATTTTCTTGCCCCAAAAAGTAGATAGAAGTAGCCAAAGTTAAAAAAAACTAAACTAGTCGTTAAAATCGTTTTTCTACATTATAACTAATGGATAAGTTTAATTTCTTAATATATTTATAAATGTATTTCGTGGAGAAATATACAAAATCACTGGATTCTATTGAAGGTAAAGTACAGTTGAAGCAACATTTGCTTTTTTTCCTGAGAGAGTCTCTTATACATAGAAAAGAATTTAGAGTTATCAGACTCATTAGGTCTGTATTTGAGTGTGGAAGTGAAAGACAAGACTTTGTTAACACAGATAACAAATAAAACTGAAAAATCACACGAGCACCAATGATAGTGTGCATATGAAGTCGCTATGTTGAAAAATGGCTGAAAAAAGTAGCTAAAAATTGTAGCTGACAGGGGTGCAAAAATAGCTAGATCTAGCTATAAAATAGCTAAGTTGGCAACACTAGATGAGTGTTGAGTGTAAAGTGTAGTATTGTCACAGAACCAAAAATAATACATGCATGTCAATTGTCATGTCATGTCACACACAGTCTTTCTTTAACTGACATAATAGATAGATCTTTAGTTATTATTCTATGAATAGATAGATGAAACATATAGGAATTGGAATTGGAATAGGATAGACGATTGGATTGAATTATTACTAACTCCATAAAAAATAGATAAATAAGTGTGCGTCCTGAGTCCTCAGTTACATCATAATATCATATCACAGATAGGGAATCCGTCATAATTTATGCGTTTATGAATTATAATTATGCATATTTTATATTGTTGTTCATATCTATTTTGTATTTTTCGTTTTATTACTGTGTACCTATGTTCATTGCTATTATAAGTAAAGTTAAATGTAAAGTAAACTTGAAAACCAATATTTTCAGTAAAATTTTAGGTAATAAAATGGAGATATCTGCTTTGATAGTTTTATTTATTTAGATTTCATACTTACAGCCATTAAGTCTATGATATTATATAAATTATATACAATTTTTTTTTTTTTTTTATAAGAGATGGGTTTGCTCTTGGCCAACAACCAGCTTGGTAGCAAGGGAGAGGCCTAAGATGGAGCGAGCTCACCCAGAAGATGCCTATTCACTCGAACTTTGAAAAGATTAGGGTTATATGAACTCGGAAATACAGACGCAGGCAGGGAGTTCCAAACCTTGGCGGTGCGCATTATAAAAGATGTTTTAAAGCGCTTGGTTCGAAAAGGGGGGATTTCGACAAGATGAGGATGGTAACCAGCCGTACGTCTGTATGTCCGATGGAAGAAAGGGGAAGGCGGTATGAGCTCATGGAACCCCTGAGCACACTCACCGAAGTACATCTTATAAAAGACACATAGACTGGCAATTTTGCGTCTATGTGCCAGGCTGTGCATCTTAGATTTTAAAAAAGTACCGTCGCCTATGAGTCTCTTAGCTCTGCGTTCTACCGAGTCGAGTGCGGCAAGTTGGTATTTGGCCGAGCCATCCCAGAGGTGGGAGCAATACTCCAAGCAAGAACGGACTTGCGCCTTATACAAAGATAAGAGCTGTCCAGGCGTAAAGTATCGCTTTACAAATAGGCCTAAAGAACTGTAGGTGTAGTAAATCCAAATAATTCAGCCTTTTTAAAGTTTTTTTTTTCTCTAACAATGCCAGTTCCGACGACGTTTGTCTTTGTAGCATCTGTCATTTTAATATTTTAAAGTAGAATAAGTAATTAGAAACCTAGTTTAAAAGTTTATGTAATGCTTAAATTCTCCGTTCAAAATGTTAAAAGTTCCCACTGGCCCTGATTTAAACAGATCTAGGGCATTGTATAGTTTTAAACCTTATAATTTACTGTCAAAATGCCAGTTTTCACAGCGAATGTGCCTGGCATACTTAAGGTTGGTGACAGAATCGAAATCGGTGGCAAAATCAAGGAGAACGCTCGAAAGTAAGCTATGTTTCTGGAATCTTACTTAGGTACTATTAGCTTAAAAACATAGATAAATGATTGGTCTCGCTGCGCTCTACTAGATACGGCCCTACCTAAAAGCAATAGCTCCATGAATGCGGCAACTTTTTATTGTAATGTGTGTAAAACGTCACTTTTTACAAGTATATTTATCACTTTTTCACTACGCAAATTGGCATTTTATCATGCCCAAAATTTAATAAAATATTCGGCTTCGGCACGTACATATCACAGACAGTTTACAGTGTGACTAGCACGGGTACGCCGCATCCGGCGTAGTATTTTTCAAGTAGGCGTACTTAGTAGCGGTTAGATTTAGTAGAGCGCAGCGAAACCAATCAAATATCTTTGTACAAAAACCTGCAAACGATATTGAAGTAAAATACATAACCCTTTTTAGCACTCTTTCCATTAGTGAAAACCGCATTAAAATCCGCCGTGTAGTATGTAGTCTAAAAGAACTAGGTAAGCGTAACAGGGAAAGCGACTATATTTTACCAGTTATGTAAAGATAATTATGTTTAATAAGTACCTACGTATAAATAAGCAGGATATTAAAAATATTTACTTTTTATAATATGTGAATTATAAATTAAGACCACTTTGTTTAACAACAAAGGAAATCATCGTGGGAAATGGTTGGTATGTACCTACTATTAGTTGCTGACAACTAGTACCTACTACTCTTTTAGTCCGGGAATCTCCTTTCTCAAAGTGTAGGCAGTTGCCGAAATGAAACAATTTTGCATGATGAAACTATAAAATTAGTCATAATAAAAATAATTCTCATTGCGCCAGTAGCCGACAACTAGGTATGTGTTACTAACACATACCACAACTGTAAGACTGGCTACGAAAGTTTGACTAACACAGTGTTAGTCAAACTTTCGTAACCAGTCTTACAATTTCTCGAGTTTCTTTGTAGAATGTCAATAAATCTTTGCGCACAAGAAGGCGAAGAGCCAAATGATGTGGTTCTCCACTTTGACGTACGCTTCCATAGAGACAATATCATATCACTTTCAAGGAAAAACGGCATTTGGATCGGAAGCGGAAATTACGACACAAACTACAACATGTTTGTGCCTGGTAAAGTTATTACCTATTAGCCTATTAGTTTAAACAATTTGAGAGAAAATTTATTAAATTCTGATCATTAGTTAATATTAGTAGTATAAACTTATCTAATTATCTATAAATAGTAATATTATAAAGAGAGAAAATTTGTATTTTTGTATGTTCGTAATCAATAAACTCAAAAACTATTTTAAAGGGTCTATTTTAAAAACTATTTCAACTATAGAAAGCCCCAAATACGTTTGTGTTTACTTCTTTATCTATAAACTACCCGGGGTGCATTTTTTTTAACTAAAAAAACTTCCCTGGTTATCTCTCTATCCATGAGTGAAGACAGAATTAAAAACGGTCCAGCCGTTCTCGAGTTTTGCGCTTAGAAACAAATTTAGTGATTGATTTTAATTTAAGTACCCTATAAAGATTATGTTTGTTTCCTAAACGGATTACGTTTTCCTTTCAGGTACAATGTTTCGTATAATTTTTGAAATTAAAGACACGGATGTGATTACAATTTACTGTCAGAGCAAATTCCACTCGAATTTTCTGCCGAAAATTCCACTTAGCATGGCGCGGTACATAGTGGCGTGGGCTGACGTGGAACGGATAACGCACTGTTATTTTCATATGGGTGCCAACGTATGTTTAATCTAGATACCTACTATAATATTTATATTTGTAACTAGCTGGTGCTCGCGACTTCGTCCGCGTTGAAAAGTATAAAACGCCATCTACCGTGGAATATCACCAAGCAGTGGTCATGTTAGTAGTTTCACCCATCGAAATAATATTATATCTCTGTGAGGTTTCACCTAATTTGGTTAGATGACGCTATCTCCCGGGCCAAGGCGCTAGAATTTACTTTTATTTTAGATTTCCCGTAGGAAGGAAGCATTTTCCCGCGGTAAAAGTATCCTATGTTCATCATGGATAATGTCGGCTTCTAATGGTAAAAGAATTTTTCAAATCGGTCCAGTAGTTTCGGAGCCTATTCTATACAAACAAACAATCAAATCTTTCCTCTTTATAATATTAGTATAGAAAAAATAAGCCGGTTATTGGGATTGTGGCGAGTTCTTTAGGGAGGCCTTTGCCAAAAGGCAAAATCTGACACGGAAAATTGAATACCGTCGACGTAGACACATTGGCCATATCCCAGATGCCTCTTAATATTACTTAGGTTCCAGTGATTAAAAAAAATTAAGTAAGCAATGTTTTTTTTTATAACGGGCAACACTAACTTTTGGGGAAGTCCCAATGACGTGGAGTGTTTGAATTGTTTATCTAATGTAGGTAGAGGTATATTGAATCATTTTGTATTGCTAGTAACCTATTTTTAACTAATCCACACCTTCTCAAACTTATTCAGTTGAAGAGTCTTTTAGCTTTTGAAGATTATTTTGGCCAATATTAGGGGTCTAACCATATATAATTTGAATGAAATCTATCTAGTTCATTTGTAATTAGGAAGAAAATCAAGGAGACTTTTTCTTGTAAATTTCAGTCTGTGAGCGGTGATGAATCTGGTACATTTTCAGCTGTTCCAGACACTCCGAGAACAGCTGTCGCACCAGTGCTTACTGGGGATCTCAAGCGATGGTAAGTCTATATTTAGTCGCAGCCATAGCTTCTCAAAGTTGATATTGTGACCCCCAAGGGGCCTAGGGGTCTTAATTATATACTTAGTAAATGAGACCTGTGAACGAAATATCCTTTTATTCAAATAGTCCTTATCCTTACATATAATAAAACCGCCGCGTCTGTCTGTTCGCAATAAACTCAAAAACTACTGGACTTATTTTCATGCTGTTTTCACCAATGGATAGTCTGGTTCTCGATGAAAGTTTTTAGTATATAATTTACAAAGTTACGCGGGCGAAGTTCCAGGATGCGCAAGAAATCTCCACACACATGCGAAGGGCAATCCTCGAACGAGAGTTCTGATGATGAAACAACGAATGGGAGAGCGAGGTAGGTATGGGAGCGTTCAAGTATTACGTGACGCAATTTTTTCTTTTCTCATGGATTCCGATGTCAGAACTGGACCAAATTGAAATGGGACCACACGGGATGCACCGGATTTCAAATAAAAAAAGAATAATAAAAATCGTTTCACCCAGTCGAAAGTTCTGAGCTACTCTTGCTATAGTGCTTATAGGAAAGCACAGCATTATTAGAAACTAGCTGGTGTCCGTGGCTTCGTCTGCGTTAAAAGAAAATACATCTATACTAATATTATAAACAGGAAAGATTTGATTGTTTTTTTTTTTGTATAGAATAGGCTCCGAAACTAGTGGACTGATTTGAAAAATTCTTTTACCATTAGAAGCCGACATTATCCGTGATGAACATAGGCTACTTTTTACCGCGGGAAAATGCTTTTATGTTTTACTAGCGGCTTGGCCCGGGAGATAGCGCCATCTATCCAAAATACGGTAGATGGCGTTTTATACTTTTCTACGCGGACGAAGTCGCGAGCACCAGCTAGTAAGTAATATGACGCTTGACCCCTTGTTGCTATAATACTTACTTTGTCCAGTCATTGGTTTTTTTTTAATAAAAGGTACCCTATGTCCTTTCTTGAATCCCTGACAACGTGTATGCAAATATTGATGATGGTCGGTTGAGTAGTTAATGCGTGAAAAGATAGCAGACAGACAGTTACTTTCACATTTGTAATAGATATTAGTATGAATTGTATCGATCGATAAGTTAACTTTTCTCGATTCGACGCCTTAATAGCGCCTTATTTTGCGCAGATTTAGGAGTGTAGACAGATTCTATATTCTAACTATGACAGTAGGTATAGGTCGTGCAGCGAATAAAGACTTCTCGGCAAATATGCGCAGAATCCTATTTTAAGGTCTTTGAGGGGGCAGAGGAAAGTGAGGGGGGGGGGGGGTACGCGTCGTTGTGCCGACACGTTATTGGTAGATTCAGTCACTCTTCCCCTCCCGCACTTCGTTCGGGCGTCTCGAGTCTCTTGGGTACTGTTGCGTACAGATTGTTTTATCGTATTAGTAAATATGTCATGGTGAATAAATGCCTAAAAAAACGTTCTTCTTCGACATCGCACGATGATTTTATGGAATATCAACACTGCCTGTAATGTTAAGTTAGTGAGGTGAAAAATTACGAAATAAGAAAAAAGATATGTCATTTTTCTTAGCAATTTTGTGCGCAATTGTACACATGCGCCAATTCCCTCACAAGTCCCGCCTTCAAACATTAATATAATAATTCACTATAGTACAGTAGGTACTCTTATGACAGGTACTTTTACGATACACTCACGTGTCAACCCGTCGAACAACGCAAGTGCGGCTCCCCGCAACCGATTAAATGCAGGCGGGACGCGAGCAAAGGCGGGTGCAGAGCGGAGTTTAACAGGAAGTACAACAAGAAATCGACGGACATTGACAGCGAGGAGACTGACGTCTTGTCGAAAAATATGGACACGTCGACCATAGAGTCGGTATTGGTGTTGCCAGATGTGAAAAAGAGATTGCGTCGTGGCAAATTCGGTCCATTCTCTCAGGTCGTGAGTTTTATGGGGAAATCGGCGAAACGAAATTGATTTATTTACTAATTTTTATATAAAAAAAAACATATTTTTAATTTTTAACAAAAGCAATTCAACATTGTTTACAAAATAGAGCGAGTATGAAATGAAAATACACATTTTGTTTTTTTTTTTTGCGGGTAGTATGTGCTTTTAAGTCCTGTCAAGTGTTTTGACTTTGTATATGATTTTGTAACATTAATAAAAATGCGTTTACATGTTTCATAATTGTTTTTTATTTGGTCATTTACATACATACAAATTGAATTTACATTATTTAGGTACTTATAAATAAATACTTAATTATTATTATTAGCCCTTCGTATAAAAATAATTCCTTATAAATTTTGATTGAATAAGTATAATAACTAAGAAAAAAAAGTTTTCACATTAAAGTTTCCCAAAACAAGTAAACCTCTTTAGGTTTATTATATTATTTTTATTTACAGATTTATATATCTTATATATATTTATTGTTTATGCTTCTTCAGTTCAATAAATTCTTAACAGTTTTTAGAATTTATTTTAAAAAATAAATTGGCAAAACGCTTAAATCACAATGTGTTTGACAAGAGTCAAATATGTATTTGTGCATGTATTTGAAAAGTGACAAATTAAAAAAAAACTTCTTTAAAATCTTCGCATTAAACAAACCATTGTCTAAATAACTTTATTTTAATGTTAACACTATCAAATCAAAGATATTTGATTGGTCTCGCTGCGCTCGACTAGATACAGCCGTCGTACTTGAAAAATGTGACAACTTTTAGTACGCCAATTTCGGCGTACCCGAGCTAGTCACACTGCAAACTGTCTGTGATATGTACGTTCCGAATGTTTTATTAAATTTTGGGGATGATAAAATGCCAATTTGCGCAGTAAAACTGCGTAAAAAGTGATAAATAGTGACAATGTTTTACAAACACTACAATAAAAAGTTGCCGCATTCACGGAGCTATTACTTTTGGGTAGGACCGTATCTAGTCGAGCGTAGGGTAACCAAACATTTACCTATCTATAAAATTTTCCATTAAATCTAATAATTATATTTCTATGTACATGAGCAATTACTTATTATAACCGATGTTATTAATATACAAATAAAAACAGGTGATTTTCAATCAGCCCCCCATAAGAAAGGAAGAAATAATCACATTAAAGCCGCGTGTTCACTAGTGAAAATTTGTCCCGCCGAAACGAAATGTCCTGCGACATCACGCGCAACGTCGCTTGCGATATATCGCGATATGTCGCGGGACATGTCGCTAGTCGATACTGTACCGATGTCGCGACAGACGCGACTTACGTACCCCTCGACAGTCGCCCGACAAGATTTTAATATTGAGGACACTTGTCGCTTTGTGTTCCGCGAATGTTCCTCCTCGGGCGACATACTAATTACGATCACGGGTAATGTGAACGAGACAAGTTTCGAACGAAATTGTCCCGCAAAGTCACAGAGATATATCACATGTCCGGCGATATGTCTCTGCTACATGACAGACAGAGGGGGACATGGGGGCATATCGCAGGGATATATCACGTGTCCGGCGATATGTCTCTGCTACATGACAGACAGAGGGGGACCTGGGGACATGTCCCAGGGATATATCACGTGTCCGGCGATATGTCACTGCCACGTGACAGAAAGAGAGCGACATAGGGCATGTCGCAGAGATATATCACGTGTCCGGTGATATGTAACTGCCACATGACAGACACAGAGAGAGAGAGAGACATGGGGATACGTCGCAGAGACATATCAAGTGTCGGGGCGATATGACACTGCCACATGACCGAGAGAGAGATGGGGGCATGTCGCAGAGACATAATTATCACGTTTCCGGGTGATATGTCACTGCCACGTGACAGACACAGAGAGAGGGACATGTCGTAGAGACACAATGAAAACTTGGCCTGATTATCTATTCACAATCTGAAGATTATTCACAACTATTCTATTCATATCTATTCACAAACTATTGGCTCATTGTTACTCTTGACAGATTGCCAAGTTACAGTGTAAACAAAAGAGAAAAAATATATAGGTATGTCACTGTTGTGTCATACACACACAAGTAGATGTCACAAGAGACATCGAGGGACAAATGTTCCCTAATGAATACGTCCCTTTTAAAAAGGTAACACAATTAAGATTCTTACCTATTAAATTAAGAAATAAAACACAAAATGGTAATAATACATAATCATTTAGATTGCACATATGACCAGTATCCTTAATCCTGTAATCAGTCTAGAAACTGTTAGGCCGTTCGGAAACTGGCAATCGTAGGTAAGTTTTGCTTAATAATTCTAAATTTGGTAATATCACTCACTTATATTAGATAAAAGTGTCTTTAGATTTTTTAATGAAGGAAGATATTATGTCAGCCTGACTCTCTTCCACTCCAATATTGAGGAGATCCTCCTTCGAAGCCAGGAGTAAGGCTTCCCCGTCCACTTCCTGCGCCCTGAACGCGTACATCGCTTCCTGCCAATTGTGTTTCGACAGGTATTGTGACAGTTCATCCAACTGTTACGGGGAAAACACCTATATATATTTTTAATGTGAAAATAAATTGTATTAAAAAATGTATTTAGCAACAGTAAATCTATACTAATATTATAAACAGGAAAGATTTGATTGTTTTTTTTTGTATAGAATAGGCTCCGAAACTAGTGGACTGATTTGAAAAATTCTTTTACCATTAGAAGCCGACATTATCCGTGATGAACATAGGCTACTTTTTACCGCGGGAAAATGCTTTTATGTTTTACTAGCGGCTTGGCCCGGGAGATAGCGCCATCTATCCAAAATACGGTAGATGGCGTTTTATACTTTTCTACGCGGACGAAGTCGCGAGCACCAGCTAGTATCTAATAAATAAATAAAATCTTCACACATTCCACACAGCAGCACCATCTTTAGTTTTTGCGCTGTAGCTTGGCGCAGGTGACAGTTGTCAGTGTGACGTTTACATCTGTCAGTACCACGTGACTAGGGATGCGACCAAGGAGAATAGAGGTAAAGGAGCGCAAACTCCGTGTATTAAAAGTGTCCGTTGAAAGACGACGAACTGATGGCGCTGGTGCAGCTAGTGATAGTAAACAATTCAACTCAGCGCGCTCTTCACTCCGTTTCATTTCATACTCTCCATACTCTCAAACTCTCTAGATCACTGCCCTAGACACACCAGCGCCATCTCAATTTATCGATTTTAGTTGTCACTTTTTTAGTTTAACACCCATATAAGATTGTCCTCCTTATCTTATTATTATTAGATCTTATTAGATGCGACGTTATGCAATTCATATTTATCGCTAACGATACTCGTTAGCATAAGTCTCGTTCTCTTTATTATTGTTATGAAAATTATTTATACCAGACAGTTGATATACTTACATACATTACTTTTTTTTGTAAATACATACATATTATAAATACAAAACAATCATGACTCAGATACAAAGGTAAAATGTTAACACATTTAAACATTTGCACCTAGCGGGATTCGAACCCGCTACCGTTTGGTTAACAGCTAGGGTTAGCTAGCTAGACACTAGACCAAACGTGTTGTCAAATTTTGAAGACGTCTTCCTCATTAGACAGATTGAAAGAGCAAGTTAAAGCTCAGACTTTATATTGAGCCCAAACACGTTATATCTGCTGTAAGTTGCTGAGGAGTTGGATGTCCTGCAGACTACATACTTGATGCTGCAGCATCAGATCAAGGTTACCATGTCACGGAAATACCACTGAAGTAACAGTATACCAAATTTCACATCAATTGAACATGTAGAAGTTAGTGAGATCACTTCGTCAATGAGGAAATGAGCTGATGGTCTTCAAATGCCTGAACAGATCTTCATAAACTATAGTCAAGAACTATCTCTATAACGTTAGCTTTCAAAGAAAAAAAGTCTAAAGTCAAATTAAAATCAGTCCATCCGTTTGGGAGCTACTATATTATAATACACATATACACCCATTATGCAGACATTATTTAAGGTGATACAAGTCATTAGAATGATTATTACTCTGCTGTTTTATGTTTGATTCACAAAAGTAAGCATGATACCGATTTATCTTGTCTTTAACTAGGTTCCTTGTCATACAAACTTAATTAATTTAAAAGATATGATCCTTGAAAAATCCATATTTTAACTCAAGTTTCGATGCAACTTTGAGGGTGAATAGGTCACTCTAGTGAACAAAAACTTCAAAATACTTTGCGTACAAACATTGATTAGTTATTCATGAGTTAAAATAACTTTATACGAAATAGATGTATGCAGTAGTTTTGTCAAAAAGAGTATACGCCCAAGGGTCTGTTTGTGATTTTATTTTTGGTATGAATGATTGTGCATGTAAGTCGAGTGCTCTTCCCGCGCTTTGTGCTGTGTGAGACAGAATGAATTTTAGCTACACGCACCGATGAGTTCGAGCCGCCGACTTGTGTCATCTTAAACCACTTAATGAATAACTTTATTATTATGAATACTTACAGTCCATTTGTTGACTTCAGACCGGCTAAGGTTCGCAAATGGTTTATCTAAAATTGAAAATAATATACAAACGGTAATTTTAAAATTCACAAATACCCCTCGTGGTGACAACGACAACTTCCTAAAATGGCTTTTCCATTTGGAAAATTTGGAAAATTTCCATTGCCATTTGACAATTTTCGAAAACGACAATTTCCGAAAATGACAATTCGAAAATGACAATTTCCGAAAACGACAATTCGAAAATGACAATTTCCGAAAAATGACAATTTCCGAAAAATAACAATTTCCGAAAAATGACAATTCCCGAAAATGACAATTCGAAAACAACAATTTTCGAAAACGACAATTTCCGAAAATGACAATTCGAAAATGACAATTTCCGAAAACGACAATTCGAAAATGACAATTCGAAAATGACAATTTCCGAAAAATGACAATTTCCGAAAAATAACAATTTCCGAAAAATGACAATTCCCGAAAATGACAATTCGAAAACAACAATTTTCGAAAATGACAATTTCCGAAAAATTACAATTCCCGAAAACGACAATTACCGAAAAATGACAATTTCCGAAAATGACAATTCGAAAATGACAATTTCCGAAAATGACAATTCGAAAATGCAATTTCCGAAAAATTACAATTTCCGAAAATGACGATTAACGAAAACGACAATTACCAAAAATGACAACTTTCGAAAATGACAACTTATTAAGGAGCGTCAATTTCGGCCCTCAGTTGTGAAATGTCAAATTTATACGTATTAGGGACTATATAGGGACTAGCTGGTCCACGTAAAATATGACACTATAGAGAAAATATGTGTGACATCTATCGCAATGACGACGGTGGCGCCGCCATTGTTGACTACAGTAGCGATGGACTTTTTTTATATCTTTATACGATCCCTCGGATGGATGTTCCATATGTTAATCTATGTAAGTAATCCTTACTAATATTATAAAAGTGAATGAGCTGTTTGTTACGCTTTCACGCAAAAACTACTGAACCGATCACCGTGAAATTTTGCATACACGTTTTCTGGGACACCAGAAAGAACATAGGGTACCTTTCATAGTTCTACGCAGACGAAGTCGCGGGCACCAGCTAGTAACTAAATAATTATAGTAACTATGCGTACCAATTTTCGTCCAAATTCGTTTAGATTCGCTTCGCTTCCAAAGCGTACTAGCGTACCGTTCCCGGTTTCGCACGGGTGCAATTTTTTTCTGAAAATTATTATATACAAAACCTTTCTCGTTTTACGCCTTTTCCATTAGTGAAAACCGCATTAAAACCTTTGCATAGTTTAAAAGATCTAAGCGTACAAATACTTATTACAATCGCTCAGGAATGGGTCGAATTGAATTTTTTTGTATTGGATAGTCCATTTATCGAGGAAGGCAATAGACAATAGAGAACGCGGTCAAAGTCGCGGGCACCTGCTAGTGTTCTTATATCTTGCTTCCCCTAGTAAGAAATTTTGCACTTACCCTCTGTTATTTCGGTGATATTTTTGAGGATATCCTCTTTTCTTTGTTCTGACTTATCGTTCATTTGGCCTCTCGGCACTCTGTCACTTATGTTTTTCTCTTTCAAAGGTTTTCTTATGGCAAATGCGACGTTTGATTCTTGAATAATATAACCGTCTAATATATGTGTTAAAATGACAGGCACTGGTTCATTCTTGAGATCTTTTTTTCCTTCTAAGGGTTTCATTTCTTTATCCACTTCAGGTTCGACCTCAGCTAATCTATCTTTTTCAATTACTTTTCTAGGCTTATTTGTTGTAGACTCTGTTTTAATTTTAGGTGATTTCTTATCTAATTCAAGTCTATTTTCAGTGTCTTTTGATTTTTTCATTTCATCCTTACTTCTCAGTCTCATCTGAGTGCTTGACTCTATTAAGGACTTGTTGTCGACTTCATTTACGTCTCTAGTGTGTTTGCTAACTATTTTTTCAATAGATTTGGAACGATTCTCTGATTCTTCTACATATTCTCTAACAATATTTTTTATTCTGTCACTTATTGACTCCTTTCCGGTCTTATCAGATGTCACACTCTTTTTCTCTACAGTTTCATTGTTACATGTTTCTTTGGAGTCAGATGCGATTGCTTTTGAATTTGATGTGGTACAATCAATTTTATTATCCGGTTTTTCTATTTTTAAATTTTCTTTTTTTATTTCGTTATTTCCTGTTATAGTTGATTCGATTTTTGTCTTTATTCCCACAACCGTTTGGTTGTCTTTATCTTTAGCCGTCGGTTGGTCTATTTTTAACTTTCCTATTTTTATGTCGTTACTTCCTGTTATAGTTGATTCGATTTTTGCCTTTTTTCCCGCAAACGTTTGATTGTCTTTATTAATATCGTTCTGATAATTATTTTCTGTATTCCTAACATCGCTTTTACTATCTGATAAATGTGTAGATTTGGTCATGTTATTACCAGTGTGTGAAACCGAAGCATTTGTGTTCAATTGCATTTTTAATAATGAAATAACTGGTCGACACAGAATCTGGTTGTCATTTGGCGTCCTTTGCATAATAGTTGTAGTTGATGGTTTCGGTTCAATAACATTGGATGTCGGCGCCCCGGTTTCATTATTCTGTTTAGTTACTGGCAACATTGGCACACTGATAATATCATTGCACGCTTTATTTTCTGTATGTTGCATTCCTGCATTCCGTACAACATCTGTTTGCGTTGAAATAGAAAGGGATTTTGTTGGACTGCGTACATTTAATGCTAACGGAGTAATACACACTCCAGCATTTCGTGGTGTGCTATCAACAGTTTTTACTTTGTCCTTAATTCCTGTATTTGGAATCGCCGTAACGGTTATATCGCATTTTTTATAATCATCGATTTTACAATTAATTGGTTTAATTGTAGCACTATTATTTATTAAACTATCTTTAGTATGAGACATATTCTTATTAGAAATGTTATCCTTTGCTACATTTTTTTCTAACGCTTGTCGTCCTCTATTATCTGGAACAGTCGCAGTGTTTCCTTTTGGTATATTTTGTCCAAGACTCGGTCTTGTCATTGGCATTGTTTGATTATTCGTTTCTTCAACCTTTATCCTTCTCCTTGGTATAATTTGACCAACATTCGGATTACTAAATGGCATTGCTGGGTGATTTATTTGCCCAACATTGCCTTGCATGTTTGTTGATTGGTTATTTCCAGGTGGGACATTCATAAACGTTGGGTTTGGTGACTGGTAGTCTTGCATTTGTTGAATGTACATTGGACTTTGGACGTACATAGGCGTTAGTAAGTTCGATGGCGTTTGATATAAATTTTCATAAGGTACAGTTGTGTTTTTTAACCATGGCGGCACATTTTTTGGAGTAAAAAGAAATCGACTGATTCGTCTTTGTGGAAGCTCGTTCGGGTAACCTGAAATTTTTTAGTTTTTATCAAGCATTTTTATAGTTTATAGTATAGTTTTTATTATTCGGAAGTTCCCGAAAACTAAAAGGTAGCCCATTAATTCATTCCTTTTACTATTCATCTTAAGATTTTAAAAGTATTCTTCTTGCTATTTTGAATACAATTTGAACACGGTAACAATTTACTGTGTTAAACGCTAGCTTTTGCCCGCAACTTCGTCTATTCCACTTTTCTTAGGTGTTAAACATATTCAGTCTTTGTTGCTCATATATTTTTAGCCAGGCGTTGAATTTATAATTTTTGTTATTAAATGATCCCTTTTATTTTGCTAAAAAACCGCCAAGTGGATGTAGTCGTTCACAACTGCTGTTACTGTTATTGGTTAAGCTGTAAAATTAGTATTTAGTATCTAACTAATAGCGGACTTGGGGTGTCATTATAGTAGTTATAAGATATAAAAAAGTAGGCTAGAAAAAAAAAAAAAGACTATCTACCTGTGTGTACCCATATTGGCACGTCGCAAACGAATCTCAATGGAAACATGGGTCTTGGCAGCCTTTCTTTTTTGGACGTATACCTGAAAAATAATGTAAGAAAACCGTAATTTATTATGATTGGTATTTGGTAGTGTATAACAAACTGGGTGACATCGATTGGCAGCAGTGTCCAGTCCACTTCCTTACAAAATTAAAGACCACCTTAAAACACCACCGTAATTTCGTTGAGTAAGATGTCAAGAGCATTCCCATATACCTCTACGCCTTGTGTTTTTTTCTATCCTCTTCCTAATCTTGTACCTAACTCTGTTAAAACGTTAATCTATACTAATATTATAAAGAGGAAAGATTTGATTGTTTGATTGTTTGTTTGTTTGTATAGAATAGGCTCCGAAACTACTGGACCGATTTGAAAAATTCTTTTACCATTAGAAGCCGACATTATCCGTGATGAACATAGGCTACTTTTTACCTTGGGAAAATGCTTCATTCCTACGGGAAAACGGGTAATAGGACAACGGGTAGTAAGAATTATCCTTCCGTACTTATCTTTTTCACGTAACTTCTAAACGGCTGAACTGATTGGGTTGAAATTTTATATGGGTATTTCAATGGTTTCCTGGATGATTTATGCTGTCGGTATGTCAACTACTAAACGGCTTGACCGATTGGATTGAAATTTTGTATGTGTATGTGTATTTCCATGGTTTCACAGACACATGGTATTATATTTTATAAAGTTACGCCGACGAAGTCGCGTTCAACAGCTAGTATTTAATATACAGACACGGCTCCTTTACGATTTTATTACTTATATGTATAGATAAATAAGTTGAATAAGTTGTTTGTTATCGTCTCTTTCTCGCGTTTAAATAAATCAAATGTTCTGGATTGCTAATATAAAAAAAAAACCGGTTCTATAATGACACAGCAGAATCCTTTAAAATACACTTTATTCAAACGAAATTGCACCTTATGACATAGTAGCATAAGAAGCATTATGCTTTATTACTTTATAACCATTTATTACCGTGTATCTATATTTCAAGCGGCAGGATCTCGGTTCTTTGAATAAAGAGAAAAAAAAGGCATTTCCAAAATGATCCTTAATTCTAAGTAGTAAGAGTGATTATTTAAGATTGAATAGAAATCCCTATCGAGAGAAACCATCACATTGTTAATCGACTAGTGATGTGGTATTGTACCAGATGAGATTTATTTTATGTCGATATATTTTACAATATCTATAACTACATTAAAATAAAAATAATGACCACCTACACATACATATTTTGCCGTTTCGGTAACTCCGAATTAATGGTTTTGCCCAGAGACAAAAGCCCAATAATAAAAAATGCTCCATTCACACCATGCACACAGCATCATCTTATAGCGAGTCAATCCTGGTTTCACTATATAGTCCGTGGAGCTTTACTGCCTTTTGTTGAACATGATTTTTTTGGCACATTTTTGTCGTTTTCATCATTAGTAATCAATCTTTTCAAAAACGGTTCGGTTTCATTAAGTTTCAATAGATAAATAGAGCAAAAAATCATAAGGCTTTTTTCAGTGAGCTTGTGTGCCACTGAAATATCGAGCATATTTTTATATCCATACTTTTTCAAAGGAGTCAAAATTGTTTTGTGGTCAACCCCTAGCTCTTCGGCTATGTCGTTACTACTAAATATTATGCCAATCTTGCTCCACTTTTTTGATAAAGGCATCGACTTTATCCGCATTCCTAACAGCATGCGTGAAATCAAGTTTCGGTGAGTGAGTAAGGATTTCAGAGCCCATTCCCCTATGCTTTTCCATTCCGAGCACCTATGGTGTTCCTTGACGTGTTATAGCCACCTATGGTGGGTGGACGTGGACTCAAATGGACGATCAGCTTGTCCGTCGACCTTAAAATAAAAAAAAACCCTACTCTGTTCGAATGTGTTGCAACCTGGTTAGGAATTAGAAATCATATTTTATTAATAAAATATATTAAAAAGACTTTCTAATAAACAAAAAATAAATGTTTTTGGCTTTCAGTTCAAACTATAAAACGATCGAATTAACATGTATTTAGCGACATTAGCTCAAACAAACATTATAATATGGGTCTAATATTCGCCAATTAGACCTATAAAAAATAAAAAATAAGTCTATAAAAAATACATCGACAAAATAATTTACCTAAACGTTCCCATCCCTATTACGCAAATGAGATTTAGGATCACCCTAAGGTAATAATAATATTTTAAAAGAGGTGGCGATATGTAATAATCATGTGTTAGACAGAGACACACGAGGCTATATTTAGGGTTATTTTGAAAGCGAGTCACGTTTATATGCAACATAGTAACACAAAATACATTTTAAATTGACACTTTACTAAATGAATGCATTCTTTGTTAACCAAAATTGCGGATGTAGTAAATGAAAAAGGAATTATTAAAAATAAATTGTCGTAAATGGAAATTAATATTAAACAAAAATCAAACAAATATTGCAAAAATAGAATAAATAATAATACCAACGATTAGATTTTATGTCATATGGTTGTCAACGTCACGATGACACATTTATAACAAAACAATATGTTTGCATCTTACTCTACCGTAAGAATATTGACATGTAGCTGTCTCACTTACTCTCTAAGTATATTATCATAATATGCATGAAGGATGATTTATTATTGTTTTGTTTTCTATTGTCATTACCCACTCTACTACAGAAGATACGTTAATTTAAAAAATATATATTTTTCAAAATATAAGTACTTAGTTTTTATAAAATATACTATATTGGTAATGCATTTCACACAATTATTCTGAAATTTTATCGTATCACTGTGAAAACTACGTGTCGTGTTACATGTAAAAGGTTATAAAATACAGTTTTGTCACTTGTTTCGTCTAGATAACCTGAAATTTGCATAGCAACACACGTAAAACACATTCATATCAATAAATACACTCACCTGACTCTCTTTACTGTACGGTATTCAACGAAATCCCATTAAAATATTTACAAAATGCACCCAACGACAACACAACACATCGCACCAAACCATTACTAAACATAAGAGACTATAAAATGGCTGAACGAAGCACGGAGAGAACAAATTTAACCAACCTCTACCAGAAATCGCAAACGACTCACTAAAAACGATACTATCGCTACTAACTCATAGAAAGATCGCTGTTTCTATATTGATTATATCAGACATAAGCGTCTCATGGTACCGGCACGGTCGACCAATGATAGGCTGCGTCACACAAAGGCACCGCATTGGACAGAATTTCATTCGGAATTTAAAATTATCTGTTCGTACTCCATGACCCCAACAAACAGCGTTAACTGGTTGCGTTCCAGTCGAAAAGCTGTTGGTCTCTTTTGCTCTTATTAAATATTTATGTTATGTATCTTTTTTTCTGCTGAATCATTGAATGCAAAGGAAGGAAGGATAATATCTAGTACGCTTGTACGCAGTCAAGCATTTATTAAAAGTGTTGTTTGATAAAAGTTACATAATCCCTTTCACATAAAATAGATTTCTTTCTTTGAATTGTAAATAGATAACTACATTTAAAAGAAAAAATAACGCATTTTGTACGCTTTTACATTTTGATTTTGACACACTACATTTCAACATTTTCAACTGTCATGGCGTCGAGTGTGACGTCATGCATTGCGTAACAAAGCCAAAACAAAGCGTTGCACAAGCATCTACTTACGCCACAGTATAGGTAAATAGAATAGCCTATTCCTACTCTGAATAGGTATTACATATAGAATTACGATTAGAATACATACCTTTGCAAGAAAATATGTATCTAGTGCACAATTACTTACGCGTTGTCTTATCATGCATGAGTTTGAATAAAATGTCAATTACCTAGGTAAGGTTTGAAATAATTTTCAAGCAATTACATGTTTAGGTATATTAGGTATATAACGTGTAATATATTATAGAATAGATATACCTAGAACTGCCTAGAACTACTCGAATAATTAACTGCCGAAGAACTATTTTCCTATTCGTAGGTAAGTACCTACCTAATTAGATAAGTCTTAACATAAGTAATGCTTTGAAGAATTGTTTACCAACTACAGAAACTGCGAGTAGGTATGTATTAAAACGCCGCCCTCGAAAGTCATCAGAACTAATTTTAACGTTTGCATATTTTTATTTCATACTGGCTGGTGTTCGCGACTTCGTCCGCTACCGTATTTTGGATAGATGGCGCTATCTCCCGGGTGAAGCCGTTAGTATTTACTTTTATTTTAGATTTCCCGTAGGAATGAAGCATTTTCCCGCGGTAATAAGTAGCCTATGTTCATCACGGATAATGTCTGCTTCTAATAGTAAAAGAATTTTTCAAATCGGTCCAGTAGTTTCCGAGCCTATTCTATACAAACAAACAATCAAATCTTTCCTCTTTATAATATTAGTAAAGATTCGTCCACATCGCATTTTGCATCCGTATATGGTGCCGTGTTTACAACGGTCAGCAAGTCGCATTCCATCGCCGTGCGCAAGAGCCGATATATCGCTGACGAGTCAAACCCACGTTCAATTAAATCGCGAATCCAAACACAATTCACTGTTAAATACTTATTTTGACATTGGAAATATCTTTTCGTTCGCTTCAGTTTAGGCCCCGATTTCACGAAATAGTGCGATAGGTATATCTCGGAGAGTTGTGAAGATATGATATTCAAAAAAGACTCAAAAGCGCGTATTCACGAGAGCTGTAAGGTGCAAAAAGAATTTTTTGAAAAAGTCAAAAAAATCATTTTTTTCCGATTTTTTGACTTTAGCGCTCGATATTATGGAAACAAACAATGACTGATATCAAAAATTTGAGAAATCTCCTCTGGACAATTTAGTCAGCTACAATTTGAGCCTAAAATAAAGACGATCGGGTTAAGGGTTTGCCCTGTAGCTTATCCTTTTTGAAAGAAGTCAACAATTCAGAATAACATAATTTCGAATTCTGTAGATTAATTTCCAATGTGCTCGATAGTCGTGTGAGGCATGAAATCTGTGAAATTTTATTTTTATGTTAAGAGCGAATGCTAAGGATGAATATCCAAGAATCACGCTGGAGTCAAAATTTATTATTTCAGTAGTTTCAGATGTTTAGTTTTGTTAACGTCATATTATTTATAGTTTTTTATACTCTAGAGTAGAGAGTAGGTATATTTATAGTTCTAGAGTAAATGACTGAAAAATATTTTAAAATGAATTCTCAGTAGAACAGGTTTTTTTTATAGTTACTACTTACCGGTCGACGGCCTAGGCAAAGGGTCCGTGGCTTACGCCCCCAGTGGTCGACGCACCTGTGGTCTACGCCCCCGATTCGAATAAATTAGATAAATATACAAGTTTTATAAAAAAATATATACATAACACATTGTTTTAAAACATAAATGACTTCACATGGTACTTAGGTCGAAGACAAAACAGAACTAAGTTACTTATCTCAAATTTAATCCTAAAATAACACGAAAAATTACTAAGTGATTATACTTTTGATTACCTATATTTTTCTTGAATGAAAGTTTACAAAAACTATATGTTTTTATCTCCTAAGCACTAATAAATGATATGAATTTCTGAAAATTAATATTTTTATAAGTTTGTCTCATGTCTGATTATAATTTTTCTGATTATCTCGCTTTCGCGTAGATCGTCGACCGCTAGTTTAAAAAAGGGTTTAAAAACTATTCTAATGAGAATTCATTTTAAAACCTTTTTCATGTTTCATTTGATAAGTAATACCTATGTAACTGGTGCCCGCGACTTCGTCCGCTTTAAAAAAAAAGCAATAAGTAGGTATAACGCTTGACAACTTGTTGGTATAGGTAACACATTGGCCAGGCGTTACTTACAGTTTTATATTTTAGATCAGGGCTGTCCAAACAGGATACGAACCCGGGCCGATTAGACGTACTAAATGGATTGGAGGGCCGCAGATACAACTAGGTTAAAAAAAATTAAGAAAAAACTTATCTTGTACTAGCTGTTGCGCGCGACTTCGCCCGTCTGACTTTAAAAATTATATAGGTACTAAAACCTTCCGAACCACTCTATCAACTGGTGGAAACAGCATGAAAAGCGGTGTAGTAGTTTTTGAGTTATAGTATTCATAATACAAAACAAATTTTTATTTATTTGGGATACTACAAAAGCGAAATAATTTACCAAATATTTTAGTATTTGTGATAGGTAGATAAAAAACACGTCGCGGGCCGCACAAAAATAAACCGAGGGCCGCATGCGGCCCGCAAGTCACGGTTTGGACAGCCTTGTTTTAGATAATCCCTCGGGAACACTACTTTTGGTATAGATAACTTTAATGGGAATAATCCATACCAATTACTTACCTACACTTGTTGGTCGTAGTTGGTGGCGACTGGGAGAAATAATCCTATTTGCCACCTCAATGCCCAGTGTATTAATTATATGTATATTACCTATACTAGCTTATACCATAGATTTTTAAGTAAAATAGTTGGTTGGTAGGAATGACGCATGCGCAATTCTTCACCAAATTTATTGACGAATTGAAAACATAAGCGTCTGTGACTGTGACGTCAATGCATTTTCAGATAGGTATAATGTAGCATCCTTACTATGTACAATGTATGTACATAGGCATAATGTACATCATGGGCACCAGTTTGTATAGGTATTTTAAAGCTGTTTGGTTGAACGCGTTAATCTTAGGATCATCTTACTGGTTCGAATTGAAAAATTCTAATAATTCTTCAACGAGAAAGACTAATATTTAGAACTCGAACGAAGTCGCGGGCAAAAGCTAAGTAGTTTGAAAAAAAGCTCTTTCTTATCTATAATCACTTTAATTGCTAATTAAAATCTAGGTACATAATTAGGTAGGTACCTGTGCTCGATTACAAACATGAATGAACATAATGTCAACTTACAAGATAAGATTAGATATTTCCATTTCTAATTACTAAATTAGTTGCTCATCACTGTAAAATTTGATCACAAATCCACATAAATTATTAACGTACTCATTTCTATATTTATTTATCAAACTTTAAGTATATAAGTAGTTATACGTAGACATAGGCAAGTTAACCTCTTGTTTTCATTTTTACAGAGATTTCAGATCTCCATCCAATAGATTTTCATAACAATATTGTTAAAAATGTAACAATTTTTTCAACATACTGTATATCAAAAATGTATTGATGTATCTATCTACTGTGAAAATGCCAACTTTAAGTAGTTAACTCACCTATGCCAACATAATGTCAAAAAGTTTATGAAAATTTTTCACTGAGCCTTTGCACGTTTCGGTTTCATTTTCGGAGCTTTTATTATCGATCCCAGACTTTTTCTTTTTATTATGGAAGAAGTTTTTCCTGACGTTTTCGAGGACTTTTCCCCTTCTATCATCTTCTTTTGTTTGCCTACTTTTTTCTGTAACAGTTCATCAGTCGATTTCACACTTATGAACTTCTTGACTACTGTTACAGGTGGATTTTTTTCTGGAAATAACTGCTTAGCTTTCATAGTAGGTTTTATCTCCGTTTTATTCGCCGCAGTTTTGTTGGATTTCTCTTCTTTCTTTTTCTTAGTTTTCATCTCTGTCTTTCCCTTATTCTCATCTGTTTTCTTAGTTATCTTCTTCAATGATTTTTCCTTGCCCACTTCAGTTTTCTTTATTGATTTTGGTGCCATTTTCTCCGGCTTTTCAGTTTTGGTTTTAACCTTCGGCGCCAGTTTGAAGGATCCGGTCACGCCGTTACCAGTCGTCTTCACAATTGAACCGGATTCGATTTCATTTTTTAGTACTTTCTTCAGAATGTGCTCTTTGGTTTTCATCTCGACTTTATACTTCTCTGTGATATGTTTCTTAACGGCGTACAATGAGACGCCTTTCTTACTATTTAAATCTCTCAATACTTCCATAAGCATTTGTTTGGTTGTCATCTTTTTGGGTTCATTATGTTTTTTTGGAGATTTTGGTTTTACATTTTGCGTATTTTTCTTTATATTCGCGACTGGTGGACTATCAGATTCCGAATCGGACTGTGAGTAGCTTGATTCTGACATGTTTTATTGTTTTTGTTTCACAAACAAGTTTTTTATGTTGTTATTATTGCTTGCACAAGACGATGTTCACTGACAGGCGAAGTGTTGATTTTAACGAACAGCGGGTAATTGAAAAATATTTAGTAATAAAATTTACATCTACCTACCCATTAATTAAGTATTTAATAAATTATTTTGAGTAATGTTGAATGAGTATTGTTGTTCATAATATCAATTATTTTATTTATATTATGTTTAATTAAGTAATTGTGGAGATCTCTAGTTTCGTTGCAGAATATAAGTAATAAAATGAGTAGGTAAATATTGAGGGTTGCCAGTTGTAAAATATCACAAGACTAACTCGCAATACTTAACCACAAAACCACTGACCTTGTAATATCCACAGGAGAGGCTGCTGTCAAATTATTTTTATGCCTATTTGAAGTATTTTATTTTATTTTAAATGATCCCTTGGAACAGTACTCTTTTTTCTGTATAAAAGGTACCCTAAGTCCTTTCCTGTATCCCTGACAATGTGTATGCAAAGTTTCATGATAATCGGTTGAGTGGTAAGGCGTGAAGAGGTAACATACAGACAGACAGTGTTACTTTCACATTTATAATAACATTTTGATAAATACAGGCGCGTTAAGAATCTTCGTTCACGCATAAAAGAAAGTGCGACTCCGACTATTAACGAAGAAAGCTTAAAACTAACAAAACCTTTGACGACACGTTTGGTCTAGTGGCTTGGTGACCCTAGCTGTTGGCCAAGCGGTCGCGGGTTCGAGTCTCGCTTGGGTCAAATGTTTATGTGTTGACATTTACCTTTATACCTGAGTCATGGATGTTTTGTATTTATAATATGTATGTATTTACAAAAAAAGTAATCTATGTAGTATATCAACTGTCTGGTATCCATAATACAAGCATTATAGTTGCTTGTAGATTGTAGTGGAACTAGATGGTGCTGTGTGGAATGTGTGTCATATTTATTATTTACTAGCTGTTGCCCGCGACTTCGTCCGCGTTAAAAAAGATAAAAAGTAGCCTATCACGTGTCCCGTACTTCTAAATGTTTATGTACTAAGTTTCATGAAAATCAGTAAATTCGTTTAAGAGTTATGGAGGAACATACGTACATACAGAAAAAAATTGTAAAAATGGTCAATTTAGTTTCAGTATCATGTATAGAGCCTATATACACGATATTTCTGAAAGCAAAGTAAATTACTCCACGACCGACCCCTACAGATATATTATTGGTATTGATACCTTAGATGAGATATCTATAAGGTTCATAATACAATGCAGCTGTTGGTTTTGTCTCACTCGCCCTCGCGTAAGAGGGCCAAGCGGTACTGGTCGATAGCATTTCCCTTTTTGGTGCTGTACAATGTTTACCATTCTAGATTTAGTGTTTAGTAATAGTTTAGTATAGTAGCATTTAGTATAGTTTAGCTTTGTACATAAGACCTTGCCCAATGAGGCGACATGTCCCTAAGGGAAAAGCCTTAAATAAAGATTAAAAAAAAAAAAGCATTTGCGTTCGTTCAGGTACATTTCACTAAAATTGATATAGTAGAATATCTCCGCACTCACAGGCCACAGCTTGGGGTGATATTTCAAATTAGTTGCACAAAGTCTTGAACCATTATCACAAAATGTTAAGGTTCAAATAAGTCACGCAACATTTACATTATTCATCTTTTTATAATTTACTAGCTGGTGCTCGCGACTTCGCCCGCGTTGAAAAGTATAAAACGCCACCTACCGTGGAGCGGATCGCTAAAAATATCACCAAGCAGTTGTCATGTTAGTAGTTTCACCTGATTCTGGATAGATGGCGCTGTCAAGTGTATCAAGGGCCAAGTCGCTAGTATTTACTTTTATTTTAGATTTCCCGTAGGAATGAAGCATTTTCCCGCTTTAAAAAGTAGCCTATGTTCGTCACGGATAATGTCGGCTTCTAATGGTAAAAGATTTTTCCAAGTAGGTCAAGTAGTTTCGGAGCCTATTCAATACAAACAAACAAACAATCAAATCTTTCCTCTTTATAATATTAGTATAGATTAACGAGAGAAAGTGATATAGATTATGTATAAAAAAATCCAGTGGACACTTTTTCGCAGTGACTTTGTATGAGATCCTGAATCTAGTGAATCCTTTATCAAAGTTCCTAAGCCATATATATATCAGTCAGCCGCGGCCTTACCCATTGCGAGGCCCTTTGTCCTTCGTGAAAAATATATGATGCGAAATTAGGTCTGGTTGTTTAGTTTAGGTATTTGTTATGTTTGACGAGAAATGCTATAAAGTTATACAAAAAAATAAAATTTAAGTTTTAAAATATTTTACATTTACAAAATTAATAAATACAGAGATGATAAATTTTAAAGTTGATGTTTGCGGCTTTTCCTAACACTTATTTTTAGTTATATTATCTTTAATTAAAGCACAATTACATAATGAATTTTTCAATTATGTTTTCAATGAATGAGCTAGTTAACTACCTTTATTTTAATTTACCGCTATGTTATAACCTGAATTAATAAATAATTAAGTATCAAAATCAAAAGTATTTAATAAAAAAAAATATAGTTTTTAGACTTATTTAGGATTTAGCGAAAAAAGACTTCTCGAAACTTGGAGGCCCCCCATGACTGGTGGCTCGGGGCGGACCGCCCCCTCCGCCCCTCCTCCCCCTTAGTCCGCCACTGGTTGCGCGAGGCCCCTGCAAGAGCGAGGCCCCGGGCGATTGCCCTGTTCGCCACCCCCTAAGGCCGCCACTGCTCAAGTCTCAACTGATAATATCAGGCCTTAGGAGGTAGATATTATCAGGGCCCGTATTCTCTAAGTGTGGTTTTGCTGTGGTTATCGACTCGATGCGGTTATAGACTCGACATTTGGCTACTCTGGTATTGACTAAGCACATGTCAAAATGTCTACGACGTTTTTTCCATAGTTATACATGTCGATGAAGTTATTGGCGCGTTATTGTGTGGTTTTTAGTTTGAGAAAGTACTATTTCTTATTTAATGTCGACACGTTTTTAAAAACCACAGATAGAGAATAGGCCCGCAGTTGAGACTTGAGTACTACTGTATCTTGAACTCAGCTCCAAATAGTGGTAATAATAATAATAACTGCGTTTCTCAGTAATTTGGGAAGCCCGTCTGGCGGCAGTAACCAACCACCACCTTACAGAATACTACCGTGAAATAACAGCATTAAGTGCTGTTGTGATTCGGTGAGTAAGGGATGCCAGAGCCCATTACCCCATCATCCCTCCCTTATCCCTAATCCTTGTATGGTCGGCAGCGCACTTGTGGCACTTATGGCGTTGCTTGTGTTATAGGCAACGGTAGCCACTTACCATCAAGTGGACCGTCAGCCTGTCTGTCGACATTTTTTTTTAACTTTTTTTATGTTAAATAAAAAATAAAAAAAAGTCTCATTCGTGGCGACGGTATCCAGTAGCCACTTTCGGTAGTCGGTAGGGGTATAAATTTAAAAATAAAATTAAAACACATTGTTGCGTATAAAAAATTAATATATTTTCATCCAATAATTAATTACACTTTATCCTTATTAATTATATCTATAATAAAAGCTGATATTAAAGGCTATATACAACTAAAAATTCTGCTTAGGGCTCGTTCATTTCAATCAAAAAGAATATACACAAAAAAATGCATTGACATTAAATTTATATAGGTAAACAAATAAGTTAGAGAGACCGTCTATGATACTGATTTATACAAAAAACTATTAACAGGAGAAAGAATGTGCCATACTTATATCACATCCAGTGTCTCTATATCGCTGTTTATAAACTAAAGGGCCATAAAACAAAAAAATCACAGATTTCGTGCCTCACACGACTATCGAGCACATTGGAAATGAATCTACAGAATGGAGAATGTTCACTAATTTTATAATTTTTAACTTTTCGTATTCTCTATTGAAAATAATAAATACATGTGAAAAAAATATTTTGATACATCGTTTAGTTTCTGAGATATGGCGTTTTAAAATAAGATCGCGACGCGGATGTCACGGGGCTGCGCTCGGAGCAGTGACGTCATAATTAAACGATCTCTCGGTCAGTTCGCGCGCTCATATTGGAGCGAACCATGAGCGAACCGACGCGACCGTTGGAATGTGACGTCACGCGGGCGCCAAGCGCCTGCTAGAAGTCTCGATATTTAAGAGAACTTTAAATGTCTGTAAAATCATAACTAAAAAAACACTTTTTGAAAAAAAAAAAACAAAAAGTAGTGTGTTTGTATACATATAAGCTCTAGTATGCAAAATCGTCTAAAACTTTGACTCACTAGAGCTTATATGTATAACAAACACACTACTTTTTGTTTTTTTTTTCAAGTAGACCTAGTAGTTGTGATTTTACAGACATTTAAATATAGAGACTTCTAGCAGGCGCTGAGTGCCCGCGTGACGTCACATTCCAACGATCGCGTCGGTTCGCTCCAATAATGGGAAAGCGCGAGAACTGACCGAGACCGTTGGATTATGACGTCACCGCACCGAGCGCAGGCCCGTCGCGATCTCATTTTCAAAACGCCATATCTCAGAAACTAAACGATGTATCAAAATATTTTTTTTCAAAGTTCTTTCTTTCTATTTTCAATGGAGAATACGAAGAGTTAAAAATTTTAAATTAGTGAACATTGTCCATTTTGATTTGTGGCCCTTTAGTTTTTAAACAGCTACATATATGTAAAACGAGCACTGATCTCTAATAAAGCACTGGATCCCATACAAATTACAGACACTTTCGTGTGCCATTTTGAAGCGACGCCGTACGTAGTACGAGAACTAATTTTGACGTTTGCGTATTTTTAATCCATAGATAAGTACATATAATAGTGTCTGTGTCACATAAACGAATTAGAATTTAAGTTTATTTGTGTCTGCTTGAGTGTCCGATTTTCAAATAGACATAATAATGATAATTTGACAGCAGCCCATCCAGAGGTTTATTAGAGATCAGTGATGTACGGTAATTACCGTGTGAAGTCGGGGTACGTAAACCTTCGGCAGTTTTCAAATTCATTCCTTTATCAAAATCGTAGACGCTTATAAAGTAACCTTTTGAAACTAAATCACCAAGCAGACAACTGACAGACGTTTGAAATTAAATTTTGACATGACTGGCACTTGACCTGACTGCTTTGGACTTGACGGACCTGTTTTGGAAAACTATGGACTTGACTTGACTTGACTAAGTCAGGTCAAGTCCCACGAACATTTTCTTACCCCGACTGTACATGGTACAGACACTGATCACATCTGACTTTCACGACCATAATATCCCAATCGTCACCACAATCGATCATTTCCCTCATAGTCCAAGAGGCGACCGTAAAAAAGGTGGTTACCTTGTGTATGCGTAAAAATTGACTTTTTTTACGGTCGCCACTTGGACTATTATATAATTTACTATAGCGAAAATAACATGTTATTAATCCCACGGCAACTAAATTTATTAATCCCTATATTATGTACTTATAACGCTTTGGTCATAATTCATGTTGGTCTTAATTATGTACCTATGCTAATACTTAAAAAAAATGCAATTTTCATACACTGCTCACTACTATTGTAATTATTAATATTTTAGCTTCCGGTCCGTTACAACCAAATCCCAAAATGCCTGAAATGTGAATACGCCTGAATCCCAAATATACTGAAGTTGAATTGAATCGACTGAAACCTAAATCGACTGAATCTGAAATTGACTAAATCCCAAATAGACCGATTCCCAATTAGCCTGAATGCCAAATTGACTTAATTTTTAATTACTAATACACATTTCTTTAATATTTATGTTAAGGTCGATAGAGTCGATGGAAGTTTTTTTTTTTCAAAATATAAATAGTGCTGCGCTAAATAATAAAGTTGGCTCTGATAAACAATAAACATGCATAATATTTAATCTTATCTTGAAATTTTCAGGCAATTTGGTACTAGGGCATTTCGGATTTCAGTCAAAATGGGATTCAGACAATTTGGGATTTGGTTGTAATGGGAAAGGTAATTTGCATTTCAGGCGAAATGGGAAACAGGCAATTTGGGATTTGGTTGTAATGGGAAAGGTAATTTCCATTTTAGGCGAAATGGGAAACAGGCAATTTGGGATTTGGTTGTAATGGGAAAGGTAATTTCCATTTTAGGCGAAATGGGAAACAGGCAATTTGGGATTTGGTTGTAATGGGAAAGGTAATTTGCATTTCAGGCGAAATGGGAAACAGGCAATTTGGGATTTCGTTGTAATGGACCGGAAGCATATTTTACTAGAGACCCGATCCCGACTTCCAATTTTAAGGCGAAGATTTAGCACAAAAGCGTTATTTTCGTCGCCTAGTTTGACTTCTTAGAGTAAAATCACAAGTTAGATAAAATTACAGTGCACAATAGACTATTTATGGAAAAAAGTTTGAATCGGACAGATTTATAAAAAAAATTCATTTTCTGAGATTTTTTTGTTGTGAAATACTGCTAAAAAAAACTTACTGTTCACAGAAATTAAAAAAAATCCGTGACAACTACTTTTGTTTTTAAGCTTATTAATTACTAAAGTTTGAAGCTACTTTTATATCTTGTTTCATATTTTACACAATTTTTAAGAAAAACCTTCCAATTTTTTTAAATCTGTTCGGTTATCTCCAACCGAAGAGTTACAAAAATTTGCTGAGCAATATTGCACCTTAATGGATAGGATATTAGGTTGCAGTCATTTTGGTAAAAATTGTGTTCGGATTCTTACCAAAATCCGATTTGGTAATAATCCAAAAATAATCCAAGAACCTTTGAATGTCAGAATCAAAATAAAATTAGGAGTCTTAAAAATAATATGTTCATATTATTATATTATATACTTTCAATTACATTAATTTTTAAAAAGAAACATATATATTTAAACCAACAAAGTTTTGTCGTGCCTTTAGCGCCTGACTTGTAATTTTTTTTTTTTTTTTTAAGAAATCAACTCAATTATTTAAAAATAAACATCATACAGGTGGCGAAATTTACGGCTTTGGCGAAATTGACACGACACGACAGTTGTCGGATAAATCCGACACGGGCGGCTAGAGGGTTTAAACTAGAACCGGTTCGACTTAACCTAGAACATCCCTTTGGCCTTAGCACCAGCTATATATTTCCTCACATATACTATGTAATCCAACATTACTGTTGCGAACGCCGTGTCCAGTACGAATTGAGGTATTGAACCTGGAATTTAAAAATATTATTTTAAAATCCTTTAATGTTAAGATCGACAGACAGGCTGACGGTACAACTGATGGTACAGGTCATGCAGCGAATAAGAATTCTATTTTTAGGTGTTTGAAGGGGCAGAGGAGCGTGACGGCTGAGTCTACCAATAACGTGTGCCGATACATTATTGGTAGACTCAGTCGTTCTCCCCCTCGCACACTGCGTTCGCGCGTCTCGAGTCTCCCGACACATTATCTCCCGACACATTATTGGTAGACTCAGTCGTTCTCCCCCTCGCGCACTGCGTTCGCGCGTCTCGAGTCTTCCGACACATTATTGGTAGACTCAGTCGCTCTTCCCCTCGCGCACTTCGTTCGCGCGTCTCGAGTCTCTTGGGTACTGTTGCTTACAGACTGTTTTATCGTATTAGTAATACGTCATGGTGAATGAATGCCTAAAAAAAGACGTTCTTCTTCGACATCGCACGATGATTTAATGGAAGGAATATCAACACTTCCTGTAATGTTAAGTTAGTGAGGTGAAAAATTACGAAATAAGAAATTTTCCTTAGCAATTTTGTCGTAAAAATTATTACTAACCAGTTGATTTTTTGAAAATGAATATTTACCTTTAAGGTCACAGCACATGAGCCACTGGAATTTAGTTCTCTCCTCAATTCTACCTTCGGAACTTTGAACCTTTTGAGGTTTAAGGTACCAGCATCCAACCTTATTGTGACCTCTGTAAAAAAAGAAGGTTCTTTTGAAAACTATAATTGACTATTTGTTGAGGAGATTCTCAATTGAGAGATATTTATTGTTAACAGCTCATTTGAAAAAATTCATTAGTTTTTCAGCATTTTGTAAGATGATTGTAATGCTGAAAAACTAATGAAATTTCTCGTCTAAATGTCTAAATGTCAGTTCACACTAAGACGCGAGGCTGCGAGCATATTTTAAGAACTCACTTTCCACTCGATCTGCTTACCAATACTACGTAAATTCATGATTACGCTGTTTTTGGTTGTAGCAATGCCTACATTTACTGGATATCAAATGAAGATTTGGAAGCAAACTAAAAACTGAAACTAATTTAATATTAATTTCTAGAATGTTTGTGACATTTTTGCCGATTAAATTCTTGTATTTAATGTATTGCTTGCTACGACCAAAAACTGATGAGTAATTATAGATTTACACTGGTCGAGTTTGGAAGTGAGTTCTTAGGAAGTGAGTTCCTAAAAGTGAGTTCTTAAAATGTACGCGTGAGTTTTTAAAACTGACGCTGACTACTGACAAGACGCTGAAAAGCTAACACTTAGATACATAGTATATTGGTAAGCTGGTCGAGTTTGGATGTGAGCTCTTAAAATGTGCGCGTGTCAGTGTGAACTGACGCTGACTTCTGACAAGAAGCTGAAAAGCTAACAACACATAGTATGGTATTGGTAAGCTGGTCCAGTTTGGAAGTGTTCTCTTAAAATATGAGTGTAAAGTTGTAAACCTCACACACAGCCCTGATGCACACACACTTAATTAAAGAACTTAATATTAATTTATTCAAGAGGAAAATGAAGGAATTACTCGTCGATAAGTGTTATTTACCTATTATAGTATAAAAGATTATAACCTATTATAGTTCATTATAATAATTTAGTAATATTAATTAGTGTATTTAAAATATTTGCACACCCTCGAAGGGTAGAATGTAGCGAGATATATGTATTGTAAAACCATTGTAACCTATATTCAGCAACCGACGCTGACTTCTGACACGACGCTCACCTGACGCTGAAAGGCAAACGCTCACCTGACTAGATTCTTCTGCGGCGGATAGCCGGGCACAGAAACGCTGACTCCGCTGCTGATGTAGCAGTACGGGTCCTCTTCCACAACCAGCCCGTCCCTGGAGAGAGAGGCCGCGCGTCGCAGTATGACGAAATCGCGCGGTTTTATTATACCCTTACCACCGCCGGCGGTCACTTGGTATGACAGGTCTATGCCGGGACCTATTTGCTGGAAATGTATTTGCTTATTAGATAAACTAGTTGTTGCACGCGACTTCGTCCGCGTAACTTTATAAAATATAATACATTCGTGTCTGTGAAATCATGGAAATACACATTTCAACTCAATTGGTCAAGCCGTTTAGTAGTTGACATACCGACAGCAGCGCCACCTGCCGGGTCCAATTGTATTTTTAAATCATCCAGAAAACCATCGAAATAGCCATATAAAATTTCAACCCAATCGGTTCAGCCGTTTAGAAGTTATGTGAAAAAGAAGTTAAGTACGGAAGGATAATTCTTACTACCCGTTGTCCTATTACCCGTTTTTCCGTAGGAATGATGCATTTTCCCGAGATAAAAAGTAGCCTATGTTCATCACGGATAATATCGGCTTCTAATGGTAAAAGAATTTTTCAAATCGATCCAGTAGTTTCGGAGCCTATTCTATACAAACAAACAAACAAGCAACCAAATCTTTCCTCCTTATAATATTAGTATAGATAGCCTATTTTACTCGCTGTTAACGTAGCTTTCTATAGGTCGCGTGCAATAGCTAGTATATTATAAAGTTACGTGGGATAAAAAAATTACGTATTAAAAAATAAAAAATATTAAAAATTAGGTAATCATAAAAAAATTAAAAAAATAACAGGTAGGGATAAAAAAATTATAATTACCTTAATGACTTCACTCTTCAGAATGGTTGGATTCCATTCGGGCAGTCTTGTAATATTGTCACGGAATTCTTCGAACAGGAACTTTGACGGGCAGTCCACTATTCCCTGAAAAATTATATCTATTTTTTAAAGACAGTTGTAAATCCCATTCCAAAATATCTAATGGATTCAAAAATCATTACAAAATTTTTGAAACCGTACTGGCTAATTGGCTATTTGACAAGATTTAAAATATACTACAAATTGTGGTTATCTTATCAGAAAATAGCGAGACAAAACATATGTCACTTCATTTTAAGCTAAATTATGTACCATATATTTTGGCAAATTATATAAAAAAAAATATCATAATTTTTGAAATTTTATCTTCGACCGAAACGCCCCGTGATTGGTTGCAACTCTAATGACGTCATACGCTAGTAAACATTGCTTCCGCGACTGATTGTAGTTCTTTACTAGTTGTAGATGTTTACTAGCGTGTGACGTCACACGTATCAAAGACCAGCGCCATTACAGAAACAGCTTTTTTGGCGCGATTTTGGAAATTTAAACTTTAAACATTGATTTTTATTAATACAGTAGATCTCCCGGAAATATTAATGTAGTGTAATTAAATGTAATGTTTATTATGTAATAAAGAATAATTTAAAACGATTTTCTAAAATTAGTCAAATAGCGAATTGTAATTGTTTCCGCTAACTTCCTACAATATATTTTGTTATACGATTATTCCGCCAATTATGAATGAACACTAATAAAAATACACTTAGGTACTTCCCAATAAAACTTAATTTCGGAGTCCAAAATTAACTGAATATAAATTGTAAATAGGCATTAAGTATCTATCAATAATTTCGCTGATCATTCTTTGTGTCGAAGTTATCACCGCAAGTCAACGGGCGATGAGATAAGTTATTTCGAAGAGACTCTCATAGCCTCCGTGGCGCAATGGCTAGCGCGTTCGGCTGTTAACCGAAAGGTTGGTGGTTCGAGCCCACCCGGGGGCGACTTGTTATACTGACATGTTTTTTATTATTATGTTTAAATCTGTAAGGGTTGTTCGTGGAGTAGATATACTTTGTTTTCAGAGATATCGTGTTTATAGGCTCTATACACGATACTGAAACTAAATTGACTATTTTTAGAACTTATTTCTGTATGTATGTATGTTCCTCCATAACTCTTAAACGAATTAACTGATTTTCGTGAAACTTTGTAGATAAACATTTAGAAGTACGGGACACGTGATATTATCTTTTTTAACGCGGACGAAGTCGCGGGCAACAGTTAGTATAAGTATAACCAAGTTTAATGAAAATCAGTTAATTCGTTTAAGAGTGATAGAGGAACATACATACATACATACAGAAAAAAATTCTAAATATCGTCAATTTAGTTTCAGTGTCATGTATAGAGCCTAATACACGATATTTCTGAAAACAAAGTAAATTACTCCATGACCGACCTCTACAGATTTATTATTAGTATTGATAGATATTTGTATCAAACTGTTGAAATGTATAGTATCACGACGCGAAACCTCGGTTAGTCTGCTTAGTCATGGAATCAAATTGAAGAATCGCTATTATATTGCAAAGCTATTGTTTATCAAATCTCAAGTCAAGGAAGAATAGGATAAGTAATTTCAATGAGTCTCCCATAGCCTCCGTGGCGCAATGGCTAGCGCGTTCGGCTGTTAACCGAAAGGTTGGTGGTTCGAGCCCACCCGGGGGCGGTTCGCTTCAATAACAAAACCTTTTTTTATAAGGTTTTTTTTTACATGTGAATCATAATCAAGTTTTAACTTTCTTTGACTTTGTTTTCAGAGATATCGTGTTTATAGGCTCTATATATGATACTGAAACTAAATCGACCATTTTTAGATTATTTTTCTGTAATTATGTATTTTCCTCCATAACTCTTAAACGAATTAACCGATTCTCATGAAACTTGGCAGATAAACATTTAGAAGTACGGGACACGTGATAGGCTACTTTTTATCTTTTTTAACGCGGACGAAGTCGCGGGCAACAGCCAGTTAATAAATAAATTTGTATGCTCAGTTTGATTTGTTGCTTTATTTAAGTAGGTATAGTAAATTTTTTATCTTCTTTACACTTAGTATACTTTAAAGTCGCTTCCCGTATATGTTTGTATGTCTGTTAGCACTCCTAATTCACGCAACCGATTTTGATGCGGTTTTCACCAACTTACTTGACCGATCACGTCAGAATGAAATTCGAACACGTCAGGGATACGTGAAATGACTCGTATATTGTTAAATTAGATTTAAGATAAAAATTTTGTATGCCAGTAATGTTAGTTAAAACATCTATTATCTACGTCTATACTAAAATTATAAAGAGGAAAAATTTGTTTGTTTGTATTGAATAGGCTCCGAAACTACTGAACCGATTTGAAAAATTCTTTTACCATTAGAAGCCGACATTATCTGTGATGAACATAGGCTACTTTTTATCGCGGGAAAATGCTTCATTCCTATGGGAAATCTAAAATAAAAGTAAATACTAGCAGCTTGGCCCGGGACACACTTGATAGCTTTATCTATCCAAATCAGGTGAAGCGACTAACATGACAACTGCTTGGTGATATTTTTAGCGATCCGCTACAGTAGATGGCGTTTCACACTTTTCAACGCGGACGAAGTCGCGAGCACCACCTAGTCATCAATAAATTAATAAAGCAAAAAAAAAAACTTAAAACTTACAGTGAACCGGTAGACTTTTCCAAAATTGTCAGTATGTTTAGATTCGACCACATCTCCTTTCATGATGCCTCTCTTCTCCTCTTTCCAGCCTTGTAGATTTATCACGTCTAAAGCGTTGTACATACATTCGTCTGCTTGTCGCTTGTATTCTTCTATCTGTCAACAGATATTAACAAAAAAGTTCTCATTTAACCCTTCAAGCTATAACTTGAAAACACATTAAATTCTAAACAAAATGTGTTCTATACATTATTTTGATTAGCTTCACGGTTTTCAAGCTATAGCAAGTTTTTGAATCAACTTTCAACGTTTAATAAGTTTCATAGTTTCAAAGATACAAAAAAGTTTCAAAGGCAAAAATTATCCTCATAAATATGTTAACAAAATATATTCTATATATTATTTTGATTACCTTGACGGTTTTCAAGTTATAGCTCGTTTTCCAACTATGAAATTTTGTTTGAAAACTGGCTGTAGCTTGAAAACCGTCAAGATAATCGAAAAATGTATGGAACATATTTTGTTAAGAATTTAATGGGGGTGATTTTGCCTTTGACACTTTTTTTGTATCTATTAAAGATTTCGCAAAATACTTAAAAAACCATTGACTTGTGATGTGGGGGGGGTGAAGCGGCAAGTGGAAAGTGGGGGAGAGTTGTGGATCTTGATCAGCATAAAGTAGGGGTTGTTTTTTTTAAAGTTATTCAAATTGTACGAAAGACCCTTACAGTTAACCATTCGGCCTTGAACTCTTTCCCACTGTTGTCCTTGTTAAACATTATCTTCATCCAGTTAGCCAAAAAATATCCGACTCTAGACATACTATTCAACTTTTTCTCGAGTTCCTCTTCGGTTCTAACACTCTCCAACTCCCCGATGTGTTTCTCGATTTCATCGTCATCCATTTTTATGTCTTCGTGCGAATCCGACGAAGATTTGTACTGCACTTCGGACGCGTCAGCTGACGTTGAGGCGGCCATTTTGAAATTTACGCGCACTTTTCAATTTGACACCTGCAGCTGTGGCACTGGCTTGGTTGTGATAAATTTTTGAATTTGGAATAGTTACGCGCGCGAATGAGCTAGTGCTGCGACTTAACTAGTTGGTTAGCCGTAGTCCAAACAGTTCTACTACCTATAGGCTACGATAGATCTGTTTGGACAAAAAAAAACGGAGGCAGTCATGAGGACTGCCGACAGAAGTGAAAACTTAAAACTGAGCGTCCAACGCACACACATACAATCGGGTATATGCAATATGATGGCGCGACGCGTACATAGACAGCTGTGCGAGGCTAACTGTGAGCATTATCATGTTGCTGACGCGAACCGATACATTATTTCTCTGCCCAAAGTCGTATAACGCGGCTATAGAAGTTTTCACTTCAAAAATCCGACTAGTTCTACTGCACAGTATGACAGATTGGACTCTGTAGTTAAGAGAAGTTATAAAGAGAAAAGATTTGTATTTTTGTGTTTGTTGTATTGAATAAACTCAAAAACTACTGGACCGATTTTAAAAATTCTTTCACCTATATAAAGCTAAATTATCAGCGAGTAACATAGGCTATATATTTTATAAATTAACGCGGACAAAGTCGCACGAAAATAGGCCGACACAAGCAAACATAGTTCTGAATATAATCCGAATAAACGTTACACTTTTTTACGACAAACTTCTGAAAGATTCTTACAATCACACAGTTTGATTTGTTAAATCAAATTATTTATGTGTGTGTATTAAATATAATTATCTTGCTTTGTGAAATATAAGATAATAAAACCGTGCCACTATCACAATAATTTATTATGACTAACACAAAGTACAATTATTATGAAATCTATTCAGCGCACGAACACCGATGTTATCCGAGTAGCGTTCGGACAACACTATCAGTTTGTATCGGCGTTCATATATTTATAAACTAGATGGGAGCTACCACTTTTATAGGCAGCAATTAGTACGTCATTGCATGCATAATATAGTCAAGACAAATTAGCGATGTGCCACTATTAGTGACAAATTAATGAATGAGCATCTCTTTTTGCAACGTCACAAAACTCTTTAATACTTTCCTCCTCAGGGCTATTGTCCACGGAGGCATAGCTTCATAGACGCGTATTCGTCATTATACGCTTAGTGTACGCCTGCTTGCAGCTTCCATATGTACCGTATGTACGCCCCGTATGACATGCGGTACGGCAGGCGTATGCGTATGCGTATTACGCCTGCATGCAGCGACGCAAGCGCGACGTTGCCGCTCCGTCGACAGAGTAGTACGGTTTTGTATGAAAGCTGCAAGCAGGCGTACACTAAGCGTATAATGACGAATACGCATCTATGAAGCTACGCCGCCGTGGACAGTGGTCCTTAATCAATCAACTTCAGTCGACATAAATAGCAGATGCTAACACCAGTTATCAATCAATCAATACTATAATAATAAACATGTAAGTGTTGGTCATGGAGTAAGTTACTTGGTTTTCAGAGATACCGTGTTTATAGACTCTACACATGATACTGAAACTAAATCAATGATTTTTAGAATTTTTTTATGTAAGTATGTTCCTCTATAACTCAAACGAATTAACTGATTTTCATGAAATTTGGTAGATAAACATTTAGACGTACGGGGCACAGGATAGGCCACTTATGTATTTCTTTTTCAACGCGTACGAAGTCGCGGGCACCAGCTAGTCTCTAATAAAAATGAACAAACCCACTTAATTACAATAGTACGCGAAATCTAGCAATCAACTTCAAAGTCCTTAATCCGCCATCAGAGTGAACTAGAGCAATTCATACAAAGATTCGAACCCGCGACCCCTCATTAGGGTCAATTGAACACCGGTTGTCAATTTAAAATTAAATGGTAATTCAATGGGATTAACTAGTGTAGACATATATACACATACATGAAATTATGCGAAACCATAGTAGTGGTTAACCATAGTTTTAGTAAACGAGAAATAATTAGGACGGACGTTTATATATAATTCATACTACGCTGGATTGGCGAAAGCATTTGTGGCGTTGCTTATGTTATACCGATTTACCATCAAGTAGACGGTCTGACGACTTTAAGAAAATTGACGAAATGAAAAATCCCAGAAGTGCCTCCAACAATCTAATTTTTAGGGTATATATAACTAAGTGAAAACTTAGCTTTTAAAAAAAAGTTTAAATAGTTTCTTGTATCGACGACAGATCATAACACGCTATAGTTTCTTTCCTCATCGCGAATTACACTTTTCATTAAGATTTCTATCTATCCCCAATACCCCGTCACTGAGCGTCATTGATCATCACTGAGTTGGGCATAACTGAGTGTCACTGAGCGTCAAATCACAATACCCCGTCACTGATCATCACTGATTTGAGCATAACTGAGTGTCACTGTGCGTCAAATCCCAATACACCGTCATTGAGCGTCATTGATCATCACTGAGTTGAGCATAACTGAGTGTCACTGATAGTCAAACCGAAATACCCTGTCACTGAGCGTCATTGATCATCACTGAGTTGGGCATAACTGAGTGTCACTGAGCGTCAAATCTCCAATACCCCGTCACTGAGCGTCATTGATCATCACTGAGTTGGGCATAACTGATAGTCACTGAGCGTCAAATCACAATACCCCGTCACTGATCATCACTGATTTGAGCATAACTGAGTGTCACTGAGCGTCAAATCCCAATACACCGTCACTGAGCGTCATTGATCATCACAGAGTTGAACATAACTGAGCGTCTCAGTTCCCTATACAAACAAACTGCCCGACCCCGCCTAAAGAAATTTTCACTTAAAAAAACACAGCTAACACAACCAGCTTGAAGTAATGCCTAATGGAGTCCCTAGACAGTCAAAAGTAGTCAAAAGCTGGTACTGCTGATTACTGGATACTGATCAACTATGTGATTGATGAAAAATTTTATATTTTTGCAATGCTTGGCATGCATGTGCTTTGCTCGTCAAGCAATTTTGACCGTTTAGGGACTTATACGTGTACAGACATTGTTATCATCTTGTGTAGTTGTACCTGTGTGTTAGATAAAATAAATATTAATTTAATTTTAGCGACTCACCTGATCCTGAGTGAGTATGACGTGGTCTCCGGGCCTCTTGGGCCTGGGACTGGACTCGGGCGTTTCTACGGGCGAGAAGAAGTGGACAGTCGACTCGCCGTACGTCGATTGGACGTCGGGTGGTCGACGAGATTGCAACAACGGGGTTCTCTCTGATGGCCCTTGGTGTACTTTATAGGGGGAAAAAAAAGCTATTTAAATTTAACTAAGTATATTTATTTGATACTAGAGCTGTTGCACGCGACTTCGTGCGCGTAACTTTATAAAATATAATACATTCGTGTCTGTGAAACCATGGAGATACACATACAAAATTTCAACCCAATCGGTCAAGCCGTTTAGTAGTTGACGTACCGACAGCAGCGCCACCTGCCGGGTCCAATTGTATTTTTAAATCATCCAGGAAACCATCGAAATAGCCATATAAAATTTCAACCCAATCGGTCAAGCCGTTTAGAAGTTATGTGAAAAAGATAAGTACGGAAAGATAATTCTTACTACCCGTTGTCCTATTACCCGTTTTCCCCTAGGAATGAAGCATTTTCCCAAGGTAAAAAGTAGCCTATGTTCATCACGGATAATGTCGGCTTCTAATGGTAAAAGAATTTTTCAAATCAGTCTATAAAGTTATATCAGTCTATACTTTTATAAAGTTTATCAATCGTGAAATCCAACCGTAGAAATGAAGTCAATAACATGAAGAAACAGATTACCAAACATCACTTTCATAATATGTTTTGTCATTGCTGAGAAAAATCTAAATCCCTGCCACCAAAATTTCCAATGCGTCGTCTTAAAACTTCAAAGATGTTCTAAACAAAATGGATTCATAATCGCTGTATATTCAAACTTACCAATAGCATCTATGATCTGTTTCGCCTGCAATTCTTGGGGAAAAACTCTAAAGTCCAAGAACCAGGCCTCACTCCACGCCAGGGTGAAGGAGGTGAGGATCAGAAACACCTGGTACACGGGTTGGGAAGCGTTAGGCCACTGAAAAAAAAACCAGTTCTTTTTATCTACTCACTAGCTTTTTCGTGTGGCTTCACACTATTATGTACATATTATATACATATACATGTACATATTATGTACTAGCTGGTGCTCGCGACTTCGTCCGCGTTGAAAAGTGTAAAACGTCATCTAAACGTGTAACCGTGGAATGGATCACCAAGCAGTTGTCATGTTAGTCGCTTCACCGGATTCTGGATAGATGGCGCTGTCAAGTGTATCCCGGGCCAAGCCGCTAGTATTTACTTTTATTTTAGATTTCCCGTAGGAATGAAGCATTTTCCCGCGGTAAAAAGTAGCATAGGCTAGGCATGAACATAGGTTCATCACAGATAATGTCGGCTTCTAATGGTAAAAGATTTTTTCAAATCGATCCAGTAGTTTCGTAGCCTATTCTATACAAACAAACAAACAAATCTTTCCTCTTTATAATATTAGTATAGAAGTATTGATAAACAGAACAGAAGATACATAAACATACTACATAGTATGTATTATGTAGTATGTTTATGTAATTCTGTGCTATAGTAATAATGTTAGGGTTTTTTCATAACTTTCGAATGTTTATAGATTTTTCAATAAATAAATATTATACTATAAATTTCTATTATATATTTTGGTAATAAGTCTTCATTGTAATGATTTCCTGTGATTATTTATTAATTTTTTAAAAATTGGGATAACATACGAAAATAAAAAAAAGAATTTCATTTCATGTTCAGGTCGTCGTATAATAAAAGCAATAAACAGGTGTGCTATAAGTGCATTGTCGAGCATACAAGAATTATGGATAAGGGTTTATCTTTGAGAAGGGATAGATCAATGTGTTCAGGCAATCCTTACTCGCGGATACTATTAAGTAATTTCAATGAGTCTCTCATAGCCTCCGTGGCGCAATGGCTAGCGCGTTCGGCTGTTAACCGAAAGGTTGGTGGTTCGAGCCCACCCGGGGGCGAGGGTAGCCTATAATAACAATCTATTTTTTTGTCGTAATGTATTTTTTTTTTCAAATATTGATGCGCGTCGACAGTAAAACCGACTCATATGCCGCGTGATGCTGTGCAGTTGCAATTAAGTTGAAATCTTTGTGGTAAGCTTAATAATTAAATATCATAGAAAGTTATAAGATCATTTTTATAACTAGCTGTTGCCCGCGACTTCGTCCGCGTTAAAAAAGTTAAAAAGTAGCCTATTACGTGTCCCGTACTTCTAAATGTTTATCTACCAAGTTTCATGAAAATCGGTTAATTCGTTTAAGAGTGATGGAGCAACATACATACATACAGAAAAAAATTCTAAAAATGGTCAATTTAGTTTCAGTATCATGTAAAGAGCCTATATACACGATATTTCTGAAAGCAAATTAAATTACTCCATGACCGACCCCTACAGATTTATTATTAGTATTGATTGATGAGAAAAAAAAAATAATCTTCGTAATATTTTAAATTCTAATTAAATTATTAGAAAGAGCAAGTAGTCGAAACATGTCCTGCCTGTCACTATCACGTCATTAGCATTACTACAGACAATAGAGAATTTTCGTCTGCACTAAATTACTACTAAGCGTGTCAAATGAGAACAGGACTGGAAATTCGCATTTGGCACCGCATTTCTCACGAACTTCATTACTGATGTGTACGGAGTGCAAGAAAAAACAATCCAAGAATTAATTATTATTTTTATTAGTTTTATTATTTTTGTAATGTGATTTATTTATTCATGTAGTTTATTATAAAATCGTATAAATTGACCCATAAAAGAATTACTTATCTCGTGGAGACGCGTTAACAAACTTAAGGGCTTTGCTACATAGAACCAAAGCCGAAAAGATCGTATAAATACGATTTAAATCGTACTGTAATTTACACTTATAGTTTAATTACTTAATAGTTATTATATACTAGCTGGTGCCCGCGACTTCGTCCGCGTTGAACGATGAAAGGTACCCTATGTCCTTTCTGGTGTCCCAGACAACGTGTATGTAAAATTTAATGGTGATCGGTTCAGTAGTTTTTGCATGAAAGCGTAATAAACAAACAAACTCACATTCACATTTATAATATTAGTAAGGATATATATATTTATACATATATAAATTTATTAGATAAAATATAAATAAAAAATATTTATATTTTTGTTATTCGGATTTTTTTGACATTACTATGGTGACTCCGGATCATGTGAAGTTTGCAGCAAGCGCGATCCTATTCTCATTTGAAACGCATGTACTCTTATTTTTTTTTAAATAGGTTCAGATCACGTACTGACCTAAATGCACAAAATCCTTACAAATTAGGCAGGCGGAAGTGCCGCCATTTTGACAAAAACCGTTTCAGCCTATATCTCCGTAACCGTGTACTTGAGGCCAAAATTGGTAATAACCTTTATTGTAGAAAAATAAATTTCCGATCTTTTTGGTCCAATAATTTTTTTCCATCACTTACCGTTTACGATTTATTCGAATATTGTGATTTGTTTAATGGCCATAAAGAAATCGTAAAAGTCGAATAAGTCGTAAACGGTAAGTGATAGAAAAAAAGTTATTGGACAAGAAAGATAGAAAATTTATTTATCTACAATAAAGGTTATTAGCATATTGGGCCTCAAGTGCACGGTTATGGAGATATAGGCCGAAACGGTTTTTGTCAAAATGGCGGCTCTTCCACCCGTCTAATTTGAAAGAATTTTTGTGCATTTAGGGTAAGTACGTGATTATTAACCTATTTAAAAAAAATAAGAGTAGTAATTTAGGACATTATGGATAAGAGTAACCGGCTCTTCTATTGACTGTAGTACACTCCTAATCCATACTGATTTTCACTAATAGATACGATAAGTTATTTCGAAGAGACTCTCATAGCCTCCGTGGCGCAATGGCTAGCGCGTTCGGCTGTTAACCGAAAGGTTGGTGGTTCGAGCCCACCCGGGGGCGTTTATATTCTTTTTTTTTTGTTCAATATTTTTTCAACCAACTTCCAAAGGAGGTTCTCAATTCGACTGTATTTTTTTTATATTTGTTACCTCATAATTATTATATAATATTGAAAACGATTCATAATTTTGATTATTCTTTTTTTTATTCGGAATTAAGCTGGTACCCAATGGTCCCATTTCAATTTGGTCCAGTTCTGACAGTGGCATCCATGAGAAAACGGTGTGAAGTCGGTTTTTTATTGTTAAAAAGAGTTATTTACATGTCAAACATCTATTGGTGCGTTACGACAGGAAAACTCCCAAATCTTTTCAAAATTCGAGTTAATAGGCATTCTGAATGGCTCGTGCCTACTTTCCAAAACCAGACCAGAAGAAAATTTGAAAAATTAATTTGCAAAGTTGGCGATGCTGGGACTCGAACCCGGGACCCCCGAAACACTCGTACAATGGGCTCGTCAAGGAACTGTTTAGTAGCAGGGAGTACTGAGTTCTGGAGTCATTATAAGGGCACCTATTCTGTCTTATAACAAAAAAAAGAATGATGAAGATAAAATAAATAGACACTTACGTCAAATACAAAGACTTTTGCTATTAAAAATGCACATGTTCCTGCTGTAGAGAGCTGTAACAAAAAAAGAAACAAAGATTACACACAGGCAACAGGCATATAATATATAGCTGCTGCCCGCGACTTCGCCTGCGTATAAACAATAGATAAAAACCTATATTCAGACCTACCAAGTGTACATATAAAATTTCATCTTAATCGGTTAAGCCGTTTCGGAGCAGTATGGCAACTAACACTGTGACACGAGAATTTTACACACACAGAGAGAGACAGAGTAAGAATAAGGAGGAGAGAGAGAGAGAGAGAGAGAAATGGTGGTCCATTGCCCTTGAAGGCTAGTAAAAGTAACTACTAGTACGTTTTATTTATTTTTTATTTTTATTAAAGATACTAGCTGGTCCCTGCGACTTCGTCCGCGTTGAACGATGAATGGTACCCTTAACTTCATAATAATAACTTTCAAAATATTAAATACTTATACAGTATTATACAAATATCACAATATCTTGGTCAATCGCGAGAGATTAATTAATTTCAAGGAGAGAGAGAGAGAGAGAGAGAGAGGGGGGGGGGGAAGGTAGATAGGGATACTCACAGCAATAACACTCCAGTTGTTGATGTACAGTATGGCGTAGAACAATAGCAACATTGTAAACCTACTGATTGCTACCAATACAATGTCAAATAAGGAACTCTTGATGTTGTAATGAAAGATTTCTCTGTCGAATATCTGCTGTAAGGTTTCGCCTTTCATCTGAAACAATATTTAAACTGTTATTTTCATCTTTACATTTTATTGGGAGCATTTTACAAAAATAATGTAATCTATGTAGTATATCAATCAATTGTCTGGTATCATCAATACTAATAATAAATCTGTAGGAGTCGGTCATGGAGTAATTTACTTTGTTTTCAGAAATATCGTGTATATAGGCTCTATACATGATACTGAAACTAAATTGACCATTTTTAGATTTTTTTCTGTATGTATGTATGCTCCTCCATCACTCTTAAACGAATTAACTGATTTTCATGAAACTTGGTTGATAAACATTTAGACTTACGGGACACAGGATATAGGCCACTTTTTTTTCTTTTTCAACGCGGACGAAGTCGCGGGCGCCAGCTAGTTTATTATATGGATAAACAATGGCCAACTTACCACAACACAAATCAACCACATTAAGCTGGTGAACAATATATCGAACGTGACGAACAGACAGAAGAACCTTCTCACTGTGGACATCTTCCCGTTGGGCCTGTGGCCGGCGACCAGGTCTTCAGTTACCAGATTGACCGAATGTGATTGAGCTGAAAATTAAACGTTAAATCTGTTATACAATCTAGAATTAAAATTCTAACCCCCTGTAGTGTATGCATCTTAGGGATTTGTTCACTAAGGGCCACTGTCCACGGCAGCGTAGCTTCATAGACGCGTATTCGTCATTATACGCTTAGTGTACGCCTGCTTGCAGCTTCCATACAAAACCGTACTACTCTGTCGACGGAGCGGCAACGTCGCGCTCGCGTCGCTGCATGCAGGCGTCATGACGCCTGCCGTACCGCATGTCATACGCCGAGGCGTACATACGGTTTTGTATGGAAGCTGCAAGCAGGTCGTATACTAAGCGTATTTTTTTTTATGTAATCAAGGCAGCGCTTGGCCGCGATCTCACTTGATGTTAGGTGCAGATGCGGCCAAAGATGGACCACGCTTACCTAGTAAGTGCCCATTTACCCTAGACTTGAAGACCCCGAGGTTGTAATTTTGGGGAAACACAGACGCAGGCAATGAGTTCCACTCCTTATAATGACGAATACGCATCTATGAAGAGTATGAAGCTACGCCGCCGTGGACAGTGGCCCTAACTCATACAGACAAGCACAGTCTCAAACGTACCACGTGACTGACGCGAGCAATCCACTTGGGATGAGATATAAGTCAGTCGCGTGTCAGGGGTCTGTCCGTTAAGTGCGTGTGTAAGCCTGTGAGACCACTGGAAAGGCACTACACCCCCGACTTTCTATATTGAGCCCAAACACGGACAACGGGTAATAGGACAACGGGTAGTAAGAATTATCCTTCCGTACTTATCTTTTACACACATAACTTCTAAACGGCTGAACCGATTGGGTTGAGATTTTATATGGGTCTTTCGATGATTTCCTGGATGATTAAAAATACAATTGGACCCGGTAGGTGGCGCAGACACATTCGTGTACATTATATACATTGTATTTTATAAAGTTACGCGGACGAAGTCGCGAGCAATAGCTAGTACTTAATTAATATTTTAACACCTTAGTTCGACGCCTCGGTTAGAAAAGGGGGCGCAGGCGAAGTGCCTTCCGCCAGCAAAAGTGGATATAACTACAGTTAGTGTCTTGTAATCTTTCGGGGAATCCCCCTTTCATAAAAGTCCTTGTCTTTAAGTATCGATTAAATAAATACAGCTCTCATATATCCTGTTTACACGTGGCGAGTGGAGTGACGGAACAGTAAAAAAGGTAGGTGTACCTAACTAGGCCGGAAGAGTTGTTTGCAGATTAGAAATATTACGCTAATAACTATGTTATTTGACGACGACAAAGATTTATTAACTACTAGCTGGCGCCCGCGACTCCGTCCGCGTTGAAAAAGAAAAAAAGTAGCCTATATCCTGTGCCCTGTACGTTTAAATGTTTATCTACCAAGTTTCATGATTAAATCAGTTAATTCGTTTAAGAATTATGCAGGAACATGCATGCATACATACATACATACATACATACATACATAGATACATACATACATAGATACATACATACATACATACATACATACATACATACATACATACATACATACATACATACATACATACATACATACATACATACATACATACATACATACATACATACATACATACATTACCTACACTTACAGATTTATTATTAGTATTGATAATATTTTAAATATCTCTATCCTTATATAGTTATTATTAAAAAACAGTCCTCCGCCGCGTCTGTCTGTTCGCGATAAATTCATAAACTACTGCAACGATTTTCATGTTGTTTTCACCAATGGATAGGGTGGTCCTCGAGGAAGGTTTCAGTATATAATTTACAAAGTTATGCGGGCGAAGTCGCGGGCAGCAGCAGTAATATAAATATTCATATATTTATATAAAAATTACGTCAGTGTCACGTTGTCAGTCACTTCCCGCCTGTCTTGGTCTGTCCCTATTTGTATGCGTAGTTCTTTAAAACAACGCAACGGATTTTGATGCGGTTTTTTTTAATAGATAGAGTGCTTCGAGAGGAACGTTTTAGTTTAAGTATATAATTTTCAACGCGGGCGAAGTCGCGGGCACCAGCTAATATATCTGCTAAAAATAAAGATACAACCCCTGAAAATTTTATAACAGGAAAGATGTCAGGCGTTATACTGCTTTACACATCCCTTACTTTTAACGCGGGCGAAGTCGCGGGCACCAGCTAGTTTAATATAATATTAAATTAATTAAACAAAATCTAATTAGCATATTACTTACTATACTTAGTAAAAAGTAGATAGTTAGGTATACTCACTCAAATTTCTGTAGGGATTGTTTAGACTGCCCACCAGGGACTCGGCTGCTTCCCGTATGTGCTCGTCAGTCATATTGAGCCCTATAAACAACATTATTGACTATTATTAATAACTCAAGAGTAATAACTTCCAACAACTTGTTGGAATTATACTCTATGATTATTAAACATATACATTATTGCACGCGACTTCGTCCGCTTAACTTTATAAGGTATAAAACGCCATCTACCGTATTTTGGATAGATGGCGCTATCTCCCGGGCCGTAGCCGCTAGTATTTACTTTTATTTTAAATTTCCCGTAGGAATGAAGCATTTTCCCGCGGTAAAAAGTAGCCTATGTTCATCACGGATAATGTCGGCTTCTAATGGTAAAAGAATTTTTCAAATCGGTCCAGTAGTTTCGGAGCCTATTCTATACAAACAAACAAACAATCAAATCTTTGCTCTTTATAATATTAGTATAGATATACATTATTATACTCATTAACTAATAAATCTGTAAGTGTATGTATGTATGCTCCTCCACCTCTTAGCGCTTGGCCAGACTGCCCAAACGAGTGTTTGAGTAAGATTTTTGGGTCCAAGTAATTAGGAATTAAATGATTATTTGTTTTTGAAAATTAGTTATTTATTTTGAAATGTAGGAATGTTATTTTTAAATGACCAATTTAGTTAATGAGACATAACTAGAACTTAGTATTAGTTAATGGAATAAATGTAATTAATCATTTAATAACTCTATTTAACAAAAAAAAAAAAACAGACTTCAAACAGTTTTCTCATGCGCTAAGAGTGAATTAACTGATTTTCATGAAACTTTGTATATAAACATTTAGACGTAAAGGACACAGGAGAGGCTACTTTTTTCTTTTTCAACGCGGACGAAGTCGCGGGCGCCAGCTAGTTATAAAATAAAATAAGCTTTTATTCTCTGAATTAACATGGTTCTGTATAAAAATGAAAATAAGTATATAAATCTAAATTTGTTATTATTAACTATGTTACATTTATATTTGTTTCTCCATATTTATATTGACATATATTTTGTAATTCTAGGTAAAGTTTAGATTACACAATTGCAACCTTATCCTTTATCAATGCTTATCAACAAATCTAATGTTAGAACTGACTAAGTGACTATACAAAATGCTTTTAGGTAAAGTCGTGCGCGGTAAGTCCCATCAAAATCAGTCCACCTGTTTCTGAGTTTCTGAGATTAGCCAGAATAAACAAAAATTTGTAGGTATATTTGTAATGATTAAACTCAAAACTACTGGACCGATTTTGAAAATTCTTTCAACTATAGAAAGCTACATTATCCGCGGGTCACATCGGCTAAATTTTATAAAGTTACGCGGGCGGAGTCGCGTGCAATAGCTATATTAGTAAAACTATAAAAGTAGTTTTGGGATCCCAAATAAAGACACGAAAACAAGTTAGGTAAGTAGCACATGGTGACCATATTTTGACGATTAATATGACGTAGGTTACGGCTACTAGATAATGTGCCACTCGTATCCACACAATATATTTATGTAAAGTATGCATCGTTCCCGGGAGTTTATCAATCGACTGTCTGGCCCTCGACGGCTTTTTGTTGACTTTGTACGGTACGCAGTGATTGCAAGCACATATTATTAAGATACACATTATCATTAGACAAATATCCGGACTTGTACTACGTAGCACTCACGTTTTTAATTCCTCGTCCCTAACTGGCCTAAGCTCCCTAGGTGTCCTAGGTTCGGGAGAGCTACGAGAGGAGTCGCCGCGGTGCCACCACTGCGGCGACCCAGACGACACGGCCGAGCATACGCTTGAAGTATGCTCGACCTGGAGTCCCCAGCGCCGGGAACTAAGAGCGGCGCTGGGGGGTGGAGACGTCACACTGCCAAGCATGGTTGAAGCCATGCTTGGCAGTGTGACCACCTGGAAAGCGGTTGCTTCCTTCTGCGAATTCGTAATGTCGCAGAAGGAGGCAGCCGAGAGGGAGCGAGAGGAAGAGGCAGGTCTCGCTTCCCTCAGACGCAGGCGGTTGGGCAGGAGAAGGCGGGCATATTTAGCACGTCTTCAAATTTCCTAGGGGACCTGCACGCACAGCTGGCTAGCTGTGTGTGCCTGCAAAAGGTTCCCCCGTCTGGGGATTGCTCCGGTGTCTCCGGGCAATCCCCCATCGGCGTCAGCCTAGCCAGTAATGGCTAGGCCGCCCTGGGGGTGGATCGGAGTTGTTGCCTCGGCAGAGCCCGGTCCACCCCCGCACAAAGGGCAAGGAGGCACCGGGGAGTTTTAGTGGGTAGGGGCCGGGCCCGCTATGACTAACATAGCGCGGTGCGCCGGCTGACCCCCACATACCCCTACCGTCTAGCCAGCGGTAGGGAATCGGTAAACGGATTTCTCCTCGAAAAAAAAAAAAAAAAAAAAAGGGTCGGGGGAGCTGCGGAGTGTTCATCAGACCTCGGAACTTTGCCTATAGTTAGCGGAAGCAGAGGACGCCAAAATGTTTAGTCGGTAGGCCACTACCATCTTGGGGCTAGTTCAACATAACCCACTGGCCTGTCCCCAGGCCAGTATATCCATGATGGATTCCTCTTGTAAAAAAAAAGATGCCCTAGCTTACAACGGTTGCAGTAAAGAGTACTGAATTTTCAGTTTCTTTACTATTGCAGCTCTTTAACTGAACACGTAGGTTTGTGACTATGTAAGTCCAGTGGAAGAACACTCCATGCAGGTTACGGCGCGATTCGCAACCACTCGTATATTTCGTATGACTCGGAAGAGGTCATGTATAAATCTCATAGTCCCAGCAAACTAATAACCCTAAGATAGTTAAGTAGTTACGCTCGTTCGTTTCTTCCAGTGTTGAACAAAGGATAAGTCTTGGAGACTCATCTACAGGCACGGCCAAGTAAGGGAACATACCCATACTACGTCACCCATTTTTTACAATTTGTTCCCTCCCTTCCCCCCTTGGTGACCCGGACCACCCTTAGTATATGCCCTAGTTTTCGTGTACTATCTAATTCATAAATATGGTTTTAAATATTTTTTTTTGCAAACATAAAATAATTACAAGTGAAAAATATAACTATTATCAAGGAGAAAAAACTTATGTAAAAACATAATACACCTTTGACTTGACTAACTATGACAAAAACCTAAGATCTCCCTCCGCCTCTGTGCCTAACGTGGTATTTTAAAGACGGGTCACGTAAGGGTTGTATAAGGGTGGCATTTCTTATTTTGCAATTATTTTAAGAATTTTCTGTTCCACTAGTTAAATTTCGTCACACTAACGTCAACTATTGTACATAGTTTATTGGATTACAATAAAATGCTTTACAAAAATTGCGTTTACAATAGTTTTTTTGTTAGTATTGCTCACATCAAACCAATAATGGCCCTACACATAATAGACCTTGAAAGTAGTATAGTAGCAATATTTGATAAACGAAACAATTAAAAATACTGTTTCATTTTTACATATTTATTTTTACTTATCTATACTATTGCAGCTATTTTATAGATCTTGTTTCAGTTTCTCTTCATATTATCAAAGATGCTTCTTATTGTTAAAATATTAGTTGGATGGTATAGATAGGGAGTGGTTACTGCATCCACACAGGCTACCCAAATGACGTTCCACTAACTATTTGGTTAATTTTCAACTGACTTCCAAAAAAGGAGGTTCTCAATTTGAATGTATTTTTTTCTTATGTTTGTTACCTCGGAATTTTCAACTGGGTGAAACTATTTTGATGACTATTTATTTATTTGAAAACTGGTGTTTCCCATGTGCTTCCATTTCAATTTGGTCTGGTTCTTATAACAATGACATCCATGAGAAAACTGTTTGAAGTCAGTTTTTTTTTGTTAAAAAGAGTTATTAAATAATTAATTACCTATAGTTGATAACCCAACCTTACTTATCAACGATCAAGATCCTACACTTAAATTCAAGAAAGGAACCATTCCTTACTATTTTGGTTTAAAATTGAAAAAATCTAAACAGCTCAGTAACACAAAACATAACGAAATCCAATGCGAAGCTAATGAAAACTTTTTTCGAGAATAAGTCGTTAGATAATTTCACATTACTCCATCAAAATATAGCTGGGGCAATATCCAAATCAGAAGAAATAGTTTTTGCCATTGCAGACTTACATGAACATAAGAATATGTCTGTAGATGTAATATGTCTTAGTGAAACTTTTATAAATCGCGGCAATGAATCGCTTTTAAAAATTGATAATTTTAAGATAGCTGCCTCATACTCACGAAATAAAAAAAGAGGCGGTACATGTATCCTAGTAAAAAAACAATTAGAATACAAAGTGCTTGAATGCGTGAACAAGGCTGCGTGCGAACTGGCTTTTGAAATATGTGGTATAGAAATCCAGTCACTTAAACTTATTATAATTTGTATATATCGAACACCAAACAGCGATCATCGAATATTCTTTGAAAGATTAAACGTTGTGTTAGAATCTGTAACCAATGCAAAGAAGACCAAAAATATTATTTTATGTGGTGACTGGAATATTGACATGTTAAAGGACAACAATTTCACACAAGAATTATTATCTATATTGCAGAATTTTAATATTAACACACATATAAAATATCCAACTAGGCAATTGTCCTGTATAGATCAAATAGCAAGTAACATTAGCGAGGTGAACGCTCAGATTCTTCCTTTGGGACTCTCAGATCATGAAACCGGACAAACAATAACTTTTAAAGTACAACATGTAAATACATTCATGTCTTGGCATGAAACCATACGGGACTATAATAATGATAATGTTTTAAAATTTTGTAATTGCTTGTCATCTCTTAGTTTTTCAGAGATTTATGAAGATGTCGATCTTGATGACTGTTTCGATAGTTTTTATAGTTTATTTACACTTCTGTACGACTTATGCTTTCCATATATTAAAATTAAAAGGAATAGCAAATCAAATAAAAGAAAATGGTTAACAAAAGGCCTTAGAAAATCATGTATTAAAAAGAGAATTCTTTATTTATCATATATACATTCCAGTAAAAATAAGAAAATAAATGCTAAGAAGTATAAGAAATATAGTCTTCTTCTTAGAAAATGTATTTATAAATCAAAACAAATTCAATCTAAAAAATATATTGACAGTAACAAAAACAAATGTAAAGCTGCTTGGGAAATTATACAAGACAAATTGGGTGTTTGTAAACCGTCAGCAGAAATTAACATAGTAAAAAATGATAAATCAACTTACAATAAACCCAATGAAATTTGTAACTTATTTAATGACTTTTTCATACAAATGACTAACAACAACCTAAGAAATTATATTGATTTTAATGACGTAACTAAAACGATTGATACCAATAATGTCCACTCAATCTTTTTAACACCAACGAATGACATGGAAGTATCCAAAATTATAATATCACTCAATAATACTAATTCTGTTGGATATGACGGCGTTAGCACAAAAATCCTAAAAGTATGTTCCCCTCACATAAGCAGACACTTAAGTTACATAATTAACAAGTCATTCTCAAGTGGAAAGTTTCCAAATAAACTGAAATATTCAATAGTTAAGCCTCTTTATAAAAAAGGGGATCAAACCGACATGAACAACTATAGGCCTATTACGCTAATACCTGTTATATCAAAAATATTTGAGAAGGCAATGCTCGCTAGGCTCCAGATTTATTTTGATAAACACAATTTGTTGAAAAAGGAGCAATATGGTTTTCAGAAGAGCAGTTCCACTACATTGGCATGCTTTGAACTTTTTAAAAATATAACTCAAGCTCTTAGTGATAATGATAAGGTAGCAACACTATTCCTTGATATGAGTAAAGCTTTTGACTATGTTAATCACAGTATTCTTCTTAAGAAAATAGATTTGTATGGAATAAGAGGAAACGCATATGAATGGCTAGAAAGCTACTTAAATGACCGTCAGCAATGTACTGAAGTGTCGAAAATAATAAGTGGTAATAAAATTACTTATAGATCCAACTATAAATACAACAGATGTGGCGTCCCGCAGGGAAGTATTTTGGGCCCATTTTTATTTTTGATATATATTAACGATCTCCCCAATGCATCTCATTATCGGTCTATTCTTTTTGCTGATGATACAGCTATAATTGTTAAGTGTAAAGATGGATGTTCACTCGAAAATAACTTAAACAAATCCTTAGCTGATGTTGCTAACTGGTTAAAAGTTAACAACCTATTAATTAACATTAACAAAACAAAGGTTGTTCATTTTAAAACAATGAGGGCAAAGAATATACATTTGGACGTTAGGTTCGCCAATGAGAAAGTTGAGACAGTCAAAACTTTGAAATATCTCGGTTTTCTGGTGGATGAAAACTGTCACTGGAAACCGCATATTGATTCAGTTTGCGCTAAATTAAATCGTTTCGTGTATGCTATTAAAAGGCTACGATTGACAGTATCCAGAGAAGCTGCCCTCAGTGCATATCACGGCTACGTATCCTCCGTCCTTTCTTATGGAATTTTACTATGGGGAAACTCAACCGCAATTGACAAGGCTTTTAAACTGCAGAAGAAGTGTGTACGAGCAATTTGTGGTGCATGCTCTATAGACAGCTGTCGACCTTTATTTAAAGAACTAAAAATTCTCCCACTCCCCTCTCTATATATAAGAGAGATATGTATGTTTGTGAAGAAACATGAATATTATTTCATGCACAGTGGAGATATTCTACCACAAAGAGCAAGGCGGCAAAATTTATTGACTGTACCAAGAATGCATTTGGAAATTTGTAGACGCAACTCATATTATTCCTGCATTAAAATATATAATAAGTTACCCTCTGCACTCAGGGAATTGCCGGGAAATTTGTTTAGGAGAAGACTGACCAAATGGCTACTGGACCAATGTTTTTATAAAATCAAGGAATATTTTAACATTAATTGATCATAATTATTTTAAAATTGACATATTTATTATTAATTATTATTATAAATTTAAATGTTCATTATTATTTTACACGCCAGACATGGCAGTGCATGAGGCGACATATCATATTCAAGCCAATAAGAACTGGTTTATTAACCCGTGTACTTGTAAATAAATGATTTTGATTTTTGATTTTTGATTTTTTTTACATTTATTCCATTAACTAATACTAAGTTCTAGTTACGTCTCATTAACTAAATTGGTCATTTAAAAATAACATTCCTACATTACAAAATAAATAACTAATTTTCATCTTACTCAAACACTAGTTTGGGGTCCATATGGACCTCAATTGCAATGCAAAGCTAAAATAAAAAAAAAATAGAGTAAAAAAATCAGATATTTTTATTAAAGGTGTTTCACACATCTGAAGAGGTGAGATGTGTTTGACCAATAATTTATTTGACATCTTACTATCATAAATCAATCATCATCAATACTAATAATAAATCTGTAAGTGTATTGTATGTATGTTCCTCCGTAACTCTTAAACAAATTAACTGATTTTCATGAAACTTGGTAGATTTAGACGTAGGGGACACAGGATATTTATGTATTTCTTTACACTACATTTAGACTTTTTTCTTTTTCAAAGCAGACAAAGTTGCGGGCGTCAGCTAGTAATTTTTAATCATGTTGGTAATGTTATGTTCTTGTTAAATGAATTTTTGCATGCCTTTAATAAAAAGGTGAAACAATGAAGTTTCTTTTGAATCTTCCGTGTAACACCTTACCTAGACCTACTACCATGTTTTAGGCAAATCTTATAATACTAAACGAGGACTTCTTGTTTGCCACAACGCTCTCGCAAACGGCTCTAACGATTTTGATGAAAATCTAGGGTTAGGGGTTTTTAGGTCTAGAAATCGACCTGTCAGAGTCTTATCTTAGAGAAAATTCGTTTTAGGTAGTTTTATTTAATGCTTGTTCGTTCTATAATATTTTGAATTAGTGATAATTAATTTAAGTATTCTTGAATTTTTTTTCTAATAATGTTTCAGACTTTCTTTTCTTTCCTTTCTGTACATTTAAAAAACTCGGTCACACAGGTGTATTAATAAATAGGGAATGAGTTAATTCAAAAATCATGTTCTTGGACTAGATACTTTTAAATTAAGACATATAAATTGACACAATTAAGACTAACTTTTAAATTTTATTTAAATACTTTTAAATTTAGAACACAATAATTTTAACTTTCAAAATATAGAACACTTTAAAAAATTAATAGGCGCTTACCTTTTTCTTTCGTTTAGTAATTAATTTTCACATAAACAACACAAAACACTGAGCTGTTAACACACTGCAAACCTAACTAATAAATGCTCCTAAAGTTACACACATCATGAGACCAACAATTGTTATTTATTCTTAACATAATTATTAAAACATTCCGATTATTATTACATACACAACAAACTCAACAAAGGCCAGTCTTTGTGTTAACTGTTATGAAAAAATAAATCACTGACTGACTGATTGTGATTAGAAATAATACCTACCTAATACTTATGTAAATAAATTAGTCTGAATGAAGACTGTCAAGTCAAATACATTCCATTACACGTAAAAACTTGCAAATTAATGTTGTTATTAGTAACAATAATTATCATGAAACTTTTATTTAAATAAAAAATATTGCCTACGATAAAAATATAACTATCCTTATTTTTGGAATAATAAAAACTACGATCAGTCTCAAATTATGTCTGGGATATTGTCGTTTTTTAATGTTTATTTGCGATAAACGGAATGGAACGTAAAATATAATTTTATTTTTTAAATTACCTTAGAGACCTGGTTACAAGCAAATTCGCTACCAAATAAAACACTCCTTCGAAAATGCGGCACGACGACGGCGATTAAACTTGGACTTTGGTCTGTGTACTGTACAGTGTACTGGGACTGGAATGGGACGTGCTGGTATATTATTGTACTAGCTGGTGCGCGCGACTTCGTCCGCGTAGAAAAGTATATAACGCCATCTACTGTATTTTGGATAGATGGCGCTATCTCCCTGGCCAAGCCGCTCGTATTTACTTTATTTTAGATTTCCCGTAGGAATGAAGCATTTTCCCGCGGTAAAAAGTATCCTATATTCATCACGGATAATGTCGGCTTCTAATGGTAAAAGAATTTTTCAATTCGGTCCAGTAGTTTCGGAGCCTATTCTATACAAACAAACAAACAATCAAATCTTTCCTCTTTATAATATTAGTATCGAGTATAGATATACTCGCTGCGATGCCCCCAAAAAAAGTCAGCTTGAGAGAGAGTACTTATGTGTATTGTGAGCCAATGTGAGCTTTCGTCTTACCATAGATCTTGCTCACTTTTTTGTTTCTTTTTTGTTTTATGAATAAGGAAATATAGCCTATAGTTACTCGCTGTTAATGTAGCTTTCTATAGGTGAAATAATTTTTAAAAATAGGTCCAGTAGTTTTTGAGTTTACCTATTCATTAATTCATTACAAATCTTATCTCTTTATGATGTTAGTATGATAAGTATAGGTACCTATCTATTCTCATATAGGTATATTCTGTTTGGTGTCCAATGATTTTGGCAACATAGCGAAAAAAATGGAAAATACAAAAGTAACAATAAAACAAATAGTTCAGAATTGATAAACTTTATTAATACCAACAAAACTTTAAATTATCAATACAATTTGATGACAATTTTCTTTCACGTTTCCAAGAAACGTTACCACTCTTATCTTAAAATCCACATAGCTTTTACAGATAAGATTTTACATGATAATGCTAGACCTACCTACCTATTTGGTCAATACAGCAATAAAAGACGAGAGGACTTTTACAAAGTATAATATAGTATAATATTAGATACAATACTTATAATATATTTGGCGATAATTATTATAAAACAAAACTTACTTACATTATTCATTTCCTTTAAATATTAATTCAAATTTCCAACATAGCAAGACGAAATTAACAATTGAAATTGAAAATTTTAACATACATACCTACATACATAAATACATATAAGTAACTCAAGTAAGTAAGAATATTTTTTATTATAAATTACAATAAATACTTACTTACAGATGAACTAAATATGACTTCAGTATATAAAATAAGTTTTTTTGATATAAAATAAATTTAACCACAGTTTTGTTTCATTATATACAAAATTATTATTGTAAGTAAGTACAAACAAACTGGCCCGCAACTTCGTACGGTTTAGTTCAATATTAGGTATAACTATTTATTTGTAAACCAATTGAAATGAGAAAAATACTTAAAATTTTACAAGAAGATCGCTACAATACATTAACGAAAACCGCATTCAAATTGGTTAAGCCGTTTCTGAGATTAACGTGCACAGACAAATAGACAAACAAACAAAAAATCTAAAAACCATTTTTTGACCTCGGTAACGGTCTGTCAACATGTATGCAAATTTCATGATGATTGAACTCTTAAATGTAATGTAACGTAATGTAACCGAAACCTCTGTATCCTAAGTATGTACTTTCCTGACGATTCAAATAATAGTTGTTCAAGATTTTACTTCTGTCGGCACTCCTGGAGTGCCACCGTTTTTTTTAATACCATGTTACAGACCCTACTCTGTTATCTGGCGGATCTCTTGCGCAGCAATAAGACGCAAACGTTCCCACAGACGCCAGACTCAAACATAATATACTTATTCCGCATACGGCGCCCGAAGTTATATCATTGAAAGGAGTTCCTGGCAACGGCTGAAGACAGAGAAGCAGAAGTAGACCAAACGCGCTGAGTAGAGAGAAAGATGACAGAACTATGTAACCTGCAAAGAAGTTTTTTAATCTTGACTTTGGTAATCTTAGATCCTGGTAATCTTGAAGCTTGGTAATCTTAAATCACTAATCTTAAACTTTGGTAATCTTAGACCTTGGTAGTAGACCACTAATCTTAAACCTTGGTAATCTTAGACCTTGGTAACCTTAGATCACTAATTTTAAACCTTGGTAATCTTAGACCTTGGTAGTCTTAGCTTAGACCACTTATCTTAAACCTTGGTAACCTTAGATCACTAATTTTAAACCTTGGTCATCTTAGACCTTAGTAGTCTTAGACCTTGTTAGTCTTAGACCACTAATCTTAAACCTTGGTAATCGTATAGACCTGAGTTACCAAGAACAGTAATAAATATAAGACTAAGGGACGTATGAATTGGCGAAATGTCTCATGAACACAAATTAAAATGTGCAATATCTAAAAAGATGGCACATACTTTAGTAAGTAGATTTGAGTGCTCGACTCATTTGATGTAGTAGGTAGTCAATTTAGGCTCTAGGCAAAATCAAATGTAGCCATATTGTGTTCTAGACAGTCCAAGACCAAACCTCGGTGAGTGAGTACAGAAAGAGTCTATTTCCCTATTCCTTTCTAATACATTTATCTCTATAATCCTACCATCAAGTTGAAAAAGTCAATAAATCAAATCAAATAAATTGTGAATCTCAAACACTGAATAGTGAGGAGTGTGAGAAGATTGAGAAACACAGGCTTCCCTATAATTTTCCAAAAACCCTTGGTTGTCTGCTCAACTTGTTGGTGGACGTCCTACTCTACGCTTGCCCGTACATTGCCTCCAATCGAGAACCTTCAGACTCTTCATAGATACTATGTGTCCTGCCCACTGCCAACTACTAGTTGTCGGTATGTCGGTTATGTCGGTAACTTTCGTTCATCTACGGACCTCCTCATTCATTGATTCCATCTCTTGGTGTAACCCCGACCAGAGTACAAACCCTCTTAATATCTCATTGAGCGACACGTTGAGCATTCTTACGAGGCCCTTAGAAGAGACCACGTTTCAGCGCCATTATAATAATTTCCAGAAAAATTATAATAAGCTTAAATGTTATTAGATACCTGAAATGTAATTTCTATTGGGCAATAACTGGTGTCGTCGCGACCTGAAGCCCAGAAGACCAAGCATGAAGCAAATGAAGCCAGCCAGAACCGCGAAATCCAGGTAGTAACGTCTTCCGATCTGAAAATTAAGACAAATTTTGGTATTTTATCTATACTAATATTATAAAGAGTAAAGATTTGATTATTTGTTTATTTGTATAGAATAGGCTCCGAAACTACTGGACCGATTTCAAAAATTCCTTTACCATTAGAAGCCGACATTATCCGTGATGAACATAGGCTACTTTTTTCCGCGGGAAAATGCTTCATTCCTACGGGAAATCTAAAAATAAAAGTAAATACTAGCGGCTTGGCCAGGGAGATAGCGCCATCTATCCAAAATCAGGTGAAGCGACTAACTCAGCGGTAAGGAGCAACTCAGGCGAAACGGACATAACAATTTATTTACTTATAAAATATAATTACTGTCCGCGTAACTTTATAAAATATAGGCTGTTACTCGCTTATAATATAGCTTCTAAATAGTGAAAGAATTTTTCAATACGGTCCAGCAGTTTCGGAGCCTATTCAATGCAAACAAACAAATCTTTTCTCTTTATAATATCAGTATCAGTATAACTAAATAGACTAATAAATATTAGCAAAAACCCGTTTAAAGATTTCTTTATTTTTTATTAAGAGCGGTCATGAATTAAAATCACGTTGGAGTTAAAATTTATTTAGAATTAGCTGTTGCCCGCGACTTCGTCCGCGTTAAAAAAGATAAAAAGTAGCCAATCACGTGTCTCGTACTTCTAAATGTTTATCTACCAAATTTCATGAAAATCGGTTAATTCGTTTAAGAGTGATGGAGGAACATACAGACATACAGAAAAAAATTGTAAAAATGGTCAATTTAGTTTCAGTGTCAAGTATAGAGCCTATAATATACACGATATTTCTGAAAACAAAGTAAATTACTCAATGACCGACCCCTACAGATTTATTATTAGTATTTATTGATGATGAGTTATTTGCTCTTGGCCATCTACCATCAAGTTTTAGTGGATCGGTAACATAAAAATGTAATTAACATAAAATGCAGATGCTTGTCTAGCGTCTCAGCACAATGCTGAGCCAGTATCCGATTCACTGCCGCGAGGACACATACGTCTTACCTCTTTTTTCATTAATTTCATTGGCCTTTCTTTGTTGTTTCTGTTTCTTATGTAATGTCATGTTAATGTCCTTCGTGCAGTGAATAAATGTCTTTCTTTCTTTCTTTCTTTCTTTAAGTACGAGTATAAACTTACAGCATACATCATGTGAAAGGCAATCCCGCAAGTAAGTCCTCCGCAAAGCGTCAGCATTAGTGCAGCCATGGTTAGGGTGGCTGTGGCTGGCTTGATCGGGCTAAACGTTTTGTATGTGTCCTCCGAGTACGCTGAAGGTGGTGAAGCTACCCTGAAATTTTATATAACTTTATGTAGAACTAGCTGGCGCCCGCGACTTCGTCCGCGTTGAAAAAGATAAAAAGTAACCTGTCCTGTGTCCCGTATATATAATATACTAGCTGGTGCTCGCGACTTCGTCCGCGTAGAAAAGTATAAAACGCCATCTACCGTATTTTAGATAGATGGCGCTATCTCCCGGGCCAAGCCGCTAGTGTTTACTTTTATTTTAGATTTCCCGTAGGAATGAAGCATTCTCCCGCGGTAAAAAGTAGCCTATGTTCATCACGGATAATGTCGGCTTCTAATGATAAAAGAATTTTTCAAATCGGTCCAGTAGTTTCGGAGTCTATTCTATACAAACAAACAAACAACCAAATCTTTCCTCTTTATAATATTAGTATAGATATACGTTTAAATGTTTATCTATCAAGTTTCATGAAAACATACATACATACATACAGTTACAGATTTATTATTAGTATTGATATTGATGTGTAGAGAAAAATTTATAAAACCAAGTCCTCCGTCGCGTCTGTTTGGTCTGTCTGTTCTGTCTGTTCGCGATAAACTCAAAAACAACTGCACCGATTTTTATGCTGTTTCCACCAATGGATAGAGTGGTTCTCGAGGAAGGTTTTTAGTGTTGTAATTTACAAAGTTACGCGAGCGAAGTCGCGCGCAGAAGCTAATAAAGTAATAAAAAAAATCCATCGTAAAAACAGCGAGAGGGATATGCGGAATGCTGATCAGTAAGTTGAAGGGCAGGACACATAGTACATAGTACCTACGTCATAGTACACATATAGCAAGAGAGCTGACGGTCGCTAGGGACGGAAAGGAAAGGTTCTGGAGTAGAGGCCACGGACAGGCAAGCGCAGAGTGTACGACGTCCAAGTCGTCCAACCACAAGGTTTGTTGAATAACGACCGATAATAATTGATATCGATATGATCGTGATATGATGGTAATTATTTGGGAGGCCTATGTCCAGCAGTGGACGTCCTATGGCTTATAAGATATTTTTTTATACCAACTGTTGTAGCAAAGATGAGACCTGAGATGGAGCGAGCTAACCCAGAATATAATATGCCTAATTCACTTTAACTTAACAGAAGATAATATGTCGGCAGGGAATTCCAAACACTGGCAGTGCGCATTATTGGTCCGAAAAAGAGGGATTTCGACAAGATGAGGATGGTAACCAGCCGTACGTCTGTATGTCCAAAGGAAGAAAGAAAGAAGATGATGAGTCTAATTACCTTGGTACAATGATAGCTGTACTCCTCTTCTGGCTATTCCTCAACCTCCTGTCGTCTCTTACACTTTCTCTGGTTACATCTCTTCGGTCCATATCGAAACTTCTCTCTTTACTTTTCTCACGGAAGCTGGTTACGAATACATCCGGAGTTTCAAAGTCTTCTAATCCATAGTTCAATTTCTGCTGTGCTTTAGGCGATATAGGTGACGTCGTAGTGCTTGTTCTTCCAGCTATATTGGCACACGATTTAGAAGCAGTCACTCCCTTTGTTGGTGTGCTGGAAACTATACGTCGTGGAGTGTCCAAGAACCTGTTCGGTGATATCGATTTGTTCGGTGTGATCCTAACAGAAGGTTGGCTGGCGTAGCTCTTTAACTTCCTAGGTGTTGATAGTAATTCGTGCAACTTTTGAGTTGCTATTAAATTCTTCTGTGACATGACTGGTGGAGAGAAAGTGGTTCTTCTGCGTTCCTCTTCATCGTCAGATGGTATGATGGCATACCTGTGTGTTTTACCGTTTACAGTTTTAACAATTTCCGTCGGGATCTCTTTCATTTCATTCTCGTCTGGACCGTCAACATTGTATTCTTCTATTTCATTCGCGTCTGCTTCAACTATTCTCTTCTTTATTGGAGAATAATGGTCATCATCGTCGTCGTCAATGATTTCGTATCTGTGCTTGTGACGACTATCTTCTAACCCGTCATCACTTTCAGCATTCCTGTCGTATTTCTTTTTCTGTTGTTTGAACTGTGCCATCTCTAAGTCTTCGCTCCTTCTTCTCACGTGTACAGAGGACCTTGTGGTTTTGCATATGAGCGACGTCTGTCTCTGAAAAGACCTGGAAAGAAACTTGGGTGGTTTTGGAGGAAGTTCTGGTGGATCATCCCTACTGTACCTCATAGCTCCGGCAGGAGACATTCTTAGAGGATTATCTGAGATGTCTGTGCGATAAATTCTATTGGTTTCCGACTTTCTAGGTGAGTTGGCGCCGAGAGGTGGCATTCTTCTGTCCGAAGATTTGTTTCTGCATGATTTCTGTGCGAATACTGACTCGCTTTGAGTGCAAAACGCCGGATTCGAGTAATATTTGTATACAATTTTCGGTGATTCCATTGTTGAAGCGTATGATTTCCCCGCGTTTTTTCTGTCTTATTCTAAGTGCGTTAGTGCATGTCTCCTTAAGGGGTGCTTTTAAAGCGTGACCGTTAAGCTTTGGTGAACTTTACCTTAGATGAGTGGCAACTTTTATTTTAAATTCTATACCTATACTTAATATAAATTAAATATTATTTATTTAAAATTCTTTCTTATTACTATTATTACTGTTTTAATATCTACTATTTTTATTTGGAAAATATAACTCTTTTTGGCAAAATTTTACACACACACACACGAACACTCAATTTTTGAAAACACGATAATTATTGAGTAATTACAAATAAAAATATAATTTACTGTAATATTAATAATACACACAAACACGTCTTATCTTTATAACGGTCAACCGTCAACTGGAGGATGGAATTTAATTTTTACAAAAAACTTGGGGTCGTCAATGGCGCGCGCGCACCCCTTGAATTCATAGTGATGGGACTATTCTAAGTTTGAATCAATTTTGAGGTTTAAATACTTATACCTTATACCATATCCATACTAATAAATATCATAAATGTGAAAGGAATTCGCTGTTTTTATGTCTATTACCTTTTCACGCCTTAACTACTTAATTTTCATCCAGAAAAAAAAAAGTATATAATATATATACAGTGACGACGGTGACATCCAATCCGTACTAATGCAGACAACATCTTTTTTTATGTTTTTTATTGTCTGGTAAACGAAAGCCATTTTAGTGAAAACCTCCTAGAAAACCTCGATTCGGAATGACATCTAGAAACTTTTTGAGAAATTTGAAGTGGGGCCGATAAAAATTACAAAAGTTATAAACAATTTAGCAACTAATTTGGTTGCTAAACTAAATTGAAACAAATTCTTTTTTTTGTTGAACCAAAAGAAGGGGTTCGGTTTTTTGCAAATATCTCGAAAACTATTAGAGATATCCGAAATGTAAAAGAATATACTTAAAGAGCAGAAAAATTCCTAAAAAAGTCTTACCTCTCGAAACTCTACCACCAATATTTATAATTTTAATTTAGAGGTGAAAATAGCTCTAAAAGCGGGTGATGTGAGTTGTTCACTATATTGAACAATAAATATTATTTTATCCCATTAAATATGAATATGTAGAAATAAACAAAATTTACATTCCTTTTAGACACTTGAATAAACAAAAATCCATTGCAAAAAAAATCCCGTAATTTTTTGCCTCATGAGTCAATCGAAATTGTGGGGCGAACCTATGACCATTGTATTCAAGCAATCTGTATCCTAATGACACAGCGATAGATCTCAATTTTCTTTGTCAAAATAAATTGAATTAACTATAGCTTGTTGAATGTGTTTTCTATGCAATATGGCATATGTTTATCAATTTTAAACCCTCCGCATACATAGTTAAGGTTGGAAATACATCAATAAAATGTCCTCTTTAATACATTTCTATAACATAACTGTACTTGTGCAATTATTTAAAGAAGAGCGGAGGGAGAATTATTATTATTATTAATATCAGGTTGTTCGAGTTAAAATATGTGACAAAACATTTTAAATACCTAAACATAGGGAGCCTAGCCCTATACTATGCGTAGGTACAGTCCATACTCACAAGGGCATAGGCAAATGTACGAGCAGTGGCACAAGTTACCTACGTTAAAATTTAAAACAAATATACTACAGTGACCTTTACAACAAAAATAGTTAAAATATATTTTGAGTTTCCTTAAAAATAAGTGTCAATTTTTAAAGTCGTTTAAAATAGCAGCAGATATTATTGTGTCTGTCCATCTATTGTGACTTTTTATATTTAAATAAATTTTTTGAAATATTTTTGAATAAAATCCTTAAAATAAGACCTTATAATAAGCTCTTTAAAAATACCTAAGTGTAATTCTTTAAAATTGTTTATTTATAGCTATATTAAATAATAATAGCAGGTCTTTCCATAATACATAATAATACGTCTTTCCATTTTCCATAACGTTAACCATGATTGTCCAGCAAAAACGACTGAACAGATTTGGATGAATTTGGTACACAGATAGCTTAGTAACTGGATTAACATATAGGATAATTTTTATCCTGAAAAAATATACGGTTCCTGTGGCATTAAAAAAAAAACGAAATACAGCGGGCACTAAATTGCGGGCACTGCTAGTGTTTGAATAAAATCCTCAAAATAAGTCCCTATAATAAAATTAATAAGTTTCAATTTTTTTAAAATAGTTTTTAGCTATTATCATCAATCATCATCAATACTTACTAATATTAATTATGTATGTATGTTCCTCCATAACTGTTAAACGAATTAACTGATTTTCATGAACTGATGGTAGATAAAAATTTAGACTTACAGAAGATAAGCTATAATTTTCTTTTCCAACGCGGACGAAGTCGCAGACACCAGCTATTTAATAATATTACGTATTAGCATCTCCGCATGACCTCTAACCTTTAAAGTTTTGAATGGCAACTTGTGGAATCGGTTGTTTATAAAAAGAGGGGTGGAACTGGAAGCATTGGCACGTGCTTACCCGGCGTAACGGTCGCAAACAGCTGCGAGTCGCGAGCGCAGCTGCTTGCAGGGTTTAATAACCTTTTCATATATTTTTACCTGTACCTAAACTGTTTTTTCACGTGTAGGTAAATCTATATTTGAAGACGTGAGTGGATGAAGGTGGTATGTCGCATAATTCTTATTTTGAATAAATCAAGGTCAAAGTTTTCCTTTTAATTTTCGAGATAAGTCGACACGGAACTGATTTTTATAATAAATTTTGATGCATATTTGTGTAAACAACCTAAAATATTATTAATATTAGCAATTAAACACTTCTATTATTTAATTTAAAAAAAAGTGAACATAGCTTCCTTTTCAAATATGAAGATGTGAGTGGATGAGAGTGCTATGTTGCATTTTTGGTGTTTTTAGTTTTATTGCGTTGATGAAGGTAATATTATGTCCTCATGAATGATTACAGACCTTAAGATAGTCGATTTAAGACATTTTCATATTTTCATTATTTAGTACAAAATTTTCATTACTTACCTCAAAAATTAAAAGTAAAACTTTAACCTCGATTTATTCAAAATTGGAATTATGCGACATATCACCTTCGTCCACTCGCGTCTTCATATATAAAATTCTCGTGTGACACTGTTTGTAACTAAACCCCTTTGAAACGGATTGACCGATTCTTATGAATTTTTTTGTGTATATTCGGTAGGTCAATAGGTCGTAAACAATTTTTATACCCTTAAGTCATACTTAAGGGTGGCCCATGCCAAAAACAATGATTTTTTTGAGTAAACAACGTTTGCCAGGTTAGCTATATTTAATATTCATACATATTATAGAATAAAGTCGCTGTAATATAAGCTTTCGTCTCTGTTTCTTTGCTAACTTCTTCTAAATCACCCAAAGGATTTTTTAAATTATTTTTAATTTTAAGGCCGCTATCGCCTATAACACAAGCACAGCCATAATTATTCTTTCTATTCTATTCTTCTATTCTTAAATAGAAGTGTAGGTATACATATTACAGAAGAATATGCTAGTAAAGGTACTTAATCAGTGTGTATTGTTAATTTATAGAAAAAGTGCTTAGACCGCATTCAAGGCTGGATAAAATAAATAAATTGTAAATTGTATTGGCTGGGTAAAATTTGTAATTTAGATGTGAGGAGTTTACATTTTTAACTTTTCAAAAAATGTTTACGACCACCTACACTCGCATGCGCCGGCGACACGGTGTATTTTATTGTTCAAACTCAACATCGGAATTGAGTTACAATAATTATTGATTATTGAGCGTAGGTATAAAGTTTTAATTAAGGAATTTCTAATAATTATTATAACCCGTATTCTTATACTTAATTATTTTTTATTAATATACAAAGTTTCGTACTAATAACAGCGAAACGCAATGTGCCCTGCCACTAACTGAAACATAAAGAAATCCGCCACCTCTTTATTAATATACTAGATATTGCAAGCGACTTCGTCCGCATAACTTAATAAAGTATACCCCAAAGATTTTTATTCCCTGACAATGTAGCTCCCCAACAGTTATAGATTTTTTTTTCAAATCGGTCCTATATATTCAGTAGCTTCGGAGCCAATATCGTATTCAATTCAAACAAACGAACAAACAATCAAATCTTTCCTCTCTATAATATTAAGTATAGATCGGTACCTGTAAACTGTGAGCGGTGAAACTCTAATGAGTTTTGAGTTTTTGCTAATTTTAATTTAAATGTTACATTACTGTATCAATACTATTAATAAATCTGTAGGGGTCGGTCATGGAGTAATTTCCTTTGTTTTCAGAAATGTCGTGTATATAGACTCTATACATCATACTGAAACTAAATTGACCATTTTTAGAATTTTTTTCTGTATGTATGTATGTTCCTCCATCTTCTCAGATTTCAGTCAATGCAATTTTCAGACTATAGTAAACTACCTACCTATAGTAAGTACCTACACACGATTGTACATAATTAGTGATTATACTATGTAGTAAAAATGGTGGGGGTACTGTCTATAAAAGCCGTAGTCTCGCTAAAAATTGACCTCATTTGAAATTTGCGAATCTTGGATTTTGAAACAAACATGGCACGCACCAAGCAGACCGCTAGAAAATCAACTGGCGGTAAAGCGCCAAGGAAACAATTGGCAACAAAAGCCGCTAGAAAAAGCGCTCCAGCTACTGGCGGTGTTAAGAAACCTCACAGATATCGCCCGGGCACTGTCGCGTTAAGGGAAATTCGACGTTACCAGAAGGGCACAGAGTTGCTTATCAGAAAACTGCCGTTTCAACGTTTGGTCAGGGAGATCGCGCAGGATTTCAAAGAGGATTTGCGTTTTCAGAGTTCAGCGGTGATGGCGCTTCAGGAAGCGTGCGAGTCCTATTTGGTGGGACTTTTCGAAGATACAAATCTGTGCGCCATTCACGCTAGAAGAGTTACAATTATGCCAAAAGATGTACAGTTAGCTAGAAGGATAAGAGGAGAACGAGCCTAATAAAGTATTTATTAATAGTAAATAAATACCAATATAAGTATTAACATAATATGAAAATTAACATTTTGACACAGCTCTTTTTAGAGCTAAAAATTTTCCCATTTTTCTAATACCCACCGTCTGTTTTTAGAAATCTACACTGCAGGTAATCTACCTACCCTCTGTTTCTATAACAATTTATAATTTTTGGTACGTAGGTAATTGTGGTAATTATTTATTTAATAAGGTAGTCGTAATTTCACATTATTTTTATCATTATATAAGCTGGACGACGACGCGACGTCTATCTATTTGTTGTAAAGTTATTCTTATCCTTATACGGTACAATATACACATCACTACATATTATAAAAAAAGTCCACAGACGCGTTTGTCTGTCTGTCCGTTCGCTATAAACTCAAAAACTACTGCACCGATTTTCATGCTGTTTTCACCATAGGATAGAGTGGTTCTCGAGGTAGGTTTATAATTTACAAAGTTACCCGGACGAAGTCGCGGGCAGCAGGCAGCAGCTAGTCTAATATAAGCACGCCTCCGAAACTGCTTGACCGATTTTTATGAAATTTTTGTGTATAATTCGGTAGGTCTTAGAATCGGTAGGCTATTTTTATACACGTAAGTGATAAGGGTGGCCCACCCCAAAAAGTTTTTATATGGCAAAACAACGTTTGCCGGGTCAGCTAGTAAATAAATAAAGTTCCACACTAAACAACTAATGCTTGTATTATGGATACCAGACAGTTGATATACTACGTAGATATTTTTTCTTTTGTAATTACATACATATCATAAATACAAAACATCCACGACTCAGGTACAAAGGTAAAATGTTAACACATAGACATTTTCCCCTAGCGAGATTCGAACCCGCGATCGTTTGATTAACAGCTAGGGTTATGTGTCTATACTAATATTATAAAGAGGAAAGATTTGATTGTTTGTTTGTTTGTTTGTTTGTATTGAATAGGCTCCGAAACTACTGGACCGATTTGAAAAATTATTTTACCGTTAGAAGCCGACATTATCCGTGATGAACATAGGCTACTTTTTACCGCGGGAAAATGCTTCATTCCTACGGGAAATCTAAAATAAAAGTAAATACTAGCGGCTTGGCCCGGGAGATAGCGCCATCTATCCAAAATACGGTAGATGGCGTTTTATACTTTTCTACGCGGACGAAGTCACGACCACCAGCTAGTCGTAAATAAAAATGTGATGCCAATTCATTGAAAACCGATAGAAATGCAGCCCTTAAAAGGACTTTGTCACGAAATGTCAGGTCATCAGCAGACTTTCAACTAATCGTCGTCCTTTTTACTTTTCGCCGTCTTTGCCGGAAGCAACGATGCGTGTATTCTGGGAACCACACCTCCATTAACAATCGTGACACCAGTCAGCATTTTGTTCAGCTCTTCGTCATGCTTTATGGCCAACATAATGTGGCGCGGTGTGATCCTCATTTTCTTCAGGTCTAACGCCATATCGGCGGACAATTCCAACAGCTCAGCTGTCAAATATTCAACGCAAGCTGTCAGATAGATGGCAGCACTAGACGAGACGCGTGGCGAGAAGTTTCCGTCCTTCAAATACTTGTGGATCCTTCCCACTGGGAAAGTAAGACCGCTTCTGGCCGATTTCGAAATTTTCGACTTCGATTTCATTGTTAGAAGCCTGTTTTTTAAACCAATTAAGATTGGAACCCGGGAAACCTTAATTTAAGATGTTAATTACAAATGTAAATTTCTGTAGTGACACAACAAGCGAGTTTAGTAAAGAGTGTATTTTAATAAAATATTTAAAAAAATGCGGGTATTTTTTAATTAATGCACCTACCTATGTATTGTGTCTTAAATCTACCTTCGATTTTGTACATTTTGTACCTTTTTATAACAATGTGTTTTTATAGGTGTTTAGCATAGATAAATGATTGGTCTCGCTACGCTCGACTAGATACGGCCCTATTTTTTTTTCTTTTTTTACAAGAGGAATCCATCATGGATACCCACCGGCGTGGGGATAGACTGGTGGGTTATTTCGGACTCCTGCCCCGAGATGGTATTGGGGAAGACCTACCGACTAAACCTCTTGGCGTCCTTCGCGTCCGCTATAAGGCGAAGTTGCGTGGTCGAGCGAACACTCTTCCGCAACTCCGCCGCGGGGGTCCGTAACCGGACACTGCTAACTAGATACGGTCCTATCAACTTTTTATTGTAGTGTGCGTAAAACATCGTTATTATTTAATTTTATTACTTTTTACAAAGTTTAATTATATTTTCATACAGTTTCACTATGCAAATTGGCATTTTATCATGCCCAAAATTTAATAAAACATTCGGAACGTACTTATCACAGACAGTTTGCAGTGTGACTAGCTCGGATACGCCGAATTCGGCGTAGGGTTTGTTGCCGCATTTTTCAAGTACGGCGGCTGTATCTAGTCGAGTGCAGCGAGACCAATCAAATATCTTTGGTGTTTAGTTTATAATGTAAAGGTTTTCTTTTTTATGTTAAGATCATCAGACAAGCTGACAGTTCACTTGATGGTAGGTGGCTACCGTCGTCGCCTATAACACAAGCAACGACATAAGTGCTACAAGTACGTAATACAATTTAGGATAAGAGGTTACCTACTTTAAAATGGAACCCCACGGGACGGATTTTGATGCAGTTTTCACCATCAGTTTCATGTAATACTTACATATAATAAAAACTTACTTACTTAATTAAGTTCTTTCCTGCTCAAAGTCAGGAGCGGGTCGCTAATGTATACTTAATATATAATCTTCTTGACAATATGTTTAAATAAAAATTTGAAAATTATTTGTGTTAATATTACTATTAGCATAGAATATTATAATAGTACAAGTATAGCAGGTATATATAGGTAGGTAAGGTACAATAATTGCCTCTTTCACCAACTACAAAGTGTTGATTAGTTACTTATGGCGAATGTTACGAGTAACGCTACTCGAAGATGGTGAAACTCGTACCAACGCTTTCTTTTCTTACCGGTGACTTTAAATGGCGGTTAACCTACTTGACACTTTACTCAGAGATGGTGAAAGGCCCCTAAGCGCCCCTTTCACCATATGTCAAGTAGGCTAACTGTCTTTTAAAGTCACCGGTAACCGGAGACAATGGAGATGATATATCTTTCTTTGTAAGTACGGTAAAAGTCCCAAACATTGTAAAGAAAATAATAAAAAAAATCGCCTAAGTATCGAATGATGCAGTGAACCGAGTGCATAATTCAATAAAACAGAAAATTATTTCTAAAAATACTTAACTAATCAACACTTACTTGTAGTTGGTGAAAGAGGCCCTAAGACTAATTAAAGTGCCTAAATATAATTTTTTGAATACGCTTAAATACTCGGTGCGAATTTGAAAAATTGCATTTTTAAACTCGAATCAAATAAACTCAAAAACTAGTGTAGTGGACCGATTTTAAAATCTCTTTCATCTATAGAAAGCTTCATTATCAGCGCACTATGCCTACATGTTATAAAGTTACTTAATAATAACATAATTATAATCTTGATCTGTTACGATAATAGGTAAGTAGGCAAAAAATAATACAATTTCAAGACTATATTTTATGTAATTAAGATTTAAATAACTATTGCATTGAGAGAAAATTTGTGGTCCTTATAAGGACCTTATAAATTGATTATTTTTCTTAAAAAATTCTCCTAAATATACCTTTATTAATTCACTAAAAAATTATATATTTATTTAAAACTCAACCTCCAAAGCCGTATAGCGTTCTGCCTTGTCGTTTTAATGCATAGACTACATCCATAGCTGTTACGGTTTTCCTTTTAGCGTGCTCTGTGTACGTGACAGCATCTCGGATGACATTTTGTAGAAAAATCTTCAGAACGCCACGTGTCTCTTCGTAAATCAATCCAGAAATCCTCTTGACACCACCTCGTCTCGCCAATCTTCTTATTGCTGGCTTCGTGATTCCTTGAATGTTGTCTCTTAGAATTTTCCTGTGACGTTTCGCGCCACCTTTACCTAAACCTTTTCCGCCTTTACCGCGGCCCGTCATTTTTGCTCTGCTTTTTTATCAAAAATCGGCAACAGAATGGTCCAATTCATCATTTTCAACATCTATTTATACCTTATTTACTTCATAAAAAGTGGGTTCATAAAATTTATCAATCTACCCAATCGTTGTTAATGTTTTTTTAAGCAAACACGCTCTGTAGATGAGCCGCTAGTTGCAAAACTCTCAAGTTTATAAGGCTCCAATTTTGTTAATGGCAACTATATTGGCTTTTTTTAAAATGGCGCCAAAGAAAGCAATAAAACTCACACCTGAGCAGAAACCGCACAAGTTAGAGAAGCCAATATCAAAACCGAAAAAGAAGAAGAATTACCAGAGTTATTCGATCTATGCTTACAAGCTATTGCGGAGCGTTAAGCCCGAAGTAGGGATATCCAGCAAGGCTATGTTGATTATAACCAACTTCATAGATGACACGTTGGCGAAATTGGTGACTCAGGCGGCAACTTTTGTGAAGAAAGAGAAAAAAAGGACAATGTCAAGCGTTGACGTTAAGGCTGCAGCAAATTTGATATTACCAGGGGAGTTGGCGAAACACGCGCACATTGAAGGCATGAAAGCCCTGAAGACGTTTCATAATAATCAAAAGGACGGGAAGACGTAGAATACGTTTGTAAAATATTTAAATTAAATTTAACAAATTATAATAGAAATATTAATATAATTTTGGTTTAAGTTAACACAGGCCTTTTTAAAGGCCACAAAATGATTTCGTTTCGCAAAATAAATTTGGTTTTATTTTAAGTACTAGCTGGCGCCCGCGACTTCGTCCGCTTTGAAAAAGATACAAGTAACCTGTGTCCTGTACGTCTAAATGTTTATCTGTCAAGTTTCATGAAAATCAATTAATTCGTTATGGTATGGAGGATTATACATACAATACCTACACTTACAGATTTATTATTAGCAAGTATTGATTGATTGATGATACCTAACATAACATAAACATAACATGTAAGATCCTAATTGGTGTAATTAGCATGCAAATTATAATTTTGATTACTTAGTTATTTTTCGACCGACGAAAACAAAAAAAACAAAAAGGAGGAGGTACTCCATTCGACGCGTATATTATATTATATATCGAATATATATATATATATATACGCCAAGGGGGTCCCATTTTAATTTGAAAAAGAAAAATCCAATCCTAAGGGTAGGAAAACAGGGGATGATTGATTGATTGATTGATTGATGATGATTGTTTGTTCACTCACCGATTGTAGCGTATAACCACGCATGACTTTTTACAGAGTAGTCCGATTTTGATAATTCTTTCTTTAATGGATAGGGTACACCTCGAAGTTGGTCTTGTATAAATTTGGAAAAAAAATCCTACCCTAAGGGTGGGAAAATTAAAAATTAAGCATGTAGGAAATATTAGATTACAGCCACATAAAAATATAAAATAAAACTTTTTAACAAAAAATAAAACCGCCGAAAAACTGAAAAGCATAAAATAATCTTATTATCATTTTACTTAAGTAATTTTGAGTCGCCGCCGCGCATCACTCTTTACGTAATTTTTCCTTGTTTGGCGCCGATCGATACAAGAAAGTTGATATACTAACTACATAGATTACACATGTCAACACGATTTTTGGAATTTTTTTGTGTATATGTATGTATGTTCCTCCATCACTCTTGAACGAATTAACCGATTCTCATGAAACTTGGCAGATAAACATTTAGAAGTACGGGACATGTGATAGGCTACTGTTTATCTTTTTTAACGCGGACGAAGTCGCGGGCAACAGCTAGTATTTTATAAAGTTACGCGAATAAAACATTTATATCGGAAACTCGAAAGACCCTCTTTCGATACCGATTTTAATTCGGTATTCACGTATGGAAAGAGGGATAAACGGGTAAGATCGTGGTCCACCCAGGTGAACAAAGTAATACCCGAAAGATTTCACCCTTGCCGAAGCCGGGAACGGGTCACTAGTTTATTACATTGTACCTACACTACACAGTGAGGATGTAAGAAATGAATGTAGGTATAGACAACCAAATAATAGACCAATGTGAATAGCTCTGATAAGAGCTGTCTATTAACATGGTTTTGTATATTATCAATTCCACCACATTAGCTGGGTTCACGACAGAAGTCTCCAGTGGAAACCGTCACAGATTACTCTTCAACATTTTGACCATGTTGACCAGCTTATCGAAGATATGTCGTCTCCATTCTCCATGGCGTCTGCAGAGCGAAAGGGTGAAATACCTACGCGACCCATATTTAAAGCGTCGCAGCACCGCAGATTGCGCACGCGCAAGAACAAGCGACCATTATGCGCAGATGCCTTTTCTGAGCCACAGGTGAAAAATTTGTGTAATATCACACTAAATCGTATCACGTAGCTCATAACACTAGTTTGGTCGGCGTAAAAATTAACGATTTAGTATGATATTGCACAAATTTTTCGCTTGTGGCTCAGCAGACGCATTTAGATAATAAACCTGCCGTTTTTCTGTCTCAAGTAAATGAAAAAATGTCCGTGGTACCTACTACTAGTTGAACTACAGGTAATACTAATTGCTTATGATCCTACTGATAGAACCACGGACAACAAATGAGTCATAGGCCTATATTAGGTACGCCCTCTCATACCTATCTATGTACCAATATAAATAATGTATATAATACGGTAATTTTAGAATTAAATGCATTCCTATTGAGTGTACATACTACCTACGGAGTCTCATTTTACAGCTACCTATCTTATAGTTGCTAAAAATAATTTATTTTTCATACATCTATATACATTTACCTATTTATTAGTCTATTCACCAACTACAAGTAAAGTATCGATTAGTTACTTTTAAAAATAATTTTATGTTTTACTAAATTATGCACTCTGTTTAGTGCATCGATTTTTTTAAATGTTTGGGACTTTTACTTTTATATCATCAGCTCCATTATCCCTGGTGTGTTGACTTTAAATGACGATTAGCCTACTTGACTGATGGTGAAAGCCCTAATACAACCATGTATAAACAATATACTTAGATGTTACGGTCAAAGGTGGGCGTGAATACTTACAACTTTTGAACTTGAACAAGGTATTTTTTTCTAAGTATTTTGTTGCGCCCTTGACTTTATTATTTATGTCGTGTATGAAGACATATTTTTCGTCTCCAGGAAATCATTCCCTTGTAATAGGTACCTACTTGTTTTAAAAAATGAAATTAATGGTGCAAATGAGATGTCTAAAAAAAAAGATAGAACAAGGAATAAAGAAAGGCCAGGGGAATTTATGGGGCCCTGGAATCCTGGGAAGCACACGTACTGTTAAAGGGAAGCATATCTTTTGTTAAAGGAAATTACGATACTGTTGCCAGATGACCTTGTTAATTACTAAATTTTAATAAATAAAGGCTTAAATAAAACTAGCTGTTGCCTGCGACTTCGTCCGCGTAATTTTATATAATATAACCTATATTACTCTCTGATAATATAGCTTTCTATATGTGAAAGAATTTTTCAAATCGGTCCAGTATTTTCGGAGTCTATTTAATTCAACTGAAAGAAACAACTAAATCTTTCCTCTTTATTAGTGTAGATAGAAGATTAGTGGCAATTTTTTAAAAAAATACACATTTTACAATATTACTAACGTGCGTTTATTCAAGACTTGCCAGTGACAAGCTTGTCCACACACATACTGAATCTTATAAAAAAAAATCATTGGGACTGGATAAAAAATAAAACATACTGTATATACAAACCACACATATTTATTGTAGTTGTTTTTATGTCTACATCTCAACTATGTGAGATCGCTGTTAAACAAACCAATATGTAACGATGGAAGCGTACCAATAAATTATACAGGCTGTTGTTTTTTATGAGCTACGTTACGTTTTATAATTTAGGTCAACTTTTTGTCTCACAAATTAGCCATTGACCAATTTCATAATTCATTTGTAAAAATAGGTAAATATCACAAAAGTCATAAAGTCATAAAAAGTCAAAGAATTTTATATATTGCTTATCCTTCCTATCCCTGATTCTCAATGACAAACTGGGATACATCACATAATAAATAAATAAATAAATATACTGTTCGTTTATAGAAAATTATTGACATATATAAAGATTATTTAACAAAGATTATTGACTTATATAGTGTGTCCAATATGCAGAAAGGACACTTGTCATGCTCGTACTGGTTTTTTATTTTATTTTTTATTTATTTACACAAAAAAATGCAAACACATTGGTAGAAAGTTTAGACGCAACATAAGTTTTAATCGCACACCAAAGTACGATTCCTGTTTCGTAAAATCAAAACAAGAAAAGGGACATTGGACGTAAAATCAAAACAAGAAAAGACTGGAAGACAGGACATTTTTTTTTATAATGAATAATGAAATGAATTATTGTTTTGTTGATACGAAACCTCTTCTTGGATTTCCTCCTCTCCTGTTGAAATTGAAATATTTAAATATTCCGTAAAAAAAAAAAACAACAACCTGTATATAGGAGTTAATGTTTAAATACATTTTTTTTTTACTCTTATAAATACACAATACAACACATGACATCGCTCTATTTTGATGAGAACAAGGGTGTTACACAACTTATTAATTAAGAGATAAAAAGAGACAGAGTAACAAAATGAAAACTAGACTCAGCTTCTTCAAGGAGATAGACTATTACAACATCTATAAAATAAAAAAAAAAACGCTATACACTAAAACCTAGTATGCATATAAACGAATTAAATATTATAATGTCAAAAATGATTTTTTTTATATGCGTAAAAACAATTTATATATATATATATGTATAATATTTTCAATCAATACACTGTATAATATAATTATTGTAATATTTCGATGAATGTTAATAACAATGAAAAAAAAAATAGTTTAATTTCGGCTCAACGCAGACTTACTAGACAATATTTGACTTTTTTTAGAATCGACTTTAACCGTTTGGTTTTGTATTATACACATTTGTTTGTAAATTTTTCAAAAATTTATCAAAAATGTCTTTCGTCTGTGTCTAGAGCCAACGAACGTCTACCTCACCTTTTTTAGATAACAATATTTTTTTTTTTTAAAAAAACCAATGCAATTAATTGCAGAGCGATCTCACAACTACAACCCTCCGTATACATTCTTTACACGCCCTCACAAATCCCATCTAGCACCATACCTTGATATTGCAAATTCACTTGGAGTAATTAGGGTAAAACACCCAATTATTGGCACTTTAAGAAATACGACCATTTATTGGGCACCTTTCGACCTATTTGTTCAACTCAAATAAAATTTGAAAGTATGTCAATGTTTAAATCATTTGACTGTTTGCTAGTGTTAGCAATTCTCATAAACCTAAGATTTATTTATTTTTTGTGGGAACACAGTTTATGGAATAGTTTTCTTACTTTTTTAGTGAAAAGTTTAGGGTGCCAATAAATTGGAGGGGTGCCAACATTAGGTCATTTTACCCTATATTGTATTTAAATATTTCCTTATACAAACAAGACTCGAAAATTTGCGGTAGCAGTTTTAGTTGAAAAAAAATTATACCAATATTTATAAAGAGGTAAGTTTCTTTGTATTGTTCGTAGCACCCTCTACTTCGGGTAAAGTCGGGGTAAGAAAACCTTCGTCGCTTGTCAAATTCGTTTCTTAATCGAATCGTAGACACTTAGTACCTTTTGAAACTAAAGCACCCAGGTTAAGCATTATTTAAATTTAAACACCGCCAGAACATTTTGTTATAGAAATTTCATCCTTATAATTGACCCTAACGATCGATGCAATAAAATTAAAACGCGGACGAAGTCGGGGGCACAAGCTAGTTTGCTATAATAGAAAATAAAAATTACGTATACAACTGTACCGCATAATTTTTTAAGAGTCCTTGTATGCATGTATTTAAAATAAATAAATAAATACAATATATTACTTGAAACTTATATTTTTATGTACATATTTTTCGGTGTCGAATAATTATTATATAAAAAAAAACATTACTTTTTAGTTATGGATCGTTTAAATTAAAACAGTGTTCAGTGAATTAATTAGAAAAAAAATCTCTTTGATAATAATTTAATATTTAAGACTTTCCCGAAAACTTGTACACAAAAATATATTTCCACATTTCCATCATAACATTCAAATTCCAACAACATTTTATATATTTTTTTTCGTTACCATAAAACTTTTCCAAAATATCTCATTTCGTATTATAATATTTCATAATATTATGATTTCATAGTGCCAAAAGATTTCTTTCATAATGAGACAAAAAAAAATTGAAATTTTTGGGGGATGCAGATGTTTTCATTTCACGAGTGACGTTATTATTTTATCTTTTTTTTTTAATAAAAAAAACCTTAAACAATTTGAGTAGGTATAATACATAAAATTATATAATATTGATTACAATAAAAAAAAAATAACACTTTGATCGGATCTTAAAAGCTAGAAAACAAAAAAGCCCCAAAAACATTAAAATAATATGTCATTTCTTTACTATTGTAAAAAAAAATTCAATGTACCCGCGAGAAAAAAAAATTTTTTTTTCGAGGGTACATTGTAAAGAGAAAATGATTTAAGTATAAAAATGTAACAAATTTCGTGTTCATATAAAATTATGGTAAAATATTAAAATATCTGTAAAAAAAAAATCGATTCAGCTTTATTTAAACACTAACGATTGTTATCTATTGTGGAAAAATATACAATGACTATTTCTTATGACCAATGGAATCGTGTGTTGATTAGAAAATTGCTTAGGTTCATTTGAATTTCAACTTTAATTACAAAGCGTTGAAGTCCATTATGCAACAAATATTTCCTATACGATAAGAACCAAGTATGTAAAAAGACTTTTTTTTGGACCAACGACAACGACCAAGACAGCAAAATTATGAGCTTTTAAAAAATTTTGCGTAAAAGGAAACAAGTAGTAAATAGGGGTGAGCTTACAATAATGAAATTACAAGCTGGAATATGCAAAAAAAAATTGCAAAATTTGACTGAATAATTTATTTTGCAGACGCAGATTATTTTATTTACATATTATTTTATTATTTCATTTATAAAGATGTTTCAAACATTCGTATCGTACCAATTTTTAGTCATATTATGCGAACTATTTCAACAGCTGTGCTCTCAACGACGCAACTTAAATTAATTACAAAAAAAAAAAAAAAACGAAACTTTTTAAAAATTTAATCTTTAAAAAAATTAAACTTTTTAAATAATTTCACTTTTTTTTTAAAAAAATCGAACTTTTTTAAAAAATTAAACCTTTTTAAAAAAAAATTTAACTCACTAATATTCACTAATTCACAACATGAATTTGGAAAAGTTCACTTTATGGGTAATGTTAGCTTTTGTAGACTTGTTTTTTAGCATTTTCCAATCAACATACGATATTTATTATTAGTGAAAAAAAAAAAAAACAATACTATGTGCAAACTACTTTCATCGTAATAATATATTATAAATATTGAAATTATTCAAATCTGTGCAAAGGTTTTGTGTGTTTACGTACGTGTGAGTAGATTTTGTTTGCTTTTCTAATCTAATATTACATATATATTTTTGTAAGACTAAAATTATATACAGGACGTCCCAAAACTATGCGACATGAAGGGAAAAGTACCTTAAATTAATATCGTAGATAGGATATTTTGCTGAAAGAACACTTTATGTTACTTTTAAAAGTTAGTAATATTGCATTCAAAGATTATCTAAAAATTACTTGTTTCATCTGGAAATCGAAGCGACTTCAATGTGAAAAAAAAAAATCATCCGTATTTTTATGTGGCCAATCGAAAGAATGGACAAAAAATAATAATTCTTCTTAAGCTACATAGTATCTTAAAAGAGAGGAATAACGTTAAATGTTTGATTCAAATTTCAAGAATATTATTTATTGCCAACGACGTAATTTTTAGAAAATCTTTCAATGCAATATTACTAACTTTTAAAAGTAACATAAAATGTTCTTTCAGGAAAATATCCTAAGATACTTTCTTAAGGTACTTTCCCTTCATGTCGCATAGTTTTGGGACGTCCTGTATATGAGAATTTCTTTTTAAATACACAAATTGATTTAAAAAAAAATGTATTAACTTTATACTTTGCATAGATTTGCCATAACTTTAACTAACAAGTTACATAATAATATTATAATAACATTATAGTATACTTAAGATTTATTGTACATAAAAAAATATTTGTGTGAATGTGTGTGAATTTGTTACTATTGCATGTCTGTCTGTATAATTATTAAATTTTTTTATATAAAATATTGATGTTTCTGTAGAATAATAATAGTGTTCGCTTATTGTGTTGACTCTGAAAGCAAAACAAAAAAATACATTCTATATAATTATTATACACATTTATTGAAAAAAACTTAACATTCTCTATCTTCTTCTATCTTCAATTATCTATCTCTATTTCAATAAAATTTTCGGGAGAAACTTTAAACGTTATTTATAATGTTTTGAACCCACCCGACGTAAAAACGGAGTGTGTCTGTTTATAAAAAAATGTTTCGTCATTTACGAAATGGGCTTATGTTTAGTCAAGAATAGCCAAGAACCATCAATGAAAAGTGGATCAAAGTCCCTCCATCCATTTGGGAGACAGACAGAGAGACATACACATACGTTAAATTTATAACACACCGCTTTTGCGTCGGGTGGTTTTTAATGTAACTTTACTTGATATGAGACTCAAAATGAATAGTTTTAAGGAAGAATAGTGACTCACGCATCACAGCTCAGGACATAGAAGAGCAGGGCAGTCGTGGCGATCCCATTTGTGTGAGAACGCGGTCGAGCCATTGCAGCGGCCCGTTCAGGTGTAGCTCGATCCAACATGGCGTCGATGTCACTGTTTGACGTCTGCGAAAACATGTAAACTCGGAGTGAGAAAAGGTACGTCAACAAAATTGGCTTGCATCAATTGTATAAAAAGTTTGGCAAAATTGTGTCAAAAGTTTGGCAAAAGTGTACAAAAAGTTTGGCAATATTGTATAAAAAGTTTGGCCAAATTGTATAAAAAGTTTGGCAAAATTGTATAAAAGGTTTGGCAAAATTGTATAAAAAGTTTGGCATTATTGTATATAAAGTTTGGCAAAATTGTATCAAAAGTTTGACAAAATTGTATAAAAAGTTTGGCCAAATGCTGGCGTCGCCAAGCCAGCACAGCCAGCCTCTCATCAGCTTTTTTAACAATTTTTTATACATTGTATACTTTGCCTGATTTTAATATGGATCAGTTCACCTGTATTCCGCCCCCCATCCTTTGACAAAGCTCATTCTAATGGTGCACATGCGAGTCAGTTGGAACACGGCTTCGAAGCCCTGCGACACGGACTGCGATAGGAGCGCTGCAAACTCCTGGTTGTTGAAGATTTTCAGGTTGCAACCTGCAATATGCGAGTACATCCTCAGACACAATGTCGAAACAATTTATGATTAAAATTATAAACTAACTCTCGACTTTCTATTCGGCTATAACTATACTCAAACACGCTATATCTGCTCAATTACGCTAAATTTTGCTCAAACACGCTATATCTGCTCAATTACTCTATATCTTCTCATCTACGCTATATTTGCACAAACACGCTATATCTGCTCATCTACGCTATATTTGCTCAAACACGCTATATCTGCTCATCTACGCTATATTTACTCAATCACACTATATCTGCTCATCTACGCTATATTTACTCAAACACACTATATCTGCTCAAATACGCTATCTCTGCTCAAACACACTATATATGCTCAATCACTGTGTTATCTGTGTAATAAGTGTCACATCACTAATGTTTAAGTTAACTAATCACACCTAGTTTAAGTTGAGTTGAAAATATAGTCGCTTCGTTCATATAGTTAAAAATAGTTTTATTCAAATACATAGTTTACAATAGTTAAAATCAAGAAAATAGTAAAAACAACCCAAACATGCTCAAACACGCTATATCTGCTTTAACTGAACAAATGAATGGGTATAATTCAGATAATTTAGAATCAAGTTACCTGGTGGTATCTTGCAGACGGTTGCCGGATGCCATCCATAGCGTTGGTTACAATTTGGACTTTGAACAAATATCGAAGAGTCACTCAGACATTCGGCAAACACTTCCCCTGTAAATAAAATCATAGAAAATGAGATTTTTGATTCTACATATATACTTTTAAAACGAAACTTTTGTAGTGAAAACTTCTTTAAGAGGACTTGGGCAGTTGTTTATGTGGAATATTTCGTTAGGGCGTAAAAAAAATTGCTCGACGAGCGTCACGCTCAGATAGAAATTATTGTGTGAAGATAGAAACTACCGGCGCAGCGACATCTGTCGTTGAAAAAATAAACTATACGAAAATAGAATTGAAAACATTGACAGTGTTTTTTTATACTTGCCTCCAATATAATACAATCTCACTCCTTTTCCAATATGTCTGCGGGTTTGTTCAACAACTTCGTTCCTGTTCACGTTCGACAGTAGACCCAGACAAAACCTGAAACATGTCATTAAAAGTTTTACGTTTTTTTTATGTTAAGGCTGCTACATTTTTTTTCCTTTGATGATTTTTTTTGTTTAATCTTGTTTTTCTTTACTTATTTTACGTTTTTATTCATTAGATATAAACGTATTTTTATTCCATAGATAATTATAATAGTGTCTGTGGACATCGCTAGTTTTAGTTCCATGCATGTACAAGCTTACGCTCGATAGCATACAGCGCCAAATAGACTGCCTACAGTTTTTCAAATAGACATAATTAAAATAATTGACAGTCAGCCTGTCCAGTGCTCGTACAGGTCAGTGGTGTTTGGTCCTGAAAAAAAGGGGAAATTTTGACCGAAACAAGACAAGACAAACCTTTCACTGTTGCTGGGATCCGTGAATCCGTCCACTGTTATGGAGGGCTGCGACGCGTGGAAGGTCTCTCCGACCCTGTTGTTGAGCTCGTAGTAGCTGATGCTGCACCAGAACGCCGGCTCGTGGTAGAGTACGGGGGACGCCTCGGCCGTCAGGGGGCCCCCGACGCCCCCCAACCCTCCCGGCGACGGGGTCAGCCGCGTCAGGTCTGGGGGACCGCGCGAGTTTGTAAAGGGCATCGTTCAAAACTTTTAACGTTTTAACTTCCACTTTGGATTACTTTAATAAATTAGTCTTTTATAATTTCAATAGTTCAGGAAAATTTACTAAAAAATCGATATAAGTTTTTATGATAATATATGCGATATCGATAGTGCAATTTTTTTTTAATTCCTCAAATTATAATAAAATATAAAAAAAATTGTAATTTTTATTTTTTTCCCACTACTTCGACAAGTTGGATTCGAAAATTTCTTTCACCCATCGATAATACATAATATTCTAGAAGCTGATGCACGTCACTTGCTCATAATGTATCTATTTTTTCAAAATTGGTCCAATAACTTTTTTAGGTTCATTATAAACAAAAAAAAATACAAATCTCTTCTCTATATAATACACATTAGTATAGATTATGATAGAAGAGCATGTATGAAACATTTCTTTTTTTCTTCAAAATATATAAATAGGAAACGATATTTTAAAAATTAAAAAACTTAATACATGCTTCGCAGTAAGTCCCAAACTATTAAGGCATATGTTGACACGGACAGAGTACACACGGACCGATGTACTCTTACGAGTAAATTTCATACGAGTGCGGTGGTTGCCATTATACAAGTAGCATCCGAGTATTTATACGAGTGCATTCGGTCTAAGTGCACTCTGACCGTATCAACGTGGCTTTATTTTGTGATTAGGTCTGCAGGTTTGAGGAACCTCCTGACGATACGACAAATAAAAAAAATATATAAGCAATATTATAATGCTCGACCTCTTGTTGCTATAATACTTTGGCCAGGCGTTAGTTTTTTATTATTTAATTATTTTTATTTATTTATTAATTTTAGATGATCCCTTGAGAACAGTACTTTTTTCTTGGATGAAAGCCTGTGTCCTCTCCTGTAATACCTGACCACGCGTATGCAAAATTTCATAATGATTGGTCGAGTAGTTAAGGCGTGAAAAGGAACACTCTTACTTTCACATTAATAATATTAAGTATAGAGTATAGTAAAGTAAAAATAAATAAAAACTAAAAAAAAGAAATACTCATATTACAATATGAAACTGGTCAACAAACTCACTCATGTTGTCGTTGTGATCCATTGGATCTCCATCTTCGCTCATATATCCTGGAGGAGGCGTCTCCACTGTAGACGAACTTCTGAATAATAGAATTAAATATCCATTTAACTAAAACATTAGATTTTTCACAAGCTATAATTAAACATTATAAACTAACCCCCAGACGGGATGACCACAGGATTAGATAGAGAATTGTGGAAATAGACGGAGCGGAGGCCTTTACCCAAAGTGGGATCCATATCTCATAATTTAGAAGGAAACCTAACAAAACACTAACAACTAGATTATAAAAAAAATTATTACAAAATTAAATAACTTTAATAGTACCCTACATTTCTGTCTTTTTTAGACATTTTGGAAATAAAAGCTACTATTTATTACTATATATTATTAAACTAACCCGCGACATTCTATTGAGCCCAAACAAGATATAATTATTTGCTTCAAGTCATTCAGACACAACACTCCGTTTTTGCGTCGGGCGCAATTTTTTTTATTTACAATGGTAAGTATAAAACAGGCTAGTTGGATGAGCTCGTTGGATCAGTGGTAAGGGTGGTATGTACTCGTCTAACGTCTCAGGGGCCCCGGGTTCGATTCCCGACTGGGTCAACTTTAAAAGTGAACTTTTCAATGTTGGCTCTGAGGGCCTAGACAAATGGCATTCGATTCGCATTCGATTCGCTAAAAATAAAATGTATGGGATTGACTTGACATAATTATTATGCCGTCGCTAAATCACGTGATACTTCCCATACATTTATTCTATCGAACTTTAAAACTTTGTTACTTTGACTAAGGAAGGCCCCAGGTGTGGATTTAGTAAATAGTGTAACACACTCTCAGCCATCTGGGCATTCCGTCCGCGGTCACGTTTAATTTACACGTACGTATACGTAATAATAAAATGATGGCAACACTTACACGTGCACGACAGTGTTGCCGGGCACTTGCTGAGCAAGAGTCGCTTCTAGGTACATAGCGCTGTGTGCGCCCGCCCCGACCACGCTCACTATACCACCAGATTGCATCACTCTGTGGACAATAAAGAAAGAATTACTCAAAGCAAAGCCCTCTGAGCGACTTTGAATTGTACTTGTATACTGAACTTGTGACTTGTAATGTTTCAGGCTTCAAATTAAAAAAAATTAAAATTATAAATATACTCGACGGCAAATAAACCGGGCCACCGCTACCTTGCAACTCTGATTCGATTTTCTCAAAAACTCTATAAAAGTTATACCTACAGAAAGTTATACCCAATCAATAATCATCACGAAACGCACTTTCTGTAGGTATAAACTTTGATAGTTGTAAGTTTTATACTTTTTGAGAAAACCGAATCAGAGTTCCAAAGCCTAAGTAGCGGGTGGCCCGGTTTATTTGCCGTCGAGTGTATATTTTGAATAAAATTTTGCACCTTCATGTTGATTTTGATTTAACCCTAAAATGATAATTATCAAACTTTTATCATAAGCAAAAGTCAATAGGATTATGAAATATAAAAATTATTCACTCATACTACACAAACTTCATTAAAAACGATTTATTTTATGAAGAAAATTAAACTTACGAATCCACGTGTGGATCGTGATGCGGCTGATGGTAGTCTGTGTAAGGTGGTGGTGCTCTGACTTCGTTCTCCCCACACCGGGGTACCAAAATTGGTGGTAAAGCTAAAAATAAATTAATTTATTAAATAAATAAGTATTAAATTCCTATTGAAAAGTTAAAGGGAAGGCCTCTTATGTTCGACCGCGTGACAATAAATAATGTTTTTGACGAGCCCCTTGGATTAATGGTAAGGGTGCTTGCATTAACGCACCATTGTAGCGGTTCCGGGTTCGATTCACACACACTTGCAGCACACGTGGCTTTGCTTGTGTTATAGATGATGCTAGCCACCTACCATCCATCAAGTTTAACATAGAAAAAGATCTACCAACTATATATTATAAGAACCCTAACAACTGGGAAACAAAATCCTGCATCTGCACAATATTCAAATCTTTATGAGCTACAAATAAATTGAAAAAAGAATTACCAGGTGAATCTATTTTATTGTAATGATAAGGGTTGATGCACACTTCGTCCTTTTTCAATTGGTATGTGTACTCACAGTGGTCGACTGGCTTTAATTCGTGCTGACTCTGAAATTTAATTCATAAAAAAAAATTGTGGTCATTAATTGAAATAAAAACTATAAAAATAAATTTATCAAAATAGGAACTATATGTAGGTAGTTTATAGGTAGAGGAAATAATTTTTTTTTTATTATAATTGAAATAAATAGTAATCACTCTTAAGTTGAATCAAATTACATTAAGATTGATTCGGTAATTTCAGATAAACATCATATTTTTTATATAAGTTATACTTAGCAGACCATCCCTGACTTTACATGGATTTTTTTCAGTAAATTATATTATACATAAGAACCTTCCTCCTTTAACACTCTTTCCATCAGTGAAAAAGGCATTAAGATCTGTGGTATAGTTTAAAAAAAGATCTAAGCATATATGTACAGACAGAGGGTGGGAAGCAACTTTGTTTTATATTTATGCAAAGATGTATATCTAGGAAATAATGTACATTCACCATAAAAAAAAACACCTCTCCAACATTAAACGTCATTAATTCAAATAGATAATTATATGTATATGTCTGTGTTGGTGTGTGTATATGTATGTACACGTGTGTGTATATGCATATATGTGCACATGAATGTATGGTATAAATATACTCATACTCAATCTCAATAGGTGCTGTTTTGTTGCACTCATATTTAATTTTATAATATCTGTTTTGTTGTGACTTTGTGGAGACATTCTTTCATCTCATATTGATTTCTTTTGCAAACGGCTAAGCTTGCTTTTGTATGAAAGTGCGTCTCTTTTCTTTTCTTTTGTTTCCTTCTTTTGTCTTGTTCTGCAATTTGTAAGTAACACTGTTTTTGTTTGGACATGCTGTGTACACATGTTTTGGGCCACTGTCCAGCTCACTTCGATCTAATTTATCAATGTAATTCAATGTATTTGTCAGTGTCCTGTTTTGTGTACCTTATTAAATAAAAAAAAAAAAAAAAAAAAAAAAAAAAAAAAACTATGAAAAGGTACACCAAGATTTATAGATTTATATATTGCATGTCACAATTTAACAAAAATTCACTATTTTACTGACTATTAGTTGTAATAATGGCAACAATTACAACAATTTGATGACATGTTTGGTCTAGTGGCTAGTAACCCTAGCGTTTAACCAAACAGTTGCGGGTTCGAATCCCATTAGGGGATGTGTTAAGATTTTACCTGTGTACCTGAGTTGTGGTTGTTTTGCATTTATAATATGTATGTAATTACAAAAGAAAAAATATCTATGTAGTATATCAACTGTATGGTATCCATAATACAAGCAAATTGCTTAATGTGGAACAAGATGGTGCTGTGTGTAACATGTCAAGATATTTATTTATGTATATTTGTGTAATTTGTGTTTTTTTTTAAATTAAATAAGTATTAAATACAAACCTGTAGCTGCGGCCAACGCCACAGCCTGCAGTAAACAACATGCGGTAACCCTTTGCGGTATTGGCCATTTATAATGTTATCATTTGGTTTCACTCTGAAAATGAATGAAATACTTCATAAATATCATTCTAGTAAAGTTTGGTAAATACTCTAGTATGATTCCAACTAGATTCTATTTAGATTCCAACACAAATATTACATTAGAACTTTAGGAACTTTGGCAATAGATTTGTTAAATGTAATAGATGAGAGTCATGTAAAGTAAAATGTATTATAATGCAAAATAATAGTGCAATAATTATTAATCATCAGTATGATTCGTAAGATTTTAAAAGTTAAAAAAACTAATTAGGTATATATTTTGTGTGTGTGTGGTTGTCACTCAAAAAAATACTTTAAACATAGTAATAGTAATAAGCAAATTTTTTTAATACACCTATATTATAGCTACATCTCTGTACTAGGCTTAAAATGTAAAAAAAAACCCAAAATATTTAATATAGATAAGTACTAAAATTTCCTGTTCCTGAACTACTTGTTCCTTGTTTCCTGAACTACTTGTTCCTTGTTTCCTGAACTACTTGTTCCTTTTTTCCTGAAACTACTTAGACTTACACTAAAAAAAAGGCTTTTCAGATGTATTGACTTGAAAAATGCCAACTAAATAAGTTGAAAATAAATTTAATTATCCCCTATATACACTAAATTTATTAAATTTGTGTTTATATTATGATATAACATACACGAGTTTTTTCGTAATTTCTGACCGACTATAGGTAATTTTTAATCACTTAAATGTGAAGGAAAAGCTAGTTTATTCAAAAAAGTGCACAAACACTACAAAAGAATCACTAATTTTATCTTTTAATTTACATATTTGCGAATTAAAAAAATTACAAGGTCCTAAGAACAACCACCTGCCGCCATATTGCCGATATTTCGATTTGTTTTGACGGCGGTTTGACCTTTCGCAATTTTGCGTCCTGTCTGCGGTTATGCGACTAAATGAAAAATCACTTTAACATGAGCATACTGAATACAGAACTATGTACTCTGCAATTTAGTCGCTTAACCAAATTCGTCAGCCAGGGTTGAACTAGCTGCAAAGGACATTCCATCTCTTCCTTTGATTTTTTAAAAAATATACGTACTTTAGTTACACAGTTAGTTGCACAATTATCTTTTTAACGATTCCTAATATAGATTCAATTGCTGAGTAACTTATTCAATCTTATCAGATTAACCGAAATAAGGCAATATTTTTGGCAATTTTCGCAATATAATTTATTTTTGTTGTGTATATTATTATCTATTGTCAATTTGTCACAAATCAATATTTTTAGAGCACTAACCTCGGAATTGTAACACACTTAGTATGACTGTTCTGACTTGAAATCGCTCTTTCCAGTTCCTCAAGTGCACCACTTTTCTTTAATTTTTTAACTAAACTTTTCACTGCCTTCTCAGACCATTTATCTTCGGCTACAGAAGACCCTTCAGGGCCCTTTTTCCATCCTAACAGACGTTTCACTACCGGCGGTGTTAATTGAAACATGCCGCATCACTTCACTACACTACACAAGGCATTAAATAAAAATTAAAATAATTAATAATTACCAAATTAACTTAGACAATAACACTTGTTCCGTATTTGGATAAACTGACGGCCATATTGAAAGAGGTGATTGACAGTGACAGTTACTTTACTACTCTTACTGTCACTATTATTTTGTATAATAGTCATTGTTTTTATCTTAACTAATATAATTTTTACAGATAAAACAAATCAATTAATTTAAGAATAATTTTGAACTTACTTTAACGCAAGACACAACGTAATACAATGTAACACAAACAAACTCAAAAGAAATAACTTGACTTGTCTGTCAATATAAATTGTCCTGTGTATCGATGGATTTATAACAGTTGGTTAAACTGAATCAGTGATACCAACCAAATTGCAATATAATATAAATGTTTACATGATTTGAAAAATACGCGGTTTTACAATTATTATTCATTTGTTAATTTTCAATTCATGTGCCAGTTGTAATGAAGGAGTTGAGTAATTTTGTGTTTTATTGATGTTATAAGGTATTTATTTACTTGTATTACCTATTTTTTTTTGCTTCCGATCAGAATGAATTGTTAAACGTTTATACATGGTTATACTAAATTATAACTGGCCATCTCTGGCCATTAAATATAATATAATTTTCTTGAAAACATGCCAATATCATGAATGACATATTATTTTAGTTTGCTTGATGAAAAAAAATCTTGGCTGGTTATAAATATAAAGTATATTATAAACTTTAGGCCATTACGTATGTAGTTAAATCAAATTCCATATTACACATTTATAATTGTTGTGCATTTTTATATTAAAATATATAAATCAAATGCGAATTAATCTGCCATCTTGGATTTATGTTGTTTATATAATTTTTTATGTCTCCTTTTTTATGTATATTTGTTTCTACTAAATAAATCATTGTTGTAAATGTAAAAAATGCACATTTTATTCTACTTGTTAATAAAGTTTGTGTAAGTAATTATTACATAATTGGGTTTATTGTAACCCAATTGTAATCGAATTGTAACCCACATTCGTAATTGGTTAATTTAATTGGTTCTATAATATAGGACACTAGCTGGTGCACGCGAATTCGTGCGCGTTCTCTATAGCCTATAGGCTTCCTCGATAAATGGACTATCCAACATAAAAAGTATTTTTCAATTCGAACCAGTAGTTCCTGAGATTGGCGCGTAGTATAGATTACTTAGTATAGATTATCTTTTACTTTATTATGTGGCCCTACACTACATCCAATTCAATTATAAAATGTTGACTACTGCATTCCTTAGGTATTTTTAACGCGGATGAAGTCTCGGGCACCAGCTAGTGTTTTCATATTAAATCGACAAAACATACTAGATTACGAAAAGAATATATACTTACTCAGATTTTCTAAAATTCGATTTCAAATTTAAAAAGTTTAAAAATACGTATGCATAAGAAAAAGGGGCGGTTAGAAACCTAGCTTTTATGAAATAATTAAGTTGTAAAAAATACCGGCGACTTTAAATATTTCAGTTTGGTTTTGATTACACTTTTAAATTTATTTATACTTAGATCAGATTATCTCAGGAAGTTTATTATAGAATCGTATACATTGACCCATAAAAGAATTATTTATCTTGTATCTAGACGCGTTTTAAGTAAATCAATAGTGGATCGGTTGAGTAGTTAAGGCGTGAAATAGTGACAGACAGAGTTACTTTCGCATTTATAATATTAGTAAGGATTAGCTGTTGCACGCGACTCACTCGCTGATAATATACTGATAAACAATCAAATCTTTCGTCTTTATAATATTAGTATAGATAAGTAAAGATAAGTAGGGATTGTGATAAATAAGCTTTTACTAGGTCATGCGTCCATCTTTTAATAATTATGTCATGTGTTTAGCCCATTGCCATAATTAACAAGTTATTATTCGGGTTTTTTTCGGTAACTGCCGGAGTCAGCACAGTTTGAGGTTGAAAAGCACTTTATACCTAATAAACTATCATTAAGCCCAGTTCACATGTGGACAGTAACAAGTAACCAAAAACAAATCTAAATCTAAATATTTATTTATCAATTAGGTTTCTACAAGAAATTCTTATGATCGTCATTATAAATTTAAATTTACCAGGGTTTCGGAAAAAAGCCACGAACCTAAAGGTGTCTCTAGACGATCATGCGGCATGACATGCGTTTACGTGAATTATCATGCTGCATGTCATGTCGCATGATCGTCTAGGGGCCGCTATACGATCATGCGTGTATTTCAGTCATAGCTTGCAGGATTAAAAATAAAATAAGAACTATACAATCAACTGCCAGCACGTACGTAGTTGCATGTCAATTACAATTAAACGGTCATGCACGCATGACAGCACGTAACGCATGTCATGTTGCATGATCGTCTAGGGACACCCTAAGATTATGGAATATATTTCGTAATCTTAGATAGTAACATTTGGGCTTTAATGTTTTACCTTTTTAGCTTGATCTGCTATGGACAATATTCAGCCACCATTATACCTGTACCTGAAGAACACGGCTGGAGAAGATGTTGCACTAGAGATAAGACCAGAAGATGATTTCCAGACGTTCCTAGATAAAGCCAAGTGAGATTTTGTTATGTTATTAAATTTGATTTTTTTTATTTGATTAAGAAACAGCAATGTCGGCGGCCGATCGTATAATCCGGAAATTCGTGATGTGCCTAGCCTAGACAGATCGTGATATGGCGCCTTTTCATGAAGTTCCTAACTATCTAATATAAGTCAGATTGTTCGAAGTATATCGTTAGTCGATTTGCCTGTTCATTGTAGTAATGAAAAGTTCATATTATATTGTGATATTACTAGATATAGTGAGATTGTGATTAGTTATTGATTAAATGTAGTTTTATACTTGAGCCTTTTTTGGTTACTTTGCAACGTCATGAAAAAACCGCCAAATCACGAACTGCCAAGAGCAAACCCATCTTTAAAAAAGGGAAAAAAGATCTGCGATGATGTCTTGCATTCCATGTAAAAATTTAATTTTCCAATGAAAATACTGTATCCGTTTCAGATCCTTATTAGGTTTCGACATAGACATAAACTCAATAACTAGAAATCAACCGGTTTCATTACAAGACAATGTTTATGAATTCCTTGAAAATGAACAAAATTCAACTGTTGGCCTAGAACCAATAATCGATCCATTGTTGGAGCCAACCAATGAAGACACGGGTTTATTGTACGTTTTAGATGACGGAACACAAATAAATGCGTCACAGATACATTTCGACAATGATGAACCTCCAATGGATTTAACACTAGAGAAATTGCCGTTCGTCAAACATTCAGATGCAATCGACGAAGACTCCGAACCGGAATACACTGATATCCGCAAAATAAATATAGTAGAAAGTCCTGTTTCGCATTGGCCTAGTGATAGTTCAAGTTCTAAATGTGATTTCGGTAACACGTTACCATTTAAAGTTGTATGCAATAACACAAGCGGGTTCGAAGCGCAATTCACTAAATATTTGGAAGAAGCTACAAAACCATCGGCAGTGCAAACAGCTGTAACAGAAGATCTCACTCAATACGATGATGAGAAAAAGGAAAGAGATTTCAGTGCTTTTACTAGAGAAGAAGTTATTAATATGTTTAAGGACTCGCCAGTGAATTCACTACCATATGACAAGAGTAATTTCAATGAAAGAAAACATATTAGGAAAACTGATCCACTAAGGCCGATTCCAAAGAATTGGACTCCAAAACCTATAACGTACTTAGATGTAGATGGCACATTGATGGGTCAAAATGAATGTCAAGATTGTTATATTTGTGGCAGATTTATAGAGAACAGCTTGGAGAAATTATATTTGTTTGATAACGAAGATCAGAGATTACATCGTTCGTCATCACAAAAGAAGTTATATACACAACTGAAGATTCTTTGTCAGAAATGTTTGGATGAGAATTTCAAACCGTGTTTCTCCAAGAACCCGAACCAACCGCTAAACTCTGATGAGTTTTTGATAATCAAAAACAATCAGCAGTATATTTATCAAGTGATTGGCGATATTAAATGTCTCGGTCTAGCGAAATACGAGCAAAAGGTTGACGACGAAATATTTAAGACTATGGAATTTTCAAACCTTAACGGTCCAAGGTGTGAAATAATTACTGGTTCCTTGGACAATGACGATCAATATTCTGATGATGTAGTCATTGTCAAAGACGAGGGTTCGAGCGATGTGGAAATTATTGAGGAGGCGGAAATTGATGACATTGAGAATTTAGAAGAAGCTGATGAAGACGTCAAGGAGTTTTTAGGAAAATGCGAGCGTGATGATAACGGCGAACCGAAGGAAATGATATGCAGGTATATTAATGTGTTAGTGATAGTGATAGTATTTTATTTTAATCTACTTAGCTAATGCTCGCGACTTACCACTCCTTAGTACCTTTTGAAACTGAACCACTAAGTAGACAAATGACAGACGTTTGAATTGAAATGAAATGAATTTGACACGATAATTGCCCCGGTTAAAACAAATGTCGACTTTAAGGTGACTAACCTTTTCTCCCACCTTGAAAAAAAACCATTTTTTTTAGGTTTTGCGATCGTGCGTTTGTAAGTCTAGATGAAGTAATCGAACACGGTAACGAACACAAGCACGAAACAGACGATGAAGAGGTTTATCCGTGTCCTCTTTGCAATTATGGTAAGTAATATTTTAAGTTTTAACATTTTTTAGATATATCTAGCTGGTGCCCGTGACTTCGTCCGCGTCGAAAGGAAAAATTTGTGAGTGGTAACGCCGGACATCGTTATCGCTGTAACGACGAAATATCTTTTTTTTTAATCTTTTTTATTTATTATTCTATGTCTTATTCTGATGTATTTAATAAGCTATATTATTGTAAAGGTTCTTTGAAATCCATTCAGTAGTTTTTGCGTGAAAGAGTAACAAACATCTATACAAACTTTCGCATTTATAATATTCGTAAGCATAGTAAGGATTAGTAAGGAAGTAAGGATTTGCTTATTTGTTTCTCAGACTGTTATATAGCCATCTTTTGGGTTATTTGTCCTGTCCTGACCATTGCCACTTTAGTGAACTTGGTCATGAACAATTTCGATGTAATTGATCTGATTTATAAACTAAGTAAGTACATAAATAATCAAAACCGTTTGTTACCCTTTAAGTAAAAGAGTGAAATGGAAAATTTCCCATTTTTAACATCAGTGAAAACGTAGCGAAACAATGTTCTGCACTTGTCTTTTAGCGTGTGGTGTGGAATTCAAAAAAATGGGTTTACTTTAGGTTATGCGAACTTCAAATGGTTGAGGGGACATTTGAGAGCAGCTCACGACGCCACGAAAGAAATAAAGCAAGAAGAAAACACCAAGAATCAGGAGGAAACGAAAGAAAATACAAAAAGTATAGTATAATGAGATGAAGTAATTGACAAACTATTGTAAGAGACACGTTGCCACTATTAGGTACATAGCTTCACCAGTACATGTCTAAATTTTGAGCTGCTCACCGTAATATAGCACTAATGCTGTTTTTTCCAGGTGGTCTTCTGTATAAGAGCCAACTGTATGAAAATTTCATTTAAATAGTTGGTCCTATTGCAAAATTGAACCACTCGATCAAGAGGCTCGCCAAATCGTCAAATTTTAATGATATTGCCTATCCAAAATTTTTATTTAATTGAAAAGAGATTCCAAATATAAGATTTCCCTCAGAAATAGCATATAACATAGGGATCTTGGAGCATAATATTTTTTATAGAAATTTTGTTGTATGCATAATCAATACTAATAATAAATCTGTAAGGGTCGGTCATGGAATAACTTACTTACGTTGTTTTCAGAGATATCGTGTATATAGGCTCTATACATGATACTGAAACTAAAATGACAATTTTTAGATTTTTCTGTATGTATGTATATGTATGTATGTTTCTCCATAACTCTTAAACGAATTAACTGATTTTCAGGAAACTTGGTAGATAAACATTTAGACGTACAGGACACAGGATGGGCTACTTGTTTCTTTTTCAACGCGGACAAAGTCGCGGGCGCCAGCTAGTAAAATAATATTTTTTCAATTCCATCCATAGACGAAGAAACAAAGTCGCCAGTGCCAAAGGAGTGTTGTTCGCCAATCGCTAAAAGAACAAGAAGTGCCAATAAGAATAAAAATATTGTTGGACAGAAAGAAGAAGGTATGTACATTTCAATATATTATGTTCATTTTGTAAAAATGTGAAGTTTTCATAATTAAAGAGTAAATTTTTATGACGAAGGAAAGTCGGCAGAATGATGACGATCCACTAAAAGCAACATATTTTAAGGTTTTTTTGGATGAAAAAACAACCTATAAGAAACACGAGTTATAGCAGATCCAGGTCTGGGGTTTAGAGAATCTAGTTATTTCGCAAATCTAGTGATTTGCGAATCTGGTTTTATGTGAATCAGGTTTTATGCGAATCTGGTGATTTGCTAATCTGGTTTTATGTTGAATCTGGTGATTTGCGATTCTGGTAATTTGCGATTGAGCCGACCTGACTGCAGTCCTGTGGGTTAAGTTCGCGTATTGAGATATTTTTTTCGGGAAACTTCTTTTTTTAATAGCGAAGCATATTTGAAAATATGATAATATGCTTATAAAATAGGTAATTATATTTCCAGAGAAAAAAGATCCGCCCGAAAGAGAGTCGAGACAAGAGCTAGACACTAAAGAAGTGGTAAGTTTTAGTTTTAACTGGATTTTGCCCGCTAGATATATTAGATATTTTTTTTTAATCTTAGTTGATGCCTGGCTGTTTTTTTTTGGATAGATACCTATCTCTGACAATGTGCATATGTGTATGCAAAATTTTATGTTTTTTTGATTTGAGGCGTAAATTATTAACCAGAAAAAAAAACTCAGTTTCTCATTAATATTGCTCCAATTTATAGAGTTCTATTTATTTGTTAGAAGAACAAGATTTAGTTGTGAAATAATGAAAGTTCGAAGTAAATTATTACTTATTGATCCTATGTCATGTATGTCTCAACATTTATCTATCAAGTTTCATGAAAATCGGTTAATTTGTTTAAGAGTTACGGAGGAACATACAATACACACAGAAAAAAAATCTAAAAATGGTCAATTTAGTTTCAGTATCACGTATAGAGCCTATATACACGATATTTCTGAAAACAAAGTAACTTACTCCATCACCGACCCCTACAGATTTATTATTAGTATTGATTGATGATGGTTTAATTACTTATAACTATAATGAGTTATTGCTTATGTTAGGTGGAACCTTGCGTAATGAAGACAGAAGTGAAAGTAGAAGCATTAGATTCTAGTGACGAAGAGTCCTTTTGGATCGTTCATACGGCTGACGAAGGTGGGGCAGCACAGCTTGAGAAAATTTTCTGTAAAAAGGTAATTTAAATTTCGACCTGTTTAATTCAACATGCAGGTGAGATTTCATATTGTTTCATCTCAGATAATAAAATATAATTTACGTTGTTTTCAAATACGTCATCAAGAGATACTTATAACGGGGAAGAGTACGTCATCAAGAGATACTTTTTTGTGCCAGTTCAAAATTACATAAATACCCTAGTTCAAAATTATATTAAATTTTTTTACGTAAATACTTGTTTAAAATTTGGAGGCAATTGAGGAAAGTGATAATAACAAAATTTACATAACTCGATACAATATGTATAAAGGATCAAATATTTTTTTTATAAGTCAAAATGTTGGAATCTCAGAAAAGTGCACAAACTTAGCTGATTTTGGTTTTGCAAAAATGACAATTAAGAATGTCGCTTTAAAATATTAATTTTCAACAGGAACCAAGAAAAACTCAGAACAATGGATTCAAGAGAATGATTCGATGTCCAACATGCAAGTGAGATATTAAAATATTTCTCTCAGATAATAATATATAATTTACGTTGTTTTCAATAGGGATGTTAAATATTTTTGGGAGAGTGTTTAAAATCTTGTATAAGTGCGTCATCAAGAGATACTTACAACGGGGAAGAAATTTAAAAATCCTTAAAAAAACTATCTTCTATAATATATAAAAATTAACTCCTAAGCTACTGAACCGATTTTGATAAAACTTCGTAAAAGATATGAAAGTTTTTATTAATATAATTTAAACAAAATAATTCTAACTCTAATTCTAATTACCTAATTGGGCCTAAAATATTTAATATTATTTTTTTAATACAACTAATACTTTAAAAAAGTATTTCAATTCCGTATCAATTTCTCCAAAGCGCTAACACTTATCACGTGACAGTTGTGACGTCACATGTTCCAAACACTTGTCACGTGACCGTTGTGACGTCACTTGTTCCCAACACTTGTAAACTGTCAAGTCAAGTTGTCTTTAAGAGCTGTGATGTGATGCTTGCGAACAAGTGACGTCATGCACTTTGATTGGTGTTCGTTGTCACATGACTTTACTTGATTTAATTTTGTAAATTTTGATTATTATTAAATAACAATGAAATTCATTAAAAATTAAAAAAATATGTATTGTGTTTCTTAGATATACTTAGGTGACGGTAGCCACTTATAGCACCATCAAGTGGAGCGTCAGCTCAAACTTTTGACGCACTTTGTCGACAACGTTGTGTGTTTGTTTGTTACGTGTTTGTTTTGAAGTGTTTGTTATGGTATCTCAGCGACATCTACTGCGAGACAGACCCGCCTCACAAGTGTACTCGTCGCGGGAGAAAACGCAAAGTGGTCAGCGACTGTTCTGAAATATTTGTGCCGACTGAGGAGGATTTCATCAAGGTATAGGCTTGCTTGATGACTTGATTTTTGTTTTGATTATTCTGAAAAAGTTCACATTTCTTAATTAAATTAGTGTCTTTTACTCGTTATGGGTATGTATTATTAAATAAATAAATCTATACTAATATTATAAAGAGGAAAGATTTGATTGTTTGTTTGTTGAAGAATAGGCTCCGAAACTACTGGACCGATTTGAAAAATTATTTAGATTTGATAATAAGGTTTGAAGGCGACACTTGTAGGGGCAATCGGCGCATGTGTACAATTGCGCACAAAATTGCTAAGGAAAATGACATTATTTTTTTTCTTATTTCGTAATTTTTCACCTCACTAACTTAACATTACAGGCAGTGTTGATATTCCTTACATAAAATCATCGTGCAATGTCGAAGAAAAACGTTTTTTTTAGGCATTTATTCACCATGATGTATTACTAATACGATAAAACAATGTGTACGCAACAGTACCCAAGAGACTCGAGACGCACGAACGAAGTGCGTGAGGGGGAGAGCGACTGAGTCTACCAATAACGTGTCGGCACGCGTTATTGGTAGACTCAGCCGTCACGTTCCTCTGCCCCCTCAAACACCTAAAAATAGTATTCTGCTTACATTTGCCGAGAAGTCTTTATTCGCTATACGAACTATGCTAACTAACAAATAAATTGAACTCTATGAATTGAAGCAATATTAATGAGAAACTGAGTTTTTTTCTGGTTAATAATTTAAATCCGCTTTAGGCGTACTTTTTATGTGCCACTTTGGAATTTGTCACGCTAAATTCATACTTGTATTATTATTTTTCAGAGAGCTCAAGGTCGACCCAGACGCGTAGACGATTGTGACAGTCTCTTGGTCCCGGTAAGTCTTTCGTGTTTGGCGAAATGGTTAAAGTGTTTGCCTTAGCGCTCTGTCTCGGGGGTCCCGGGTTCGATTCCCGGCGCGCACGACCAACTTTGGAAATTAACTTTTCATAGTTGGCTCCGGTCTGTTTCTAAAACATGTATTAAAAACTATCTGTTGTACGCGACTATGTCCGCGTAATTTTTTAAAATATAGCCCATGTTACCTACTCGCTTATAATGTAGCTTTCTACAGGTGAAAGGAATTTCAAAATCGATCCACTAGTTTTTGAGTTTATTCGTTAAATAAAAAATACAAATATTTTCTCTTTATATGTATTATTATTATTATGGACAATAACTCGGCAGTGTATTCAGCAAATGAAGCAATTTGAATTTAAATGTGTGTGCTTTTTTGGCGTCTGTTGAACATAATAAATAAATAAATAAATATAAAACGTTCCAGAGAGTTGATAAAAGGAAGAATAAGGAGCCAACGTCGAATCCGCAAGTGGTCACCTGTCATAACTGCGACATGTCTTTCACATCTAAAGTCCGTCTCAAGTTTCACATGTAAGTTTCTCATGTATAAAAGTAATTACTTTTATAAATTAAACTGAGGAAAGGCTGACTTGTTGAGTGAAGAGAGGTTATAATTACATCGATTGATAGTGAATTTCCGACAGGCAGTTTCACGATCCGACGGCCATGTTGACGGAGGACGGCGCATACGCATGCACCGAATGCAAAGACGCCACTTTCGCCACCGAGACTGAACTGTTCGACCACATACACTTTCAGCACAGCAAGCAGCGCAGGTGGCAATGTCCCGTCGAGGATTGCAAGAAGATGTTCTATTTGAGGTGAGTTTAATGGAGTAAGTTACTTTGTTTTCAGAGATATCGTCTTTATAGGCTCTATACGCATTATTACTGAAACTAAATTGACCATTTTTAGATTTTTTTTTCTATATGTATGCATGTATGTTCCTCCATAACTCTGAAACAAATTAACTGATTTAATTCCATCTTGTTGATTTGATTTCGATCTTAGGCCTCTCCCTTGCTACCCAGGTAGTTGTTGGCCAAGAGCAAACCCATCTCTAATAAAAAAAAAACCTACAGGACACAGGATGGGCTACTTTTTTTCTTTTTCAACGCGGATGAAGTTTTTTTCATTGCCAAAAGATGAAGAATGGTACGTCACGTTATTTGCGCTAGCGGCACTGACATAATCCAATCGAAAAATCAATTAGCAGGATTTTTTACCGAATATCTAAAAATCTTGGACTAAGCCATTTTGTTTAATTTACGTTCTTTGTAGATCTTGTACAACCCTAACGTTTTCGCTCGATGACGTAATCGCGCTCTGTACGCGGGAATCTCGATTCTCGGCGCGCGTCCTAGAGTACGTTTTTTCTTGCAGCGTCTTTAGTAGGCTAATATAGCGTAGGTATTTTAGCTTTTGCATGGGAGTGACGCATCTGTTACGACAGTAACTCTTATTTAACTTCTTTTGTGCTTAAGGTTTATTCTGTCCCCATACAGAGCGACTCTGACGAAACACAGTCGCACGCACACGGACACGCGCCGCTACGTGTGCGTCACATGCGGCAAACGGTTCTTGGACAAGCAGACCCTGGACGAGCACGGGGTCACCCATTTACAGGTGATATTCATTTATGTATTTGTTTTCAAATAAATCATTTTAGTGAATATATATACAATAATATGTAGGTTCAATGTGGTACAGTCGGCCGCATAAGTCGATTAACACACTCATAATTGCAAAACAACTTAACACTTAGCGCGCCATAAGTCGTTGTCACGACTAGAGAACAAAATAAACTTCACGTACAAACGAATTTTGAATGTGAATCACTTTTGCACTTTTGAATGTGTTAATCGACTTATGCGGCCGACTGTACTTAGTCATAAATGTTTTAAAATCAAAGTTATTTTGTTTTTTATATAATATAATATGTTTATACATATTATGTATAACAATTTGAAGCAAGTTTTTTTTTATCTTGTGAATTTATGTAGATAAAGCCGTTCCAATGTCACATATGCATGAAACAACTGACGAGACGCTCTCGTCTGAGGATGCACCTTCGGGCTCACGAGGAGGAACTGTCTCCGACCCTCGTGCTGGTCTGCGCCGTGTGCAGCAGAGCCTTCAGGGACCACCAAGACGCTCAGGTACGAGAGAGAGCCCTAGATTGTGCTCAGGAGCTGCATGACCTCTTTCTACCATCGTTACCATCTTACAATCCTGCTCCATCAGACGAGGCTGGTTACCATGCATCCTCAACTTATCAAAATTCCTCTTTTTTCGGACAAAAAAATTTGTTTAAATGAAAAAAAAAAGTGGTAGTTTAAAATTACTCATTTTTTTTTTATCAAAAACTAGCTAGTGCTCGCGACTTCGTCTGCGTTGAAAAGTATAAAACGCCATCCGCCGTGGAATATCACCAAGCAGTTGTCATGCTAGTCGTTTCACCCATCGAAATAATATATCTCTGCGAGATTTCACCTGATTTGGATAGATGGCGCTATCTCCCGGGCCAAGCCGCTAGTGTTTACTTTTATTTTAGATTTCCCGTAGGAATGAAGCATTTTCCCCGCGGTTAAAAGTAGCCTATGTTCATAACGGATAATGTCGGCTTCTAATGGTAAAAGAATTTTTCAAATCGGTCCAGTAGTTTCGGAGCCTATTCAATACAAACATACAATCAAATCTTTCCTCTTTATAATATTATTAGTATTAGTATAGATAATAAAATTTATATTAATTTCGCTTTTAAATTTAGGAACACGCAACGAAATCGAGCGAGTGTATAGAAGTGTTTGCGAACGAACTGAAGGAGGAAGAAGAAAGCCAGACGTCAGTCCAATTGTCGCCTACGAGCGGATTGGTCACGAGCAACGCCAATGTTAAGGGTAGGTACTCAATTCGAACTGTTATTACTTAAGATTTCATACAGCCATTATTTATATATTATAGTTCGTGTAGCGAATAAAGACTTCTCGGCAAATGTGCGTAGAACTCTATTTTTAGGTGTTTGAGGGGGCAGAGGAGCGTGACGGCTGAGTCTACCAATAACGTGTGCCGACACGTTATTGGTAGACTCAGTCACTCTTCCCCTCCCGCACTTCGTTTGCGCGTCTCGAGTCTCTTGGGTACTGTTGCGTACACATTGTTTTATCGTATTAGTAAATACGTCACGGTGAATAAATGCCTCCTGCCTGCCTCTGAGTGCTTTAAAGTATTACGTAACGCAATTTTTGAAGATTTTTTTTAATGTAACGCTCCGTAACGTTTTTCTATACCCTCCCATGACGTTACGTTTAGGACCAAGTTTACCAATTGGCCAATTTTTACCAACGAAAGGGGAACAGATGCCGAATTGGGAGAACAAAATAAAAATGACGTATATGTACACTACACTCGAGGGATTCCCCTCCCGCCCCGTGTAACGCATCGTAACGTTTTACAAGTTAATTTTTAGCTCTAAATTTACATTTATTTATTTAATAAAGTATACAGACAAAATGCAATTATGAACATGAATACTATAAAAAATACGTGTATGTGAAATACAGCTATACTAATATTATAAAGAGGAAAGATTTGATTGATTGTTTGTTTGTTTGTATATAATAGGCTCCGAAATTACTGGACCGATTTGAAATTTTTTTTTACCTTTAGAAGCCGACATTATTTGTGATGAACATAGGCTACTTTTTACTGCGGGAAAATACTTCATTCCTACGGGAAAACGGGTAAAATGACAACGGTTAGTAAGAATTATCCTTCCGTACTTAACTTCTTTTTCACATAACTTCTAAACGGCTGAACCGATTGGGTTGAAATTTTGTATGTGTATTTCCACGGTTTCACAGACACGAATGTATTATATTTTATAAAGTTACGCGGACGAAGTCGCGTGCAACAGCTAGTTTACTATACATTGCATTCCTAAACAAGTATACATAGCATGATTAACTTAATTTAACTATACACTAATGATCTTAATTAACAATATTATATACAAACAATTAAACAGTCTACTAATCTAATTAAATATTAGTCTTAATCTACGTTTAAATAAAGAAAACCTACTCTCGAATATATATCTAGTTCCACCTCAGATCAGGTCCTTTTTTTTTTTTTTTGAGGAGGGGAAATCACCTTTACGGACTGACCTCCCCCGTCGGCATAGGACGCGCCGGCGAGGGAGAGTGTGGGACTCGACCGGCCGAGTTCCGGTAATACCCACTAAAACCCCCCCATGCTCCTCCATCGGCGGTGATGTGCGGGTCCGTATAACAGCGAGGCCATGTCCGCGGAGCCCGCACACCGCTACATCCCGCGAGGGAATCTGCAGAATGGTGGGGCGACCTAGGGAGCATCACTAGGTCGCCACGCTGTCACATCCGTGTAAGCCGGACGCCAGTCGTCCTACCTGACGCCCGGTAGTCACTCGGCGCGCGCAGCGTATGCGCGGCGCCGCCTTCCTGGTTTTCGGCGCCTGAGTGGGTCCGCCTGGGGGTCATTTTCTCGGGACCGCTCCCCAGCCTCTTTGCCACTCAGGGCCACTTCGCAGAATTTTCTGACGGCTTCCCAGCCGTCAGGGGTCTCAATCATTGCCCTGACGACAGCCGGCAGAGACAGGTCGTGTCCCACGACTGCCGTCAGAGCGGCTCTCTCGTTGGCCCAAGCTGGGCATTCTTCCAACACATGTTGCGCCGTGTCGTCGACGGCTCCGCACTCGTGGCAGACGGTGGTTCGCTCCCTCCGCGCGACGTTGCACAGGTACCGACCGAAGCAGCCGTGCCCCGTCAGCACCTGCACGAGCCGGAAAGAGAGCGAACCGGCCCGCCTGCTCACCCACTCCTTCAACACTGGCGCGATCGCAGACGTGGTGCGGGAACCCCACCCCGTCTGGATCAATTCGTCGCGCCAGCACTCGAGGGCCTCCTCCTGGAGCTCCGTCCTCCAACGCGCCACCTCCTCCGGGAGTGGACTCGCGCCGCGGGCCTTCGCATCGGCGGTCCTGTAGTAGACCGCTGCGAGGACCTCGGCATCCAGCTCCCAGGGGAGCGTACCGGCGATCGCGCATGCCGCTCTCCACGAAGTGGTGCGATACGCTCTGATGACCCTGGACGCCATGACCCGCTGCGAGCGCCGCAGCACGGTCAGATTCTGGGCCGACAGGGAGTCGACCCAGATGGGCGCCCCGTACAGGGCCATCGAGCGCACCACGCCCGCGAAGAGACGGCGGCACCCGACATTCGGTCCGCCCAGATTGGGCATAAGCCTGCTCAAGGCGAAAGCCACGCTAGTTAATCTAGGAGCAAGGCTCCTGAAATGATCCTTGAAATTCCATCGGCTGTCGAGTACGACGCCGAGATATTTCAACGTCGACCCGACGCCGATGGAGACTCCGCCAACAATTATTTGTGAACCTGGCGGTGGCGCCCTGCGAGGCCCGCGGAAGCAGATCGCTTCCGACTTCTCAAGGGCCACCGTCAGGCCCAAGCGCCGTATGCGCATCACAACTTGTGCGACTCCAGCGGTTGCCAACAGGGCCGCGTCACGGAACGTGCGACCGCGGGCGGTCACCAAAGTGTCGTCCGCGTAGCACGTGACGTCGACCCCGCGCAGGGTAGCGCCCCGCAGCACCCAGTCGTAGCCGATGTTCCACAGGAGCGGCCCGAGAACCGACCCCTGTGGGACACCGCACGACACTTCCCGCTGACGATCTCCAACGCGCGTGGGGTACACGACCGAGCGACCCGAGAGATAGTCCCCGACAAGTCGCCGGAGGTACTCCGGGAAGCCGTGGTACCCCATTGCCTCCATGATCACTCTATGCGGAAGAGTGTTAAACGCGTTGGAGATGTCGAGGGACACCGCCAAGACGACCCCGCCTTTCCCAATTTCCTCCTCCGCTATGGTCCTCACCCGCGAGATCGCGTCTACGGTGGACCTGCCCCTTCGGAAGCCGAACTGGACGTCGGCCAAGTTCGGCCCTGTCTCCTCCAGGTGCTGAGTGAGGCGAGCAGCGATAACCCGCTCGAAGAGCTTACCCGTCTCACTCAGAAGGACTATAGGGCGATAGGCCGATGGTGAGTCCACCGGACGCCCGGGCTTGCGGATGAGGACAAGCTTACCAAGCTTCCACTCCTTGGGAAAGTGGCCTTTCGTCGCACAAGTTGTGAGCAGCCCACGGAATCTCGTTCCGAGGCCGCCTTCCTTCAGGGCCAAGACAAGAGCCTTCCCCGGGATGCCATCGGGACCGGGCGCAGTGTTCTTCGCGCTGAGGCGAAAAACCGCCCTGTCCAACTCACCCTCTGACACTTCGGGGGGATCCTCCGCCGGGATCTGCGAAATCTCCCGCGCATGCACGGGAGGAGCCTCGCCCTCCGCCCTGGCGGGGAATAAATTCTCCACCACTCTCTCGAGCGTCTCCGCGTTCATGGTGGTGGACAACGGAGGGGCCCATGGGCGAAGCTTGTTCATTACAAGCTTGTACGGCCTGCCCCATGGGTCCTGCTCGAGAGAGTTCACCAGCTCCTGCCAGGCACGCTCCTTCGCTGCAGCGATCTGGACCCTCAGCGTCTTCTTGGCCCTTTGGAATTCGGCAAATAATTCCTCGATTACCGATGCGGGTCTGTGCCGTCGACAAGCGTGGGAATACCGGCGACGCGCCTTAACGCACGTCGTCCGGAGGTGCTGAAGCTCCGGCGACCACCAGTAAACCTGTCGGCGGGGCTGCGGTTTGCCCACGCGGGGCATGGCGACGTCGCAGACGTGCGTCATCGCCTCGCGGAACCACCGCGCCTCCGTGTCCGCATCGATCACCTCGGGTTTCGGGTTCCAAGACTCGACGAGGGACGCCTCTACGAGGGATTCCCTCTCCAGCATTTTAAGTGCCCATTTGGGCCCGATCTCAGAGGCAGCACGACTCGGGCTGTTCGGGTCCTGCGAGTGGGGGGAGATGGAGAACCGAATATATCGGTGGTCCGACAACGTCTCGACCCCCTCCTCGACTACCCAGCCCCGAACACGGCGGGCCAGGGCGGGAGACGCAAACGATACGTCCACGACCGATCCGCCCTGTTGCCGCACGCACGTGTTGGTCGTGCCCCTGTTCAGCACGCACAGGTTGTTGCTGGAGAGCCACTCCTCCACAGCGGCACCCCTCACGTCGGTGAGAGCCGAACCCCACACTGTCGACTTCGCATTCAGGTCTCCGGCGAGGAGCACCTGATGCGGGCGACACCGCCCCAGCAGGATGTCTAATTCCGCCAAGAAGCGCTCGAACTCCGCGAGCGGGCGGTTCGGCGAGAAGTAGACACCTACGTACACGATGTCGCCGCAGAAAACGGCGACGAACCCGCGACCTCGGAACGTTTGGTCGACAGTGGGGGCTCCCTCTCCAGTGGCCAAAACAATGGCGACGAGACCGTCGCGGTCGCCGACCCAGTTGTCCCGAGCGACGACCAGGTACGGCTCCGCGACGATCGCCACCTGTATTATCCACTGCGCCAGTGTCTGGACTAGCAGGTCCTGGGCACTGGCGCAGTGGTTAGCGTTCGTTTGTAGACAACTCATGGACATATTGATTGTATGTCCATGAGTGTCTCTGTGGTCCCGTCCGGTGGGCAGGTCGTGGAGTCCTGGGTCGAAATCGCAGGACCCACAGGCCTTCGTCTATTCATTTTGGGCTTGGGGGCCGAACATTGCTTGCTCCCCAAGCGATGGTTAGACTTTCTTTTTGCGTCGGCGCAGAGAGGGCAGCGAGGGTCTGCCCTGCACACCGCCGCGCGATGGTTATTATCTCCACACTTGTAACAAAGCTGGCTCCGGTCGACGGCCGCGGTGCACTGCCCCCTGACGTGCCCTGTGTTCAGGCACCGGAAACAGCGCAACTCGCGGGGCTGCAGCACCTTTACGCGTGCTGCCGTCCAACCGACCAGCAATCTTCCCTCGGCAACTTTCTTGGCGGCTGCCACGGGGCAGCTCGCCCAAACCGAACCCATACCGTAGTATGAGTTGCGGATGGTCCCAATCTTCACTGCCTCCCTGTGGCAGCCGCCAAGCTTGGCTATGGCTGCCGCCACCTCCTCTGCAGTGACGGAGTCGTCTAGGCCGGAAACGAGCATCTCGGTGGCCTTGAAAGGCCGCGAGATTCGGACCGACTCCGCACTGAGAACCTCCCGAAGTTTGGCGGCAAGCTTGTCCGCCTTGTCGTTATTGTCCTCGCCAGGGACCTCCATGATGGCGGCTCCCGTCACCGCGCGACGGAAGTGGACGTACTCAATCCCCAGCTCCGCAATGTCCACCTTCGCTTTGGCCTCCTCGATGACCAGTTTGTATGTCACCCCCCTCTCGGCAGCCCCTGGCTGCAGGGTGACAACAACGGCCGCGGTCTTCAAAGGCCTGGCCTTTCGAGGGGCAGGCTGTGGTGCCCGGCTCTTCTTTTTTTGCGGAGCAGGGGGATGCTCCTTGTGCTTCCCACCTCTAGCCACCAAGCTCCACGGTTTGTCCATAGAGGTGGGGGCAGGCGGGAGCGGACGCGGCTCCGATTTTTCGGGCGCTTTGCGACCACGCGTCGCTCCCCTTCTCCGAGTTTTCTTCGTCTGGATTCCCTCCGATTTCTCTCCGACAGGCGCCTTCGCCTTTTGGCCACTGGTGGAGGCTTTGGGCGGTGCGGTAGGAAGGGGAGGCTGGTCTCTTCTGGGGGCCAACTTCGGAAGGGGTTCCCTCCGAGCGGCCAATGGAGGGCTCACCCTCGGCGCTGGATTTAGGCGCGGCTCCAGGTTCTCGAGCCGCGCGCTCAGCCGAGCATGGACCCTGTCCATTATCGCCGTCTCCAAGGCCTCTAAGTGCTCCAGCGTGACCGGAGACCCAGAGGCGGCGGCGGGAGCGGCTTTGAACGCCGCAAACTCCCTCCGCAGTTCGTCAATTCCCGCCTGGAGCCGCTTGTTCTGCGCCAGAGCTTCTTTAAGCTCGCGACGCAGCGCAGCAGTCTCCTCGGTCGAGGACAGGGTGGCCAGGCATTTGGCGTCCGCGACAATTGCCTCGACGTTGTCGCGGAGCGCCTTCACGCAGGTCCCCTTCAGGTTTTTTGACACGTCGGCCACCTTGCGGATGGCCGACACCCTCGTCATCAACCTCTCGAAGATGAGCAGGGACGACTCGATGGCGTCGTCCCCGGACTCCATCTCCGAGAGGCGGGAGCGGGCAGCTCGAGCCTCGGCCAACGAGGCGAGCACTTCCCGCTCAGCCTGGAGCTTGAGCTCCTCCTTCTCTTTAGGGGAAGGGCGACCGCGACCGCGCTTCCGGAGCAGTCCGGTGGCGATGCCGGGTCGCTCCTCTCCTGAGGACTCCGGGGAGACCTCTGGGGACGGCACTGGTGGGGCCTTGCCTCTCTTTCTTTTCAGTCGGTCTCCCAACCTTGAGACCGACTCGTCACTCTCGCTGCCCGCCGCCACGGACACCACCGTGTCCGTATCGGAGGGCGATGGCTCTTGCAAGCTGGGGCGGACATCGGCCCCATCGCTTGCCGGGCTTGCGTCTCTTGACGACGAAGTAGACGTCGCCATGCGGGTGAGGAGAACGACAGGGCTGAATGCCCTGCTCACCTTGCCGTCGACCACTTTCTGCGCAGGTGTGCGCGCTCCGGTATTGTTCTGCACACCAGGCAGCCCGGGATCCGCTGCCTGGAGCGCCTGCTGCCTGGCGTCACACCAGGCGCAGGGGTGGCGCTCTCCGCCACAGTCGCATTTGCCGGTAACCAATTTCCCATCGACCGGCCCGGACACCGGTCGACGCCGCTGGCGAGGCGGGTCGCATACGCCGCTCGTTACCGATTTCACACTCGGGGGCCGAGCTACCCCCAAGCGCCGGGCGTCAGCCGGATCGCACGACAAACGTTTCCCTTTGTCTGACCCCCCTATCTCTGGGCCCTCCAAGAAAAGCGCCAAGCGCGCCGCCTTCCTGTCCGGATGAACCGGACCGCCAGCTACTGCTGGCCAACCCACGACCCGCGAGGGGTCCACTGGTGACAGCGGTGGACCTAGAAGTCACGGCTTCACCCACCAAGTGTGATTTTTTAGAGAGGTTTTCTTCCTCGCGGCCCGACGCTCAGTGCGCCAGACCCCCGGCCTCGCGAGAGGTTACGGGTTGCCCGACGGCGGCCTAAGCCACACGCCGCGCCCGCGGACCTTACCAGGCCCGCCACCACGAGCCGAAGCTCCGCTGGCCCATCTCTGGGCCCTTTCAACAGCGCTAGCGCGCGCGCCATCTCTGTCCGTATAAAAACAGACACGAGTGGAGGTTTCTCCACTCGTGAGCGCTCCGCTACGGGTTCCCGCGAGGGAGCCCGCTCGGAACGCTCGGGTGTACGCCTTCTTGGTCCCCAAGGCCGAAGCCAAGGGTAAGCCCCCCCACCACGACAAGGTCATGGCGTACCCAGGGGGGGACCTCAGATCAGGTCCTAACCTAACCTAACCAAGGGATTGTATGTAATAGGATGTGTTTTTTGTTCCTATATCCTTCTAAAGATAACAGTCCGAAACCCACTATTCCCACAATTCCCGCTATCCTTTTCAGAGGCATCCCTCTTCACCAATCCGATTCCTCGTCAGGTGGCGGATCATATAGGTGAAAAGTTGATGTCCGAGTTGCCCGATGAAGCGAAGAATATCATGAGGGTAGTGGAAATAGAGAAAGCGTTTAGATGCGAATTTTGCGAAGAGTGAGTACTTACTTGTGTTTTGTGTTAGCACTCTCTACTTTGGGCACCTATAATCAAACCACTTTATGTTATAATTCTAACTATAAGCTCTGATACCTTTTCAATCTCACCGTATGAATCTGACTGAATGAATGAGCAACTCTTTTTGCAACATCACCTTTTACTATTCCTACTTTCCGCCAACTTCAGTCGAAATAAATAGCAGATGCTAATATTTAGTTATATTGGACCTGTTTTGGAAAACTAAGAAAAATTATGGACTTGACTGTCTTGACTTGACTGACTAGTCTCGGGATCTGCTACTTTGATTTTTTATTTAAATTTTGCCGTTTTCAGCCTCTGCTCAGCGACAGGCGAAAAATGCGAAAAAATTGTGCAATATCACAGTAAATCGTTAATTTTTACGGAAACCACATGTTATGAGCTACGTGATACGATTTAGTGTGATATTGCACAAATTTTTCACATTTTTCGTCTGTCGCTTAGCAGACGCATTTAGATTTCGCCTGCCGTTTGCGAGCTACACATTTACAGACTTCAAACTTGTAACACTCCGTTTTTGCGCTACCTATTACTTTTTACTGAATTCGTTCTTGCAAAAGTTAATTTGTTGTTTTATACCAGTGTATTCTATTCGGAGGGTGGCCTGAACAAGCATCGGATTATACACAGGGGCGTGAAAAACCCATTTGTATGTCACGTCTGCAAAGTTAGCTTCGCAACATACTCCAGGTAAAAGCTAGATAATCTGGCTCCATTTTGATGTGTCCAAGGGCCTCTTTCACCAACTAGAACTAAAGTGTTGATTAGTTACTTTTCAAGTAACGCTATTTGGCGAGTAAATGTTACGAGTATCTTGTGTCAATTTTATTGAAATTACCTTTGAGTAATGCTACTCGAAGATGGTGAAACTCGTACGCTTTCTTACCTGTGATTTTAAATGGCGGTTAACCTACTAGACACTTTACTCAGAGATGGTGAAAGACTCCGTTATTCTTTTAAAACGTCAAGTAATTTCTATTAAAGAGAACGCAACTTATGTGAACAAACCCTTATTATCTAAATGCGTCTGCTGTGAGACAGGCGAAAAATGCGAAAAAATTGTGCACATATCACACTAAATCGTTAATTTTTACGCAAATGATACGATTTAGTGTGATATTGCACAATTTTTTCGCATTTTTCGCCTGTCGCTCACCAGATTAGATAATATAGAATAATATGCAATGTTTTGGCGTGATCGCGTACGCATAACAGCTGCGCGCGCGCATAACTGTGAGCATTAGCATGTTGCTGACGCGAACCGATAATTTTTTTCCCTAGGTACCCAAAGTCGTATAACGCGGCTATAGAAGTTTTCACTTAAAAAAAAAATAAACATAAATTCTTAGGTGCACTACACACAAAACAACGCACGGCTTCTACAAGCGTTCAATGGCTGACGTAAAGACGAAAGAGTCAAACCAGTCTGCCTCGTCTACTGGTATAGTCGGTTATGGGGGGTTTCCGGTGGTCAAGCATTTTCTTTGCGAGGTATATCTACTTATATACTAATATTATAAAGAGGAAAGATTTGATTGATTGTTTGTTTGTTTGTATAGAATAGGCTCCGAAACTACTGGACCGATTTGAAAAATTCTTTCACCTTTAGAAGCCGACATTATCCGTGATGAACATAGGCTACTTTTTACCGCGGAAAAATGCTTCATTCCTACGGGAAATCTAAAATAAAAGTAAATAGTAGCGGCTTGGCCCGGGAGATAGCGCCATCTATCCAAAATACGGTAGATGGCGTTTTATACTTTTCTACGCGGACGAAGTCGCGAGCACCAACTAGTAATATATAATTATCATCATCATGACCATCATCATCAACGCAATCATCCAAGAAAACAGTTTTAGTAAGATAGAGCTTTGTGTAGGATTGTGGTCGTTCGTATTTGCATTGGACCTATTTACAAGTTCACAGAAGAATGAAACACGCGAACGAGAATCTATTGTACAAGTGTAACGAGTGTGATGTAACGTTTCCGAACAGGTAAATGTTGGCGGATAAAGCCTTGTAAAAGTGCCTTATTATTGAGAGTAGTTAGTTGCTTGTAATAGTATTTAGTTGCTTGTAATAGTATTTAGTTTATTGAGAGTAGTTAGTTGCTTGTAATAGTATTTAGTTGCTTCTAATAGTATTTAATTTATTGAGAGTAGTTAGTTGCTTGTAATAGTATTTAGTTTATTGAGAGTAGTTAGTTGCTTGTAATAGTATTTAGCTGCTTCTAATAGTATTTAATTTATTGAGAGTAGTTAGTTGCTTGTAATAGTATTTAGTTTATTGAGAGTAGTTAGTTGCTTGTTGCTTGTTAGTTTCTTGTCTATTTAATTTATTGAGATTAAATAGTTGCTTCTAATAGTATTTAATTTATTGAGAGTAGTTAGTTGCTTGTAATAGTATTTAGTTTATTGAGAGTAGTTTGTTGCTTGTAATAGTATTTAGTTTATTGAGAGTAGTTAGTTGCCTGTAATAAAATTTAGTTTATTGAGTGTAGTTACTTACTTGTAATAGTATTTTTAATTTATTGAGAGTAGTTAGTTGCTTGTAATAGTATTTAGTTTATTGCGAGTAGTTAGTTGCTTGTAATAAAATTTAGTTTATTGAGAGTAGTTAGTTGCTTGTAATAGTATTTAGTTTATTGCGAGTAGTTATTTGCTTGTAATAGTAAATAAATAAAATAAATAAATTGTTAAACTCTCACGCAAAAAAGGCCTTATGGATTTTTAACGAAATTTTGGACACAGATAGTTTATTACCTGGATTAGCATATAAGGTATTTTTTATCATAGAAAAATGTTAGGTTCCTATGTGATTTAAAAGTGCGTTGTCATAATGGTTTCATTAATATTTTTTCAGTTGGAGTATAGCGTATCATAAAAAGAAAGTTCACAGTAACGTTACAGATGGCGTCGGCACTACAAAAACACCAATTAATTTTTACAGGTATGTATGTCAATTTAATTGCAATCTGAAGGCCCTTTGACAATCGGTAACGTTCGAATTTGCTTAAAGGATACAATGTCGCGATTGCGACGAAGTGTTGCCGAATAAAATTGCACTCTACCAACATAGAAAGAAGGAGCATAGTGACTTGTCACTCGCATTTGATTGTACAAAGGGTAAGATAAACAAAGTATGACGTGTGTAGCTTACTAGGGGTGACAGTTAAGACGAAACGAGTAGTTTTAGTCACTAGTTGTAGTTAAAAGTAAGCTAAACAAATCAAGGTTTTGTGACCATGCCTCAATATGATAACCTAGCTGGTGCTCGCGACTTCGTCCGCATTGAAAAGTATAAAACGCCATCTACCGTGGAGCGGATCGCTAACAAATATCACCAAGCAGTTATCATGTTAGTCGCTTCACCTGATTCTGGATAGATGGCGCTGTCAAGTGTATCCCTTGCCAAGCCGCTAGTATTTACTTTTATTTTAGATTTCCCGTAGGAATGAACCATTTTCCCTAGGTAAAAAGTAGCCTATGTTCATCACGGATAATGTCGGCTTTTAGTGGTAAAAGAATTTTTCAAATCGGTCCAGTAGTTTCGGAGCCTATTCAATACAAACAAACAATCAAATCTTTCCTCTTTATAATATTAGTATAGTATAGATTACGATAATTTTTTTTGGGAGAGGTTCACAAAATGTGTGAGCATCGTTACACTTGCCGGCCTATAACCGTGAATGGGGATGATGACGATGATGATGGTGACAGTGGTGATGATGATGATGATGATGACATATTCTTTGTGTTTTTTTAGACGATACGTGGTCAGACAACGCTCAACAAGCGAGCACGTCCATTGCTTATTCTCCTTCAACGAAGACATGTGGTAAATGCGGCAACAAATTTGATGATATCGACACATTGAAGATTCATTACAAGTAAGAAATTACCAATATGATTTTCTTTTGAAAATTTCATTCATTCATAAATCTGTAAGTGTAGGTATTGTATGTATGTAATGTATGTTCCTCCATAACTCTTAAACGAATTAACTGATTTTCATGAAACTTGGTAGATAAACATTTAGACGTACAGGGCACAGGATAGGCTACTCGTGTCTTTTCAACGCAGACGAAGTCGCGAGCGCCAGCTAGTTTTAATTACACATAAAAATCTTATCTCTTGTAAAAACTACCACAAGGCTTTTGATGTCGCAGGCTAACAGATAAATTAGTGTTTTGGTTAAACGTCGAGCTACGCTAACAATACAATGGTATACTAAAAGAATTGTACTTTTAATAAGTACAAGTTTAAAAAAATCTTTACTGATTTTTTAAAAATTAAGTATGGTATAGCCATATAAATATTAAAACCTTATTATAAGGTAATCTACCACTTACTTAACTAAGATGTGCAGGTAAGATGTGTGTGTACTCGCGGAAGTGAATCGGATACTGTTTACATGTTGTGTTAATGTTATAACCCACAGAGAAGTTCATGGCAACGAGTTGCAGACGTGCACGATATGCTGCAAGTGGTTCCCGAGTCGCGAGGAGTTGCAGTGTCACGTGCGCTCGCACGCTTTGCGTCCGTACACTTGCTCGCAGTGCGGCCACTCGTTCCGCACGGCGTCCACGCGCAGCGAGCACTTGCGGACGCACACGGGCGAGCGTCCGTTCCCGTGCGACGTTTGTGGCGTTGCCTTTAGACGGTTTGTTTCGTAATACTATTTAAGATCTTCTACGTGTTTACCCCTACCTTGTGTAGTAGTGGCAAGGCAAGGTAGGGGTAAACATATACTAATAATAAATCTGTAGGATTGATAATGGAGTAAGTTACTTTGTTTTCAGAGATATTGTGTTTATAGGCTCTACATACATGATACTGAAACTAAATTGACCATTTTTAGAATTTTGCTCTATATGTAAGTATGTATGTGTGTATGTTCCTACATAACTCTTATAACAAGATAAACATTTAGAGTCTAAATTTCTTTTTCAACGCGGACGAAGTCACGGGGCGCCAGCTAGTTTTCTAATATTTTTAAGATTTTTTTTGTACGACCCGTTAGATGAGTGATAAGATAAGGGTGCTTGCCTTTTGGAGTTAACTCCTTAAGAATCGATTTGCGTAATATGCAAGCCCGTGGTATGAAAATTTATGGCAGTCAAGTCAAAATTGCGTTACGTTCTATTTTTGAATATTTTAGAATATACCTGAAGTTTCAGTGATTATCAGTGAAATGTTTTTTTTTTAAAAGAACAGTATTGTTCTTTCGGCGTGTTCGAATTGTGAAAATTTAAATGTATTTTTTAAATCGTTCGTAAGGAGTAAACTCGAGTCTTGCGTCGGATCTGACACGCACACTTTTTTTACAAGAGGAATCCATCATGGATACCCACCGGTCTGGGGTTATGTCGGACTCCCGCCCCGATATGGTAGTGAGGTAAACTTACCGACTAAATCTCTTGGCGTCCTCCGCGTCCTCTATTGTCGAAGTTGCGAGGTCGGACGAACACTCTTCCGCAACTGCGCTCAAGGGTGCTCATCTTACGGGGCCCGGGTTATTCCCGGCGGGGAACTTTATAAAGTTGAACTTACAGATCAACAGCGATGCGCAATCACCGATTGATCCACACCGGTGTCCGACCTTGGGCGTGCCCTCGATGCCCCAAGAAGTTCCGCATAAGGTCTGATTTGCGAACCCATCTCAGGCTCAAGCATCCGGCCTATTTGGCCGTCATTGAGGTTAGTCAGAATCTGTCTAACATCTGGTCCTTCACTTATCTGTTTTCAAAAGAAATAGTTATTTGTGTTACAAGGGGGCAAATCAGGGATAAAGTAATATTTTGTTCATCGCGAGGGCGAGCGAAGCAAAAGATTCTACTTTAGAATATTACTTTGTTCTCTTATCTCTTTATCTCGTGAAAAAATTATGGTATATCTTTTCAGATGCCAACTGAAAATCCAAACGAGGAAGAAATAATTCAACAGCTCCACTCGAATAATATTGCGTTGCAGAAAGTAATTTCAATCAGCAAAATATCGTTTGAACAAGTGGGTCTATTAGTAAAAAAATGTTTTTTTTAATGTTGACGACGACTCGACAGACAGGTTGACGGACCGCTTGATGGTAGGTGGCTACCGTAGCCTATAAAATTGGTGCTGCAAGTACGCTGCCTATCATAGAAGGATTAAGGATAAGAAAGAGATGAGGTAACATAGTATTATACTGTTATTTCACTGTGGTCTTTAGTAAGGGGGTGGTTACTGACCCGAGAAGGGTTGACTGCGAAACGCAGTGTACTCTGCCAAAATAAAGCTGCGTTGACACGATCAGAGTACACACGGACCGATGTACTCGTACGAGTCAATTTCATACGAGTGCGGTAATAGATAGGACGCGGTCCTAGTGCGCTCGAATCGGACGAAATCGTCCGAGTGTGCTCGTAATACCCGGTTGCTATTATATGAGTAGCGTCCGAGTATTTACGAGTGCGCTCGATTTGAGTGCACTCTGACCGTGTCGACGTGGCTTAAGACCAGAGCCAACTTTGAAAAGTTAATTTTCAAAGTTGTCGGGAATCGAACCCGGAACCCCTGAGACGTTAGGCAAGCATCCTTACCACTCATCCAACGGCTCGTCAAAATCTTATAATACTAAACGAGGAATAATTCTTGTATGCCACGACGGTCTCGCTCTAACGATTTTGACGAAAATCTAGGGTTAGGGGTTTTTTAGGACTAGAAATCGATATCTTCAAGAAAATTCATTTTAAGTAGTTTTTTTTACGGTACGGTTACATAGGAATGGTTAATTATTAAAATAAGGGAAGGGAATTATTAAGCCTACTGTAGTCTTACTGGGACACTTGCAGCACCTGTGCTTTTCTCGTGTTAGAGGCGACGGTGGACACCTACTACGATCAAGTGCACCGTTACGTTAGCCTGTCTGTCGTTGGTTTAACACATAAAATGCTAAGACGTTATTCCTCTGACAGGGCTCCGATAGTATAGTACCTAATTCGGCCCGGGCCTTGTCGTTGGTCGGAGTTTCGCGCACACCAATAATACTCAATCACAGGCCCCTAGAGAAGATTGGTAAGAATGTTATACTATTTTAACTGTTGTATATATAAATAAGCAAAAGCAAAATACACCAAAGATGAAAAAGAAGGATGCCTTTCAGTTCATGCGTGAGAGATCAAATTCATTATCAGACAAAAACAATTACAAGAACTAATACATCAACTAAAAAATCCGGACAGCCACAACGACAAACTAAATCGCAACTAAAATGTCTCCCAATACGGTTGGTCCCCGCGGGAGATATAGACCAAAACCCTCCAACAAAAAGAAACAAATCATTCAATATTGCAACACTCAACACTAGAACCCTACGAACGCACGAAAGCTTACTGGAGCTGGAGAAGGCATTAGAAAACCTAAAATGCGACATACTCGGCATAAGCGAGATGAGAAGATTAGACGAAAAATTAGAGGAATATAACAACTACATTTTGTACCATAAAGGTGAAGTAGCAGGTCAGAGAGGAGTAGGATTTCTAATAAAGCAATCAATGAAAAACTATATACAGGAGTTGTTAGGAATATCTGATAGACTAGCAATACTTAACCTCGAATTACCAGGATATGAGAAACCATGGACGATTATACAGACATATGCACCTACTGAGCAAGCTACCAAGATAGACATAGAAAGTTTTTATAGCATCCTCTCTAATATCGTACAAAAATACCGAAATAACTATCTAATAATAATGGGAGATTTTAATGCGCAAATTGGAACAAGTCAAGCTGGGTAAGATTCTATTATAGGAAACTACGGATATGGAAAGAGAAGTAATAACGGTCACAAATTAGTAGAATTTTTAATACAAAATCATTTAACAGTCCTCAATACAATTTTCAAGAAAAACCCTAGAAAGAAATGGACCTGGATATCTCCAGATGGAAAATATAAGAATGAAATCGATTTTATTATAACAAACAGAGCAAAAGCATTTAATGACACACATGTTATTCAAAATTTAAATTTCAACACTAACCATCGTATGGTACGCTGTAGCTTAAAAAAACATTCTCCAAAAAGATCAAGAAAAACCTTAAATAATAACACTAATCTGACATTAGAACAAGTCACGAAAAACATAGATTCCGCGAACATAAAGACCTTGCTAGATATGCTTCAATCCGATAAAAATGTAATAGACAAATACAATTTTCTAAATTGTATATTAGCACAAATGAATACTACTAAGAGTAATAACAACAATAAGAATAATTTTAGTGAAAGAACTATAGAATTACTGGATGAAAGAAAGATATTAATATTAGACAAAAAGAATAGTAAAGAGAATCAAAATAGAATATCTAAACTCAGCAAACAGATTCGCGAAAACATTAGAAAAGACAGAAGAGAAAATCGGAGAAAGAAATTAGAGGATGAAATCCGAAAGACTGGGGGAATTAAAAAAGCTTACAAAGAGTTAGATGAATATGGAAAAGAATGGATTTCGGGACTCATGTGCAAGCGTTCCAATCGAGTGACAAAACGTACAGAAATTTTGAAACTTGCTACAGATTTCTACAGAACTCTGTACTCTAAAAAAGAAGCTGCTAATTTAACGGAAGCTAATACGAACTTAATTGTTAGATATGATGATGAAAAAGTACCGCCAATACTTACAATTGAAGTTCAAAAAGCCATCAAATCCCAAAAACTTGAAAGAGCTCCAGGGCCTGACAAAATTTGTAATGAGTTGTTGAGAGGTACAGTGGAAGAACTAAGTCCAATTCTAACGAAATTGTTTAATGAAATACTATATACAGGGGTCATCCCAAGCCAGTGGAGTGAATCACACATTATCCTATTGCACAAGAAAGGCGACAAAGATGACATTGCTAATTACAGACCAATAAGTCTAATATCAAATATCTATAAAGTATTTGCAAAAGTAATTTTAGAAAGATTAACAAAATCTTTAGAAGAAAATCAACCGATAGAACAGGCAGGATTCCGCAAAAACTACAGTACAATTGACCATATTTACACTATCAAACAAATTTTAGAAAAGTATAATGAATATCAGAAACCAATATACTTAGCCTTCATAGACTATTTCAAGGCATTTGACAGTCTACATCACAACTATATCTGGACAAGTTTGAGTCAGCAGGGAGTAGAAAATATCTATATTGATTTAATTAAAAACATATATAATAAGAGTAAAAGCTGTATAAAACTGGAGTCGATAGGTGATTCATTCCCCATAAATAGAGGAGTCAGACAAGGAGATCCATTATCCCCCAAGCTATTTAACGCTGTATTAGAGACTGTTTTTAGAAATTTAAACTGGGATGAATACGGCTTAAATATCAATGGTAGACGTTTAAATCATTTGAGGTTCGCTGATGATTTAATCTTGATGGAAGAAGATCCTATAAAACTGCAAATAATGGTACAGACCTTAGCTAATAAAAGTAAAGAAGTGGGGCTCGAAATAAATACTTATAAAACTAAAATAATGACTAATACAATTGAGAAAAATATAGAATTAAATTCAAACAGGTTAGAATATGTACAAGAGTATGTTTATTTGGGCCAAATTATATCGCCTAGTGATCTGATGTCCAAGGAAATAAATAAAAGAATAGCCACAGGATGGAGGAAATTTTGGTCTCTGAAAGAAATTATGAAGAACAAAGAAGTAAGCATACACATTAAAAGAAAAGTATTTGACATCTGTATCCTTCCCTGTTTAACATATGGCTGTGAAACCTGGTCCCTAACCGAGATCCACCGAGAAAAATTGGCTAAGTGCCAAAGGGCGATGGAGAGAAGTATGACTGAAATAAAACTAAAAGATAAAATAAGACACAGAGTAATAAGAAACAAAACTAAAGTAGTCAACATTCTCACTCGTATTGACCATCAGAAATGGGGTTGGGCAGGGCATATGTTAAGGAACAGTGTGAATAAATGGAGCAAGCAAGTCACGGAATGGTATCCAAGAGACGGAATTAGAAGACAGGGGCGTCCAATAAGAAGATGGGAAGACGATATTCGTATGACCTTGGGACCATATTGGCCGAGAGTGGCTCTAGATAGAGAACAATGGAAGCAGTTGGAGGAGGCCTATGCCGAAAGGCACACCGAATTGAGGGACATTTTGTAAAGTAGATATTAAGTAAAAAATATGTAACAGTTCGGAAATAAATGGCTATTATTATTATATATAAATAACTAGCTGGTGTCCACGATTTGGTCAGCATTGAAAAAAATGTGTGTGTCTCTTACAGAAAATATTAAATTTATGTGGTGAATGCAACCATGTAACAATAGGAGAGAGTGTTTGCTTAAATTAATAGAAAATGCTAGTTGAAACTAGTGATGTGCCGGATCGTTAAAAATATAGATCCGCGGTTACGGATACGGATCTTAACTTTCATAGTCATTCGGCGTCGGTACGCGTGATCGTTTTTTTCTTTTCTTTTTATTTATTAATTAATACAGTAATGTTTTAATTAATTATAATACCTTGAAACGATAATTTTATTGACGCCCGCCACTTGACGCTTGCATTATAAAGGTTTAAGAAATAAAAAATAGTCTGAATGGAATTTAATAGTTTTTCTTTGCTACCTAGTCATATATATATATATATATATATAATTTCATGTATGAATTAAAAATTAATATGGTAAAAGATCCGCCAAAAAGTAACGGATACGGATACGGATCTTTCTTTCGCGTTGGATATTCGGCACATCACTAGTTGAAACTAGTAATTCTATGCAAATTACAGGAGTGCTTAATACTTTTTCGCCAAGGCTGTTAAGTATATTATATATTATTATGTCACAAGTGGCAATGATTTTGGAAAAAGGAAAAAGTTTGAACCATGATAATGTGCAGTAGTAATATGGGAAACAAAAAATATCCCGTGTTGCTACCGCATCAGGTAGGTGTTAGTCGCATCAGGACGGGCGACCCGATTCTAATGGACGCAGTTTCATACAAAATAAGGCAAGCGTATTTTATGCGATCCGATGCAATCCGACGCGCTCCGCCTAGTCGACGTTTACCTTTAGTGGTAACGCGGGCAAAAAAAAATTACCCGTGTTACTACTACTGGTAGTAAGATGGGTAAGTAACACGGGTAACGAAGGGCAGCTAGAAAATGATGAACATTCAGATCTAGACTATTGAATTTTATTATAACACCTGTGTACCCGTTTAGATGAGTTTCAAGCGGTACGCCGAGGCCGTGGCATAGCTAAGAACCCGCGGAGGCCTAAAATGTTGCAACAATCGCAACAAGACAATGTCTACCAAATCGATGATGTCGCCAAGGAGGTAAGTTTGAATCAATAGTTACTTAGTAATAAGTAACTATTTACTCTATGGTTTGAATCAATCAAACCTCTTGCTTTAACCATAATGAAGTTACAGTCCGCACTTATTGCGGAAACTAAAATAACTTAAGATTACTTAAGATAACTTGTCGAGATACTTAAGATAACTTAAGACTATTAAGATACTTTCTTATTATTTAAGACAACTTATAAAGGTACTTAAGATACTTAAGATTACTTAAGACAACTTAAGATTACTTAAAATAATTGTATTTTTTTAAATTCTTTCAGGAAACTGACAACAGTTTGGAAGTATTTCTGAAATGGCCCAATTTCAATCAGACAAACAAAGATTTACAACTCTAATTCAAGTTGTCTAATTATATTATTTCCGTTGTTGATACTTAGAGTTTTAAGCGCAGTTATATTTTTACAATATAATGTTAATTAATGTATGAGATGTTTTAATTATAAAGTACCTTAACCCCTAAATGTCCAAAACCAATTTGAACAAAAACAGTTAGTCAAAACTATAATATTAGACTACAACCTCGCAAACCTTATTTGTAGGTAAAGATAAAAGTCTATGAGCATGTAGTTCATTATTTTAGGTAACGTCAATAATTTTCGCAGCGTATCCGAAATAATTACTTACCTAAGTACTTATAAACTTTGCGATGTGGGGGGATGTAGCGGCAAGTAGAAAGGGAGGGGGGGGGGGAGTTGTGAGGTTCACATAATAACCCACATAAGTTTCAAAACTATTAATTTGTTTTCTTCCCCCATAATATACATTGCTTACACAGAATGACTGCATTAATAGTGAAAGAATTTTTCAAATCGGTTCAGTAGTTTCGGAGCCTATTCAATGCAAACAAACAAACAAACAATCAAATATTTCCTCTTTATAATTTTAAGTAGTATAGACAATACGTATCAAAACAAAAACAAATCAAAAGTTATTTCTTTATAAATGTAGTCTAGATAAGGACAAATACTTTTTGGGGAAAATTTTTGACAGTGGCAAATTTGAAAGAATACTATTATAGATAGTCTAAAAATCAATTAACCTATATTTACAAAATTATGAAAATGTCACTTCAAAATGTACTACTTAAATATTTGTAAAAAAAATTAAATTGTGCTTAAATTACAATTGAAATTGAACTAGTTATGTTCGGTCACTTAAACTTAATTATCACAAGTTTAACTATTTTCCTCGTGACAAAATTACTGTGGAAAATACACAGATTGTCAAAAATTTCAATGAACCAAAACAGAAAATTGGTCAGCATACCAGAATACACAGAGAGCGATGACTTGGCAACTGAATGGGTGCCGAAGAAGAAACATGACGTTTTAAAAGTGAAATACAAATGCTTGAAGAAACTTTTTCAGATATATTACGCGAGTCTTATGACTATGCCTGAAAAAAACGCGTATAGAGAGTGTGATCACAAAGAAAGCAATAAACATAGAAGCAAAAAACGGCCCCACAGGACCAAGATAGACGCGTGTGCTGGCACTACAGAAATATTTGGTGGAGATACAACAGACATCAATGAAAATCATTTAAAATTTGATACACAGCCTTCCGTTAGAGATGTGGAAACACATTCATTAGTTGAGAATACCAAATCAGTTGTAAAACCAAGTAAAAGTGCGGCCACACAGTTTTTTGAGGCAAAAGAGAACGAAGCCGTACAAACGTGTGAGCCTTTGAAATTGCCACATTTAATGGTTCATGAGAAAAGAAAAATGACAAGGTTTCAATTTTTCGTATACAGACTTTTCGGCTTGAATAGGCAGAGAACTTGTAAGAAGTATGTAATGCCTGATGGGCATATTTTGGCTGCAAGCGATAACAATATTGTTCATCTTTACGTTGAAAGAAGACGACGAATTGGTCTTCGGTTCAGAAGGTTAAGACGGCGGAGAAAGATCAATTCTGAAGGGTATTTGGGAGGAGAAAATTCAAAACCCTTCCTGTATAATATACAATCAGTGCAGAGAAATTGCTTGCTAGATACTACACCGCGATATTGTCCGATAGCAGGTTGTGGAATGATGTTTTATGGTAAGTCAACGCGACTTTCTATTTCATTGGCTTATTAATATAACTAGCTTCATCCTGCAAATTCGTTAGCGCCACTGTTTCTAAAGCGTTGAAACTTTTATTCAATCTTTATTGATTATATATTTTATCTTGCTCAAAAACAATCTTTGGTAAAACTTTAGGTTTCGGTCAGGTTTTGGTCGAAGGTCTCGCTGAAGATTCCTTGCAAACGTCAAGAAAAACAAACACTGATTGATCGATCTGATTGTGATTGTTAAATTACTTACTTAAATAAATAAATGTTATAACATCTTAGTCGATCTCTAGATCGATTTCTAGAAATGATTACATTGCCTTTTCTATAGTAATTACAGTCTATACAAACATTTATATTATTGATTGTGGCTTGTACTAATCTTGAACAAAATTTCTTAGAGCTTTTAAGCATTCACTAGTATCTAAGTCCTAAGATGGTCCTAAGCTGAACAATTCTGTTCTGGTGCTGCAGGTATAATAAACTACAATGACCATCTGAACCTGGTACATTTTGTTGAAAGAAAATTCTTCTGTTTGTATTGCCACGAAGGTTTCAAGAATGAGCACGACAAATGCGTCCATGAGAACTCTCATTTGGGAATCTCAAGGTCGGAACCGACGCAACCGTGCCAATCGTACAAAAAAACGAGCATAACCCAAACGGATCCGTTTAAAAATAACGTTCAACATGTGAATTTGAAGGATATTGTGTCCTTTTTCCATGCCAGTGAAGTCAAGTTTCGGACGCGAAAAAATCCATATTCTGAGTCAAATTTGCGAAGCGCAAAAACCGATACAACAAACACGAGCGCCATAGAAACTGGGAAGAGTTCGAGGACTGTCAGTTGCATGAATATATGCAGACGCAGAAAATATGCAGACACGGAATCTGGTGAATCTGACGTCACTTTCAATTGTCTTCAGTTACCAGTCAAATGTTGTATCTGTGGAGAAACTTTTGATTACAGGTAAAGTCAGCGTCAAACAAATCATTGACCTCTTTAGTTGGTGCTGGCGTTAGTAAGCGCAAGTACAGTCAAACGCGAGTTGCTCCTGATACCTGTTTTTAGCTATTGAGACGCAACTTACGACAAATTCAGATGTCGATAGTTGTTTGGTGCGAACTCTTCCATCCAGATCTATCTATACTAATATTATAAAGAGGAAAGATTTGATTGTTTGTTTGTTTGTATTGAATAGGCTCTGAAACTACTGGAACGATTTGAAAAATTATTTTACCATTAGAAGCCGACATTATCCCTGATGAACATAGGATACTTTTTACCACGGGAAAATGCTTCATTCCTACGGGAAATCCACAGTATCTTACATATCTGAATGAAATGCGATATAAGTATCTGTGCATTTTGTGAATGAAGACGCTCTCCACTTCGGTTTGTCTCTCTGCTAAATTCTTCGCAACTACCTTCGGTTTTCATTAATGGAAAGAGCTATAAACGAGGTAGGTTTGTTTGTGTGTATAATTTTCATAAAAGTCAAAAAACAGTGTGAAGCCACTGGCTTTTCAAACGACATTGTTTTCAGACGTCAACTGTCGCTCAATGTGAATTTGGAGCATAGAATCCGAGGTAAATTCTCCAAATGTCACAACAGCTGCATAGATATTGCCAATATCAAAACACCAATGCCTAGGAACAAAGAAACCGAAGAAATTAAAACCATTAAAACTGAGAAAGCTGTTATCGGTGTCGGGTTTTCCACCTCCACAACGCTACAGTCCGTCGACACTTCAACAACATTAACTGATAATTTCAAGCCTATGAAGTCCGAAAGCACATTGAGTTTTGATCCTTCAACTAATATAATATACTACAGTTCAAGTGAGCTCGTGAAGAGTTCAAAAATGAATGATATCTTCCAAAAAGTGCGCGGCATCAAGAGCTACAAGTGGGAGTCAGAAACTAAAATCATTCGTGTCTAAGTGATGTGCTGTGAAATGTCTGTGAATGTCTTGTGTTGTTTTGTATTTGAAATGTAATTATAAGTACCTCACCTAGCTATGTTATACCTAAAATAAATAATAAACTTTATCACTTTTCTTAAAAACGTTTTTATTTCAATAAATCAATTTATATGCAGGTAGATAACAATAAACTTATAAAAATAACATCACACAATGATTGGGTTCGTTTATAATTAATTTATCCAAAATAATCTTCCGGCATCAGCAAGCCTGAAAAGCAAATATTTATCGTAGTAATAAATAGGAAATACAGTCCCTGAGTTGGAAATCAATGGCTAATTTGTGTATGCTGGAACGTGGATCCGCGTTAATAATTTTGCACCACTCGTGTGCCGGAACGTGGATCCACGTTAATAATTTTGCACCACTCGTGTGCCGGAACGTGGATCCACGTTAATAATTTTGCACCACTCATGTGCAGGAAGGCGCATCCGCGTTGCGCCTGCTTCACTCGATATTTTACGTTTTTTTTTATATATAACTCCTTAATAATAAGATGTAATTTCGGTTGAAAATTATAACAGTTTGAATGAAAGGCACTTGAGATCATGACTTTAAAGCACCAATAATGGTTGAAGTATATAAAAGGTTACCTGCTATGCACGCAGTCATAAAACATATGGCACATCCGGCGAAGAATGCGCGCACCGCTATCTGAAAAAGAAAATATATTCCAAAGATAAATGCGTGCAAAGAACCTCAAACTCACTATACTATTAGTATCTAAGTATAATAACTATGAATGACTTAAAATGAAAGAAAGTAACATTTATTTCTCATACAAATACAAAAAAAAAGTCCTCCGCCGCGTCTGTCTGTCTGTTCGCGATAAACTCAAAAACTACTACACCGATTTTCATGCTGTTTTCACCAGTGGATAGATAAACACTTGCAAAAAACTGCCAGTCGTAGGACTGCACATAAGAAGTGAAAACAACGCCATCTGTTAACATCTTAACAGCGACAGTAGCGCCCAATTCTTTATATTTTTAGACAACCACTCGGGAACAGTACTAATTTCTGGATGAAAGGTAACGTAGCCTATGTTCCTTCTTGTATGCATGCAAAATTTCATTATGGTCGGTTGAGTATAAGGCGTGAAAATGTAACAAACAGATAGACATAGTTACTTTCACATTTACTCGTACAATATAAGTGTGGATGAATAAATCGATAAATAACTTACACTCGACAGTGTCTCTCTTTGGTTTGGCGCCATGGCTGCTATCGCTCCGATCATTATACCGGCTGACGAGGGATTTGTGAATCCGCAGAGAGCGTATGTTGCTATCAATTCCGCTCGTGGCTGAAAATCACACAGTAGAGAGACACAGGCTGATGATAAATAACTCTTTAACAAAAAATACGACTGCAAACCGTCTCATGGTCTTTTCTCATGGATGCCATTGTCAGAACTGGACCAAATTGAAATGGGACCACACGGGAAGAATCAATTTCAAGTAAAAAAAGAACCAGTCGAAAGTAATTAGGTAACAAACATAAAAAAAAACCCTATTTTGTGGAAGTCGGTTGATAAATAAACCAATCAATGAATACTAATAATAATTTTGTATGTATTAACTCCATAACTCTTAAACGAATTAATTGATTTTCATCAAACTTGGTAGACAAACATTTAGACGTACAGGACACAGGATAGACATTTTTTTCTTTTCCAACATGGGCGAAGTCGCGGACGCCAGCTAGTAAATAAATAAATAAATACTTTCAAACATTCCAAACTGCACCATCTAGTTCCACACTAAGCAACTATAATGCTTGTATTATGGATACCAGACAGTTATATATATTACATCGATTTTTTTTTTTATAAATACATACATAATTGAAGACATGAGAGGATGAAGGTGATATGTCGCATAATTCCAATTTTGAAAATATGTGAAAATATTATTTTTTCTTATTATTTAGAATGTAAAGGATAAAATATGGCACAGAATAAAAAAAATACAAAAAGATTACATACAGAGAGAAGTCCCTCCGCTTTCATTTCGCCCATTCTTTGGTAGGCCACGAACTCGTTGACCACTGTCTTCAGGCCGACCAGAGAGCCAACTCTTTCGCATTCGTACCACGGTACACCTTGGAACAAATTAAAATATCAATCATCAATCAATATTAATAATAAATATGTAAATGTAGGTATTGTATGTATGTATGCATGTATGTATGTGTGTGTGAGTATAAACTTTACTTAAATTAAAACTAAATCTATTTTTTTTTAAGTAAATTATTGTCCAAAAAAACTTTCTAGTCACAGTAATGAAAATTTTGAACTACTTACCCCTACAGTTGTTTTTAAGCTTATAATTTAAAAGTTCTATACTAAAGTTATAATCGGCTATTTTTATTTCTCTAGACATTTTTTTTTTTTTCACAAAACTTAAAAAACATTCCAATTTTAAATTTCTTGTTCGATTATATTTGAGAAGTTACGAATTCAACTGTGCAATATTGCACCTTAATTCATAAGTTATTAATTACGTTGCCCTCATTTTGGTAAAGTTGTGTTCTTTATGAGGTTAGTCATTGTCTTTCATTTAACAAAAGCTTACCCATCAGCCAGCAAAGTGGTATAAACACCTTCCCCATTATCCACTCGAGATTTGCACCCGGAAAGCCCAGCATCCCGCCACAATATCCCAAGAAACCATTGATGAAGGCGATGAAAGAAACGAAGGCCACCAAATTTGCTATGATATTGAGTATCAGTGCAATTCCATTTGTGGCTCCGCGAGTCGCCGCTGACAGCGCAGACTCATCTTGGCTAGAAGTCAAATAATAGATTGGGTCAAGATTGAGAAATTCTGTCCCTGACTCAGTCCCTGATAAGAAATCAAATTTATATGTTCGTTCTAGTATGTTAAAAGCTGATGTATAGACGCAAAATTGCCAGTCTTATGTGTCTGTTACAAGATGTACAGATTATTTATTGGGAGAATAATGCGATAAAGAGGAAAGATTTGTTTGTTTGTATAGAATAGGCTCCGAAACTAGTGGACCGATTTGAAAAATTATTTTACCATTAGAAGCCGACATTATCCCTAATGAACATAGGCTACTTTTTACCGCAGGAAAATTCTTTATTCCTACGGGAAAACGGGTAATAGGACAATGGGTAGTTAGTAAGAATTGTCCTTCCGTACTTATCTTTTTCACGTAACTTCTAAACGCGATTGGGTTGAAATTTAATATGGCTATTGCGATGGTTTCCTGGATGATATAAAAATACAATTGGACCCGGTAGGTGGCGCTGCTGTCGGTGTGTCAACTACTAAACGGCTCTAGCTCTAATAAAGAGAGGTTGTTAAGCAATATTGAAATTATATTACCTCGGAACAGGTTGAATGTTGTCAACGGTGGTAAGAGATCGTTTTGTCTCCGGCATCATTAACTTGGAGACGCAGATGGCAGCTGGAGCCGACATGACACTTGCCGTCACCAAGTGAGCTGGCTCAGCCCCGAAGCTTATGTAAGCGGCCAGTATTGTACCTGGATGGGTATAAAAAAAAACCAATCAATTTTCTGTTAAATTTATTAAAAAAAAACGCATTTAAAAAAGTGAGAAAAGTCTAAATTCTTTTACAGTTTCTAAAGTTGTGCCATTGTATATTACTTACCATGCTTATTATATATAGTATGGAACTAGATCAGTGGTTCCCAAATTTATTTTGTCTACTGCCCACTTTGAGAATAAATTATTTTTTAGCGCCCCCATTTTTTCACCTCCTTAAAAACCACTATAAGTTTCAAATTAAATTAATCAATTATTATTAATTATATATTAGCGGAGATTAAACATTAATTCTAAACGAGACTTTTACTATAACTCGCAAGAGTTAACTTGCAACCTGAGCGCAGTAGGTAATACTAATTTTAGTAGTGGTAGGGCACACTGCGTTTCGCAGCCATTTGGGCAGCCCGTCTGGCGGCAGTAACCACCAACTTACAGAATACTACCGTGTGTTAGGTTCATTTATTTTTACCAACATTGTTTTAACTAGATGGTCCTCAATTAATATATTCCAAGTCCAAAACTGTTTCTTTGCTCTATGGTTTTGCGCGAGCGAGACAGTGGGTTTGGGAAGGATGGCAATCCGGCGGCGAGAGATCGCTCTCTTGTTTCCCGGACGTGGCCGACGACGGATCGAGTTGGTGAAAAAAGGATATATGAATTGAGAGACCAGAGTGCGATAAGAGTACAATGTACGATAATTAATGTAAGGAATGTAAGAAGTAAAAATATACATTGAGTTGAGAAGTTTACACCTGCTTTTCATTGAGAGCCCACCCTGACAGAAGGAATGCTACACGTGAAATAACAGCAACATGTGCTGTTGTGTTTCGGTGAGTGAGTAAGGGATGCCAGAGCCCATTACCCCATCCCTCCCTTATCCCTTATCCTTAATCCTTGTATGGTCGGCAGCGCACTTGTAACACTAATGGCGTTGCTTGTGTTATAGGCGACGGTAGCCACCTACCATCAAGTGGACCGTTAGCCTGTCTGTCAACCTTGTCTGTCTCAAGTTAACTCTTACGGGCTACACCTGCCAATGAGAATGATTATTGAAAATCAACTTTATAGTATTAAAACAGAGTATCTTTTATTCAAAATAAAACAAACATAATCGATTCTTATATAAAAACTAATGTGAAGGATGAATCTGATGCTGTTTAATAAGTTTGTTGATATCAGGTTCCAATTTACTTAAGAACAGTCACAAGTCGAATGAATGTCTAAATGAAATTACAAATCACCCCCCAAGCCTCTACACAACGCCCCCATTTTTTTTCTGGGTTTCTTACCGCCCCCCTTTAGGCCTGCAGCGCTTACAAGGGTTATCGCCCACTTTGGGAAAGACTGAACTAGATGGTTAAATGTGTGAAGTTATTTAGTTATTTAATAGGTATATTATTAGTGTGCCCAGTCCCTGCTTAATAAACGCTAAAATTAGAGTTAAAATTAGTTTTACCAGATACCGTTGCGAATCCTGATGCCATGACGACGTGTATCTCTGAAGGTGTCAGCAGAGACAGGTACGGCTTTATTAGCAGTATAGACTCCGTCTGGTAGCAAAAGAAACATAAGAAGTAGAAATTGGAAGTATTTCCGTGTAGGTATTTGAGGCACGCTGAATATAATATTAAGGGTCTCTTTCACCAACTACAAGTAAAGTGTTGATTAGTTACTTTTAGAAATAATTTTACTTTTTATTAAATTATGCACGCAATTTACTGTATAGGCGATTTCTTTTTTTATTAATTTCCTTTTAATGTTTGGGACTTAAGTAAGAGGCCCTAAGTAGGGTCAATAAGTATATATATCCTAAGCGCCTCTTTCACCATCTGTCAAGTAGGCTAACTGTCAAAGTCACCGGTAACCGGGGATAATGGATCTGATATATTGACACTGGCAGACTCATCGTGGAATACGATGGGGCCATAACAAAAAAATTGGAATTGGACCTTTGTTTGTACGGTAAAAGTCCCAAACATTGAAAAGATAATAATAATAAAAAAAATCGTCTATCGAATGATGCAGTAAACCGAGTGCATAATTCAATAAAACAGAAAGAGTTGGTGAAAGAGGCCCTAAGTATTATACTCGTAGAAGAGTTATAGGACAAGTTTTCAGAACTACATACCTGGCTGGGGGAAATGAGGACAACCCTTAAACTAAATGTCCTTCAAATGTCTATATTAACCTAACTTACCATATCTCGGGCCACAAATTTTGTAAGGAAGTGTATCAGCAGTACCTGTAGACTAGAAACTTACCATTCCAAGAAAGATGTTGCCAACTGCGATGACACTTTCGCATACTGTCGTATCTGTAGCCGCCCTTAACAGTTGACCGAGCTTAAGGCAGAACCACTGGAGAGCTCCCCAGAAGAACAGCACTTCGACAATCATACTGAAGTAGAAGATGATTGGGAGGCTCTGTAAATATTTATTTAATCACTAGCTGGCGCCCGCGACTTCGTCCGCGTTGAAAAAGAAAAAAGTTGCCTGTGTCCTGTACGTCTAAATGTTTATCTACCAAGTTCCATGAAAATCAGTTAATTCGTTTGAGTTATGGAGGAACATACATACATACATAAAATACTTACACTTACAGATTTATTATTAGTATTAATTTATTGTCTATACTGATCTGTACTAATATTATAAAGAGGAAAGATTTGATTGTTTGTTTGTTTGTTTGTATAGAATATGCTCCGAAACTGTCCAGTAGTTTATAGTATTATAAAGAGGAAAGATTTGATTGTTTGTTTGTTTGTTTGTATAGAATATACTCCGAAGCTATTATTATTTTATTATGTTATTGTTGTGTTATGGCAATAATTAAAATGTTATCTTATCCTTTTTTTTTTTTTTTTTTTTTTTTTTTTTTTTTTTTTTTTTTACGTGGGGAAATCAGCGATCCTGATTCACTGCCAGCAATGGGGTGCTGGCAGGATATGCGGGATTTCTACCCGCTAAAACCCCACGGTGTTCCTTGGCCACGCACGCATGTGGGGCGGGAGAGAGGTGTCAACGCGAGTATTTCGTCCTGCTCTCCCGCCTGCGTTAGCCCAGATCGGGCACCTCAATGAGGTCATCAGTAGGAGGAGGGATGGTAGGCTCCCTCCTCCCCGGGTGGTAAAGTATGGGAAGACGTGCCGGAACACAAGCACGTCTTTCACCAGGGCCGGGTTGGTAGGCGAGCGGATCCCCATATCCACCCACCCTCCGGCTGATCACGGGAGCGCTTGGAGTCGGCCGTACAGCCTCTTCCGCCTCCCGGGTCGTCTACGACGGATGTCGTCAGCGAGGGCGGCATCCTCCCTCGCTCGCTCCGCCGCCTCCTTCAGCAAGAGAACTTCCTCGCTGAAGGAGACCATAGCCTGCCAGACCTCTTTGCTGCCGACCATGGACAGAACCACGGCCGACAGCGAGAGGTCTCCTCCGACAACGGAGACTAGGTGCCTCCGCTGCTGGTCCCATGCCGGGCATTCTGCCAGCGTATGCTGGGAGGTATCCTCCGGGCCACCGCAGTGGTGGCAAGAAGGCGTCGCCTCTCTTCTAGCAACGTTGCACAGATATCTGCCGAAGCAACCATGCCCCGACAGAATCTGCGCAAGTCGGAACGTAATCACGCCCTTCCCGCGTCGGCACCACTGCTCCAGGACCGGCCTGATGGCCCGGATGGTGTGCGCGCCGGCGATAGGCTCAGTGAGCCTCTCGGCCCATCGAGCTATTGCGACTCTTTGCGCCGTGCGGCGCACTTCCTCCGGCAGGGGACCAGCAACGCCCCGACTGCGAGCTATCGCACGACTTTCATAGACCGAGGACAGAGCCTCGGCCTCCAGGTCCCACGGGGGGGTACCCGCCAAAACGCATGCGGCGTCACACGATATCGTGCGATATCCGCGTATCACCCTGGTCGCCATCACCCGCTGAGGTCTTCTCAGGAGTGTGATGTTGTGGCGATCCAGGGCGTCCGCCCACACAGGCGCGCCGTAGAGCGCCATGGAACGCACCACCCCCGTGAAAAGACGGCGGCAGCTGACACTCGGTCCGCCCAGATTTGGGAGGAGGCTACCCAACGCCGAGGTGGCCTGAATCAGTTTTGGACTCAGCCGCCGGAAGTGCTCATGGAACTGCCACCTGGAGTCCAAGGTGAGCCCCAGGTAGCGCATGTGCACTCCGACGGCGACGTCCACGTTCCCAACTTTTATGCTGGCCTGCAGCGGCGGACCCTTTCGTGGACCATGGAAAAGTATGGCCTCAGATTTTTCGGGTGCCACCCGCAATCCCAACAACTCGATGCGCTTGGCCACAACAGCGACGCTCACCGTGGCCAAACTCAACACATCCTTGTAGTCGTCTGCACACGCGACGACCAATGTGTCGTCGGCGTAGCAGACGACGTGTACGTCCGGTGAGAGGGCGCCTCTCAGGGCCCAGTCAAAGCCAAGGTTCCACAGGAGCGGTCCTAGGACAGACCCCTGTGGAACACCGCAGGACATTGTCCTCTCGAGAACGGTCCCATCTCGGCGACGACATAGGATCTTGCGATCCTTCAGATAATCTCCAACAATCAGCTGGAGGTAGACGGGCAATCGGTGGAACCGAAGCGCCTCCCGTATACAGCTGAAGGGGAGGGTGTTAAAAGCATTGGAGATGTCCAGAGACACCGCCAACGCCACCCCCCCTCTGCCTACGGTATCCTGCGCAATGGTCTTGAGGCGCAGGATCGCGTCGATCGTCGATCGGCCCGCGCGAAAACCGAACTGATTGTCGGAGAGATCTGGTCCCGCCGAGGTCAAGTGTCCGGTAATGCGGCGGGCAATTATTCTTTCGAATAACTTGCCGGCCTCGTCGAGCAGCACAATTGGCCTGTATCCAGAAGGAGAGTCCGCGGGACGTCCCTCCTTCCTTAACAAGACCAATTTGCCCTCCTTCCAAATCTTGGGAAAGGACCCCGCGCGCAGGGCAGAGTCGAAGACGGCCCGCCAGCGGTCTCCCAACTCGCCCGACGCCAAGACCCAGACACGACCGGGTATCCCGTCCGGACCAGGGGCGGTGCTTTTACCGCGGAGACGGGCCATGGCCTCCTCAAATTCTCCGCTGGAGATAGGCGGAGCTCCGTCATCGTCCCCGGTTCCAGCGATCGCTCGACCGCCCATGGGCGGTGGAGTGTGCTCTTCCCGTTCGGGGAAAAGTGTGGAGAGCACGACCCGGAGAAACTCTGGGTCCAACGTTTCGGCCACGGGTGGACCGTGAGAACCGAGTTTGGCCCTGGCTGCAAGATAGGGGCGGCCCCACGGGTCTCGATCGAGGGACTCGAGCATCCTCTCGCGAGAACGTGCCTTCGCCTCCCGGATTGCGATGTTGAGTGCTTTCCGGGCTCCTCTATAGGCGTCGTAGAGGCGCGCCTCCAGCTCGAGGTCCTTGACCCTGCGCCTGCGGCACCTTGCGTATTTACGGCGGGCGGCTACGCACGCAGCACGAAGATCTGCCACTTCTTCGCACCACCAGTGCACCTGCTTTCTGCGTAAACATGGCCCGGCACGCGGCATGGCGGCATCGCACACAGCGGTCATGGCGACTCGCATGCCGATTGCTTGCTCCTCGACCGGCAAGTCCTCGCTGAGCTCTCGCGAGACCCAGTCTTGGACGATCGCCGCCTCGACAAAGAGGTCCTTGTCGAGTCTTGCCAGAGCCCAGCGGGGGAATCGCTGGGATCGTCCATCCCGTCGCCGCGGAATCTTATCTTATCTTATCCTAATCGAACCTGTGGAAGTTAGCGAAAGAAAAGTATTTAAACACATCAAAATCTTTTTAAAAGCTACTAAAAGTTAGTTAAGTATATTACTAAAAACTTACAGAAAACGCGAACACATTTTCGGTTCTAACGAGAAGATCTCCAAACACGAAAGCGGCGCCCTCTGTTCCGTATGTAAGAAATGTTGCAACCTTGAATCAAAATTATGAAACATTATTTTACTACTGCGAAAAGAAATGATTTAAAAATATGTATATTAAATTTATAAGAAACTTCCGTCGTCCGACCGGATAGGGTATGACCATCAAGTCGAGTCGAGAAAAACAAATTAAAAAACGGGGGCAGTCATGAGGACTGCCGACAAAAGTGAAAAACTTAAAACTGAGCGTCCAACGCACACGCATACAATCGGGTATTATAATATGCAATGTGTTGGCGCGATCGCGTACGCATAACAGCTGCGCGCGCGCATAACTGTGAGCATTAGCACCATTTGCATGTTGCTGACGCAAACCCATACATTTTTTCCTTACCCAAATTCGTATAACGCGGCTATAGAAGTTTTCACTTCAAAAAAAAAACACAGTGGCATTCCAGGGAGTGCCGACTACAAAAATTGTACTACCCACTACTAGTAGAAAGAGTAAGCTCTTGGTAGCTTCTCTATACTAAAAATTTTGACGACCTTTTTGGAATATCACTGGCCGTTTTCTATTTTCACTTGAAATTACTGTTTTCTTTTACAATTGTCTACACAGAGGTAACGGTAAAAGTGTCGCGAGTTCAATGGTTTTATCCCATCTTTCAGAAATTACTGTGCTCTTTTTATAATTCAAGACGTGAGTGGATGAAGGTGTTATGTCGCATTTTTGGGTTTTTTCGTTTTTTTGCGTTGATGAAGGTAATATATCCATAATATGAATGTTTAGAGACCTTAAGATCGTCGATTTAAGACATTTTTGGAATATAAAAAGTTGAGAAAGGTGTTATGTATACAGTTAATTTTAAAAAGCAAAGAGTGCAGAAAAGTTTACATTTTGTTAATGGACGAGAGAGCTATGTTCACTTTTTTTTAATTAAATTAATACTAGTGTTTACTGGCTATCATACCATTAATATTTTAGGTTGTTTACACAACTTTTCATCATAATTTAGTACAAAAAACAGATCCGTGGCGACTTATCTCAAAAATTCAATGTAAAACTTTAACCTCGATTTATTCGAAATTGGAATAATGCGACATATCACATTCATCCACTCACGTCTTCAATTGTCAACAGATAAGAGGTGTCGGTTACATTACATAACAGGTCGCGAGTTCAATGATTTTTTCCCATGTCAAAAATGCCCAACGCGCCTAAAGAAGTTAAATTTCAAAAATTAATTGTCTAATAATGTATAATTATGTATGAATTAATAAAAACCTTATCTGAAAAGCATTGAAGGGCATAACGGCCCGGCGGCCATCTTATGAATATGATTCCAAACAGGAATTGTATTAATAGTCCCGACCACACACTTCGCCAATTGACTCGCTCGGGATGACTGGAAAATGCGAAACCTATAACAGACATAGATATTGCTCATATATTTTTGTCAGGCGTTGAATTTTCCTTATATTCTGGTGCCCGCGACTGTGTTCGCGCTTAAAATTAAGAAATAATTAATAAGTATACCTAAGTATAAAACACTTTGGTCAGGTATTAGTATTTTTACTTTATTTCAAGACTAGCTGGTGCTCGCGACTTCGTCCGCGTTGAAAAGTATAAAATTATAACACTTGGTACCACTACCCTAAGCAGTTCTACCCAAATCTGATAGATGGCGCTATCAAGTGTAGTATTTATAAAATGGTGAGAGATGTATAACAAAATGTTTAATTGTTGGATTATCGAGCATATAAAAAAAACTAGGGTGTCCTTGCAACGGAATTCCTCAGACTATTATGATTATTATTGTGATATTCCTTTCTGTGAGTGTTGTATATTGTGACTAACAAATAAATAACAGTCAACAAAAAAAAAATCTTTTTTGGGTTTCTGTTCTAATGCTTAAATTCTGATTCTAGACATCTAAAAATAGTTACATTTTCATTTTTAGCTTTTAAAGTTTGCTTTTGCCTGATTTATGACGATAAGTAAGATACGAGACAGCCCATACAAACATAAGAGAAGAGAAACACTAAAAATATCCATTTTTGAACTTAATTTTTCAGTTATTTTACATATTATATTTCCTGTTGTTTATCAAAAATCTTAAATGACAAAGGCTCTAGTGTTCAACAAAAACTTTTCTAATTGTAATTGAAAATAAAAGTATGGAAATAATGTATGAATCTATCTATCATTTGTCTTAAAAAAATGCTCTAGTTTCTACAAAAGCAAACTTTGATCAAAAAATATATTTATTCCCTTATTTTTAACATAGAAGAAATCAAAATTTCATATGCAGAAGCCTGACCCAAAAATCGTGTTGACCTGTGTAATAAATAAATACAGAAGAAATCCCAATGATATACATACCCAATAATAATATCACAACAAGACCTAAAAGGGCTACCATTCGTTCGGATGAGTCTCTGGTGTCCCAAAATAAAAATAACAGTATAACACCCGCCGTTATTATACACAGAGACCACCGAATCCATCTGAAAGAATTACATTTTAATTATTTTAATAATAATAATAATAAACGTCTTTGTTTTAAACATCAATGTACTACAACTTTCTTCCTCTTCTCTTTTAATGTCTTGGCTCCATCAGATCTTCTCCGATGATTTTGCCAGTGTCATTAGTAAAAATAGCAATTTGTAATAGCCTTTTTTTTTGTGCCCGGTCTTCACCAAGGAAAGGATGGAGCTGGAGTACGAGATGGATATGGAAGTGTGCCCAGCCAACCTCAACGCGATGATAACGAGTAGCCGAAGGAATGTATTTATAGAATATTGCAAGAAAATAGTTACTAGGGTTATAAACAGAAACAAAACGTAGATTTTAAGTACTTAGTTTTAAAAAATGGGAATTGTAAATAGCTTTTATATATTGTACACAAATGTTTAATAATTTTAATTATTTATTGTTTTTAATTGTTTTATGTTGTTTTAATATTTATCATATTTTAATTATTTTAAATTGTTATTTTTTTAAATTGTTTAATGTTATTTATGGTACCCAAATTATTATTATTTTTTAGATTTTATTAATTATTATTATTATTATTGTTTTATGTGTTTTTATGTGTATAATATGAATGTCTGTGCACAATTATTTAATTCAACCCTAGGATACTAGAAATAAATAAATAGAAAGTAAGAATAGATCCAAAGAATAGGTAATAGGCGGAAATCCCACCCGCATAGCATGAATGAGGATGAATACAAGAAAGATAAAGTATGAAATATTAAAGTACGAGTAGTAAAAATGCGAGAACTGGTATGCAAGAGAAACGTAAACATAGGCTACGACCTTGAGTAGCCTTTTTTAAAATAAAAAAAGGCAAAATTGAAATTAAAAATCAAAAGTAGCAGATCCCGAGACTAGTAAGTCAAGTCAAGTCTATAATTTTTCTTAGTTTTCCAAAGCAGACCGTTTAGGCGTACTTTGTTTGGCTTGGCGCTTTGACATTCGTGACGCAAATTCCATAGTTGTAGTACTTCGATGGTTTTAAATGACCATGAGTATCGTAAATATTAGTGACATTTTGTTATAGTTTCAATATGAACTTGTAATGAAAACATGAATAATAAAATTGTTAATTGACTGTAAATTAGTTTAGTTTTAATATTATATTAAAACAATATTACCTATATTCTTTGCACACCAAATGTACCAAAGTACGTGCTGAGACGCTATTATATTATTTGTAAGGTCTGGTTATATTACCCATGTACAACAGGGAAATGAATTATTAGATTTGATGACTAAAAATATAATATATCGAAATTTCTGTCTTATTAAAATCTTAAAATATTATACATTATCCGAGTTTTTTATTTATAAGCTATCTAACATTAATACTTACACGATATTCCAAAAATATCCAAACAATTTGGTTACATATCTCCACACGTGCCTCCCAAACCAAGGTCCAAAGTATTTCTTTATTACTAAGAAGTACAGTAGAAAGAAGTATATTACGCTCAGAAATGCAATTAGACTGCCAAATCCATGGCACAGTTCCAGGGGTTCATATACTGAAAATAGAAACATACCTTTTTAAAATTTAATTTTCAATTTTAAGGTAATACAAGTCAATTTTCCTCCATACAAAACGTAGAACCCTAATTATTCCGCTTTTTTATGATTTATTTACAAAAGTAAGCATGATACCCATTTATCTTGTCGTTTTTATTTATTTATTTATTTATTTATTTATTATAGCCTTTATTTAACAACCTTTATACATACATATTTACATAAAAATTAAACATTATACAGTCCTGACACCGTTTCTTAAAGATTGTCTTGCTTTTCAGCATAGGCCTCCCTTAGAGCTTTCCACAATTTGCGATCACGAGCTTTTACCATCCAGTTCTTGCCTGCTACCTTCTTAAAATCATCTTGTCGTTAACTAGGTTCGAATGCATACAAACTTTAAAAAAAAGTATTCATGTAAAAGATATGATCCTTGAAAAATCCATATTTTAACATAAGTTTTAATGCAACTTTGGGGTTGAATAGGTCACTCTAGTTTACAAAAACTCCAAAATACTTTACATATAAACATTGATTAGTTATTCAAGAGTTCAAATAACTTTACACGAAATAGATATATGCAGTAGTTTGGTCAAAAAAAGCTTTGGCCCAAGGGTCTCTTTGTGATTTTATTTTTGGTATGAATGATTGTGCATCTCAGTCGAGTGCTGTTCCCGCGCTTTGTGCTGTGTGAGACAGGACGCATTTTAGACACGAGACCGATGAGTTCAGGCCGCCGACTTGTTTCATCTTAATCTGTCAGATTATACGATCGGCCGCCAGCATAGACATGAGGATGTTTTTTGAACAAAACACCTTACTTATAAACGCACTAGCTAGTGCTTGCGACTTCGTTAGCGCTAAAAAAGAAAAAAGTAGCCTATATTGTTTCCTGTACGTCTAAATATTTATCTACCAAGTTTCATGAAAATCCTGTAATTCGTTTGAGAGTTTTGGAGGAACATACATACATACTTACAATATCTACACTACACTTACAGATTTATTATTAGTATTGAAAACTTACCAAACTGTAAATAATAGTACAGACTGCCCAGAAAATATCCGATGATGATACCGTTCAAAATAAATAAGAAATATATTTTTATTGACGTCAAGTTCTTGCTGACCAAGTTTCCTGTTGAACTTTTGATTCTGGTCAAACTGGTCTCCAACCACCCAGACGGCTCGTGATGTAATAGTTCGTGTGTTATCTGTGAAAAATAAAGCAGAACTTAATAATAATAATAAATAAATATCTTCACATATTATATTCCACACAGCACCATCTAGTGTTATAGTAAGCAACTAATGCTTGTATATTATGGATACCAGACAGTTGATATACTACATAGATATTTTTTCTTTTGTAATTACATACATATTATAAATACAAAACATCCACGACTCAGGTACAAAGGTAAAATGTTAACACATAAACATTTTTGCCCCTACCTGGATTCGAACCTAGGACCGTTTGGTTAAGAGCTGGGGTTACAAGCTAACTAGACCAAACGTGTCGTCAAAACTAAGACAGAACCAGGGCCCCTAGCCATGAGCACACCAATTCCAACGCTCCCTTACGAAGTTAGAGAACGATAGAAAATAAAGCCCAATGATTGGTCAAAATTTTATGTGGGCGTTATAACAACCAATCACCGGGCTATATTTTCTGTCGTTTCGTCAATCTACAACGCTCCCGTTTGCACTGGGTGCTCTTGGCTAAGGGCCAAGGAGTAAGTAACTTTGTTTTCAGAGATATCGTGTTTATAAGCTCTATACATGATACTGAATCTATTTAGAATTTTTTTCTGTATGTATGTATGTATGTTTCTCCATAACTCTTAAACGAATTAATTGATTTTCATGAAACTTGATAGACATTTAGACGTACAGGACACAAGATAGGCTACTTTTTTCTTTTTCAACACGGACGAAGTCGCGGGCACCAGCTAGTAAGCAATATAACGCTTGATCTCTTGTTGCTATAACACATTGGTTAGGCGTTAGTTTTTTTATTGCATTTTAGACTAGCTAGTGCTCGCGACTTCGTCTGCGTTGAAAAGTATAAAACGCCACCTACCGTGGAGCGGATCGCTAAAAATATCACCAAGCAGTTGTCATGTTAGTCGCTTCACCGCTAGAATTTACTTTTATTTTAGATTTCCCATAGGAATGAAGCATTTTTCCGCTGTAAAAAGTAGCCTATGTTCATCACGAATAATGTCGGCTTCTAATGGTAAAATAATTTTTCAAATCGGTCCACTAGTTTCGGAGCCTATTCAATACAAACAAACAAATCTTTCCTCTTTATAATATTAGTATAGATGATCCTAATTCACACGTGAACGGTATTTTTTCTGGATGAAAAATGTACCCTAATGTCCTTCCTTGTATCCTTGACAACGTGTATGCAAAATTTTACGATGATCGATTGAGTAGTTAAGGCGTGAAAAGGTAACAGACAAAACAGATAGTTCTTTCAGTATGGAAGTATGGATAAGTAATGTAATAAATAATTGTATAGTACCTCTCCGTTTTGCGTTCCGTTCGGTTTTATTTCTTTTCTATTATTCATTTCGATTTCATTACTGCTGCTTTCCTGTAATGAAAAATATAAAAAAATTTTTCATTGTTAAGACAAAAAATTTTAGTCACAATCTTATTTCTTATAATACTAATATTATAAAAAGAAAAGATTTGTATTTTTGCATATTTGTATATTATCAAAATTACACTTTTTAGAGGAGAGCTAAACGAAAAAAATTAAATAATTTTTTGTCTATTTTTTTCCTATTAGATAGGTATATAATCCACTAATATTATAAATGCGAAAGTAACTCTGTCTGTCTGTCTCGCTTTCACGCCAAAACTACTGAACCGATCACCATGAAATTTTGCATAGACGTTATCAGAGACATCAGAAAGGACATAGGATACATTTTATCCAAGAAAAAAGTAATGTTCCCGAGGGATTATCTAAAATACTTATAAAACTGTAACTAACTCCTGGCCCAATGTGTTATAGCAACAAGTTGTCAAACTTTGTAATTGCTTTTATATTTTTAATTTATCATTGCGTACGAAGTCGCGGGCACCAGCTAGTATCAAATATATATAAGTATATTACATCGTCAGAAGCGTATTTTTAAATAGCATTATTTAATGCTTTAAGTAATTTTATAATAAACTGAATACTAGAAGTGATATAAGCATATAAGTTACTTTTGAATATATTATACAAAAATGATTATAATATACTAAATATGGAATAAAACAACCATAAGTCTTTTTGCAACATACAATATGAAGGATTGATATTGTATTTTCGCAATAAAAACACATTTTTGGATTTTTTTGTTTTATGGCCCAGAGTTTTCAACAGACTTCCAAAAAAGGAAGAGGTTCTCAATTTGAGGCGTTTTTTTTAATGTTTGTTACCTCGTAACTTTAGACTGGGTGGAACGATTTTGATGATTTATTTTTTATTTGAAAGCCGATGCTTCCCGTGTGGTCCCATTTCAATTTGGTCCAGTTCTGACAATGGCATCCGTGAGAAAAGACCATGAGACGTGAAATGGTAACCTTGACCTGATGCTGCAGCATCAAGTAGTCTGCGGAATACCCAACTCCTCAACAACTTGCAGCAGATATAACGTGTTTGTGGTCTTAATAAGAATGTCTTGGGTTAGTTTATGCTATTTAATTACCTAAGTATAGCTTGTGAAATAATCAAAGGTAATAATGAATCAATTTTTAATAACTCGTAGGTAACACGAGTTCAAACGTTTTATACTAACAGCTGATAAAATTTAATTGTCAATAATCTTGCTGACGTCTTAAATTCCACTCGACGATAATACTTTATTATGAACTACACAATTTTTATCAATTTTATCTTTTATACTTAATTATAAGATAATTTTATAAAGCACACCTCCTGTAGACATCCATATACTAATATTATAGAGGAAAGAATTGTTTGTTTGTTTGTAAGCGTTGAATTGGCTATGAAACTACTAGGCGGATTTGAAAAATTCTTTCACTGTTGGGAAGCCTATGTTTCAGCGAGTAATATAGACTATATTTTATGAAGTTATGCGGGCGAAGCCGCGTGCAACAGTTAGTCGTTAATAATTGTCATCTTAGCTTACACTAGCCACCTTAAGGTGGCTTAAGTGGCGTAAGTAACTATATTCACAAACACACTAGCCACTTTAAGGTGGCTTAAGTGGCGTAAGTAACTGTATTCACAAACACACTAGTCACTTTAAGCTGGTTTAAGTGGCTCAAGTAACCATATTCACAAACACACTAGCCACATTAAAGTGGCTTAAGTGGCTTAAGTGACCTTAAGTCTGTCCTTAAGGCTTAAAGGTCTAGTTACCAGGTCATAAAATTCCAAAAAAAGACCACCTGATAAGGACTTTGGGTCGACGGTGGATCTATTGGATCTATTGACTTAAATAAAAAAAAATACGCTTACCGCCTCCTCCTTCTGGGTATTTTGGGGGTGAACTTCAGCCATTTTCTATAATGAAAATCTTCACAATTTTCCTAATCGCTGATAATTTTCACCTGATCACTGGCAAAGTGTATTTGCTTGACAGGAGGCCTTTGTCGTTTCGTAAAGTCATTGTTTATCTGAAAGAGAATTAATGAATTGAAATAATGATAAGATTATCATGTCCTACTCTATAAAAAATATTATAGTGCCTGTAATATATAAAAGTACAGTACAGGTAAGTACTAGTAATATTATAAATGCGAATGTTTGTGAGGACGTATGGATAACTGTTGTTGAACTCAAAATGAAATAAATAAATAAATTTTTGGACATTTATGATTCACCACGGTTGTTATGCTATGCTAAATACGTGTATAAGTAGGTAATGGTAACAGGAAAGTATAAAATATGTTTAAATACCAGTTTGGGTTTAGTCACTATAGTATGCTTCTCAGTTCTTAGCAGTTTGCCATGAACTACATTCATTTGACCGAAAAATTGAGTTATTTTGTGCGAATTGATAACTAAACAGTCGTTTATATAAGTATTTGTAATGTCTAAAGAAATCAATATATTTAATCTTCTTCTCTTCTTGTCTATATATATAAAAAAGGCAATATATGTATGTATGGACTCCAAAACCGCGGAACCAATTTTGATGAAATTTTAAGACAATCTTCAGAAAATCCTGTGATGTTTGGTAACGATTGGACGCGGATGAAATCGCGGACAAAACCTAGTAATTATATAAAAGGCGATGTGTGTATGTATGTACAAAACAGTTGAACCGATTTTGATGAAACTTTTTGATGAACTTGATGAAAAGCTGAACCCGGCCACGATTCACTGAAACTCAGTCAGCAACGTACCACAGTTGCGATAACAACGGTCAACTTATGACATTATAATGTATTTTTTATAAAAAAATAGAATTCCGTTGGTATATTTGAGATTCCGTTGGAATATTGTAATGTTTTTTCCAAAATATTGGAATTTCTGTCGTATATTTTATTTTATTTTCGCGAGTTGAAAAAGTGCCGCCAATGTTTCCTCGCATTCTCATTCTAGTAGTCATTCTTTCCTTCTTTTGTTTTCATTTTTATCGTGTGATCTCAAATACACGATTTAAATGTTTTTATTATTATGAATGCTACAGTATTTTCTTTAAAAGACAATCGACAGATCCTTCACAATTACTGTGTTAACAATGTATCTCTAATTTAACTCAACAAGTCAATTAAATCTTAGAAAAAAACTAAAAGAAAATTCCTTGCCGGGTTCAGAGAGGTTTCATTGAATACGGCGTTTTCATTTTCAAAGGGAAAATGGCTAGGAAAATAGAGAAAATGGCTAGGAGTATTGTCAAGCTTCTACGTCTAATATAAGACTAGGTTTTGCCCGCGACTTCGTTTGCGTCCGATCGCTACCAAACTTCACGAGACTAATCTGAACAAATCTGAATCTGCAGATTGTCTGAAAATTCCATCAAAATCGGTTGCAATGTTGTGTAAAAATTTCAAGTTGATCCGTCGGTTTTCGTGTGTTCAAACCATACACAAACGAACACAACATTTTTATATATTATATAGATTTGCATAAAAATATTGCACCCGTTCGAAGTCGGGGGCGGGTCGCTAGTTGTAAGGATAAATGATAACGGACAAGCATAATAGGGAAATCCCTTTAATCGCTCACATATACTTATGTAGATGTATTTCAACAAACACGAAAATTACATATAATTTCATTATTATCATATTCTACTTACTTTATCTACATTAGATATAATTATATTAGGTGGGCAATCTGCCTTTAAATCCTTCCATATAAGGTATCTGTCATATCAATGGACATTTTTTTAATTTAAATAGGTAATTGCTTTGATAAAACAGGTGGTTATTCATTAGTAATCTGTTTGATACGTGTTAATTTTTCAACGTTTTTCTTTCATATTCAAAAATACAAAATATCTTAATTTATCAAATACAAGCGTCCCGGCCCGGGCTTCGCATCTATTTATTTTTATATTAAAAACACAAAACCCTCGTCACTTGCTCTTTTTCTTAGTAAAAAGGCAAAATCCTGGTCTGGATTTGAAAAGTAGTGGTAGGGCACACTGCGTTTCGCAGTCATTTGGGCAGCCCGTCTGGCGGCAGTAACCACCACCTTACAGAATACCACCGTGAAATAACAGCATTATGTGCTGTTGTGTTTCGGTGAGTGAGTAAGGGATGCCAGAGCCCATTACCCCATCCCTTCCTTATCCTTTATCCTTAATCCTTCTATGGTCTTCTAAGTCGGCAGCGCACTTGTAACACTTATGCCGTTGCTTGTGTTATAGGCGACGGTAGCCACCTACCATCAAGTGGACCGTCAGCCTGTCTGTCGACTTTAACATAAAAAAAAATAATAATAATAATTTAGAAGTTAGTGGAGAATAAGACAGAAAATAGAAATAGACCCTATTCTCTCATCTCTGGTTCCCGAGGGATCAACAAAAAAATAAAAATCAACGCTTTGCCAAAAATATAACAACAATGAATAAAATGTAAGGTGTTATTTCATATTTATATTGCTCATAAATCTACATATATCTATACTCTATACTAATATTACATAGAGGAAAGATTTGTTTATTTGTATTGAATAGGCTCCGAAACTACTGGACCGATTTGAAAAATTCTTTCACCATTAGAAGCCGACATTATCCGTGATGAACATAGGCTACTTTTTACCGCGGGAAAATGCTTCATTCCTACGGGAAATCTAAAATAAAAGTAAATACTAGCGGTGAAGCGACTAACATGACAACTGCTTGGTGGTATTTTTAGCGATCCGCTCCACGGTAGGTGGCGTTTTATGTTTTTTAACGCGTACGAATTCGCGAGCACCAGTTAGTCATAATACATATATATACAAATATACCACTACTATGGTGTATCCATCCATACTAATAATAAAATAATGTGTAAGGGTTGATAATGGAGTAAGTTACATTGTTTTCAGAGATATCGTGTTTATAGGCTCTATACATAATACTGAAACTATTTAGAATTTTTTTCTGTATGTATGTATGTTCGTCCAAAACTCTTAAACGAATCAACTGATTTTCAAGAAACTTGGTAGATAAACATTTAGATGTACAGGACACAGGATCTATAGACTACTTCTTTCTTAGACTACGCTAGTACATTATATAATTCATATATTCTACGTTTAGGTATTACTATAGACAAAAATACTCTTACAAAAATATTTCTTGCCTTTACCTTAACAACATTGTTAAAAATACAAGGAAAAATTATCGACTTTAAAAGATAGGTATATATTATTATATCTTATGTATACTAACGGATACGGACTTCGTCGACAAATATTTATAAACTAGCTAGCGCATGCGACTTCGTCTGCGTTGCAAAAGATAAAAGTAGCCTATCTTGTGTCTTGTACGTCTAAATGTTTATCTACCAAGTTTCATGAAAATCAGTTAATTCGTTTAAGAGTTATGGAGGAACATACATACACTTACAGATTTATTATTAGTATTGATTATTTATAGCCTATGTTTTTTTCTTACGTATAACCTATATTACTGTAAAAGCACATCAAAATCTGTTAAGTAATTTTTGCATGAAAGAGTAATAAACAATACAAACGAACAACAAAAATCCATACAAATCACTCCTCACTAACTTCTATTAGTTCGCGTAACTTTACTCGCTGATAATGTAGTTTTTTATTTTTAAAATCGGTCCAGTAGTTTCGGACCCGGAGCCTATTCAATTCAAACAGAAAAACAATCAAATATTTCCTTTTTATAATATTAGTATAGATAAATTGGGCAACTAACGTTTTTCCAGGATAAAATGTATCCCATATTTTTAAACCAAATCAGCAGTTTTTACAAACATACATACAAACTTTAGCATTTATAATAATAGTAAGTAGTTTTGTTATTTATTAGTATTTATAAAAAAAAAAGATTTAAACAGAAAAAATGTCCCTTAATTGTTTGTTACAAGATAATCAATTTATTATTGATATTGTAAAAATACTTGCCTCTTAATAACTTTTTCAATTTTATAAAACAAATTACTTAAGTATAATCACAAATTCAATGTCCTATTTTTAAATAAAATAAAAAACACTATATTTTTTTTAATTAAAAATAAAAAAAACAAATTAAACAACTCGGTAAATTAAGGCTATAAATAAATCAAGCGCTCGTTACGAATGAATGCGCGTTACTGATTGAAAATACAGCGCAAGGCGAAGAAGGCATCGTATCGTATATAGCCTTGTTTTACGCGCCATGAATACATATTATTATCTATTCAGACTTGCATAACAGATAATGAATTTATTTACTTTTTAATTTTAACGCGTAATAAAACTACTTTGTAATTGAATTCGAAGAACCGCTTCATTTAAATAGGGATAAAGGTAAGCGTCGACTAGGCGGAGCGCGTCGGATCGCATCGCATCGCTTGTCTAATTTTGTACTAGCTGTTGCTCGCGACTTCGTCCGCGTTGAAAAATAAAAAAGTAGCCTATCCCGTGTCCCGTACATCTAAATGTTTATCTACCAAGTTTCATGAAAATCAGTTAATTCGTTTAAGAGTTATGGAGGAACATTACATACATACATACAATGATTAGTATTGCAGAATCGCATCGGCAGGCTTATTATCTAAACACCTCAGAGCTGAGCAACAGGCGAAAAATTTGTGCAATATCACACTAAATCGTATCACGTAGCTCATAACACTAGTGTGGTTTGCGTAATTTAGTGTGATATTGCACAAATTTTTCGCCTGTCGCTCAGCAGACGCATTTAGATAATAAGCCTGCCGGCCCGTCTAGTCAACGCTACCTGCGTTACACGCAACGGATACACGCGCACGCATTTAACAGCAAATAGTAATTTGACCTACCTATAGATTTTTATAGGTATCAATAGATTTCTATAGGTAGGTGACAACACAATGCGGCTTGGCCGATCCGCCGAGCCCGTCTAATGGACGCAGTATGAAAATAATGCGATCCGACCCGTTGCGGCCCGATCCGTCTCTAGTCGACGCTTACCTTTAGTTAACAAATCTTCCATCGGACATACAGAGGTTGGGACAATTTTTTGGGATACATTGTATGTTAAGTACTTATTATTTAATCATACTGCAAAACAGATAATGAATTTATTTACTTTAAAATTTTTAAGGCTTAACAAATTGACAAAGGCTTGACAGAATACATACCATGACTTCATTGCGGACGAAGTTATTAAGACGAACAATTACCGGAAATACTCGTATACCCTGAAGGACGGTACGGTCGACATATGTCGGGCATGATTTATTTTCCACTGTACCATCAAGGGAACAGCTAAGGGTACACAGGAAAACAAGGGATGCCAACATCCTGGAGAGACACTCAGGCATATTATTTCCGGTTGTGCTCATCTTTCTAACGGCGAGTATTTGCACAGACATAATCAAGTAGCCGGGATCATATATCAGCAACTTGCTCTTCGATACGGTCTTATCAAATCTGAGGTGCAGTACTAACTACTACAAGTACGTGCCTACGCCCGTTCTTGAAAATAGTTCTCTACTGGGATCGACCTATAAATAATCACCCTAGCCAAGAGCAAACCAATGCAAACGAGAGCGTTGCGTATTTAAGTACGAAACGATAGAAATAAAGCCCAGTGATTGGACAAAAATTTATGTGGGCAAAATCAAAATATTTATTTATCAATTAGGTTTCTACAAGAAACTCTTATGATCATCATTATAAATTTAAATTTACCAGGGTTTCGAAAACAACCGTTACAATAACCAATCATCGAGCTTTATTTCTATCGTTTCGTAAATACGCAACGCTTCCGTTTGCATTGGTTTGCTCTTGGTTAGGGCCATTCGACCATCATCGTCCCGAAAGTCGTACCGGCGAACGGTCTTATAGCGAAGAGCCTCGACCAACACCTCAAGATGCTCTCACTAGATGGCTGGGTCAAAAGACAGATACAAAAGGCGGTACTTCTTGACACGGCTCGAATTGCCGCCGCGCCGGTAGCTTGGGCTGGGCCTTGTCTACTTGCCTACTTGTTTGTTGCGCAATATTGCACCTTAATTCATAGGACATTAGGTTGCGATCATTTTGGTAAAAAATGTGTTCGCTCTGAGGTTGGTCCATGCCTTAATTATTTATTTAACGAAAGTAGGACTTTTCAAATCTGTCTCACAATAAGGTATCTAATATTTTTTTGCATCTAGGTAAAAATTTTTGGTAGTCAAGTACCGGAAAATTGCTCATTCAATTTTATACAATGAACAACTAGCAAACATTCCCACGACCTTAAAACTTTAAACATTAATATTCCTAGGTAGTTAGTATATAGTTATCTTTGGCAGATACCTGTTAGTGTATAAACTATGAAGACACGTTCAAAACATTGCTTAAATAGTTACAGATGTTTCAATATATTTGTACCTATACTTACGACTCAGTTAAATAAACTAAATTAATTAAGTAAATGGACGAAGTGATACTGGTTCTCTAACAGACAGAAATAGCCACTAAGCGTATAATAATAAATAAGTAAATAGTAGGAGAGCCAAAGAGGAGATTTCGGGATTTACTCGAGTGCGTCAGATTAAGCTATGGTAGATTAATTACACGCTGAAAAGTATGCATTTTAATAATCTGACGATTTGAGCGTGACGAAAGGAAATGGGAAGGACACAAAGTTACAAAAAAAATTGTCACCTTGACATTCACGAGCGCGTCAGATTAAGATATGGTGGGTTAATTTTACATGCTGCAAAGTGTGCATTTTAATAAAATGACGATTTGAGCGTGACGAAAGGGAATGAGAAGGACACAAAGTTGCCTGGATTACCTGGATAAAATTGTAGGATACATTTTATCCTTGAAAAATGTTCGATTCCTATGGGATTTACAAAAAACTAACTACGGCGCGTACGAAGTTGCGGACACTTTATTTTACAGACTATATTTTGAAAAAATATATGTTTAAGAACCATATATTTAATACATTTTCAGATATGTATTGTATATGCCTTAAAGAAAAGAAAATTACACATAATGACATCATGTAATGCGTAATAAGCCTCCATTTTAATGATTGGACTTGAATTTCTTGCGTGCATTCAAATTTAAGTGAGTCGACTCGAAACTGGCTCATTAACTTTGTTTTTGCAGTAATAACACATCTCCAAACAGGATGATATTTCTGAGAATCGATTCGAGAATTTTTGACAATGTTTTAGGTTTCGGTGAAAACGATAAAAACACAAAAAAAATTAACAAGCTTATGTTACAATACAAGCGTTGTTCTTCTGCGCAACGTACCTTGAGCACCTTTCATATTTGAATTTCTATATTTAAATTCAAATTTCAAATTAAAAATTATATGTAGGAATAAACTGACATACACACCTTCATTTGTAGGTACAGTCAGAATCAGATACTTATATCGGATCTGTTTAGGTACTCAAATAAACTACACGCTTTGAGGACCATGCAATTAAATATATATCTACACTACACTCCAAAGTAATGGCAATCTAATTAATGTGAAAATCCAACGCGTCAAAAATATCTAAACACTCGTTAGTATGTCATTATTTTCTATGCGATATTTTCATAATAATAATTGAAGACGTGAGTGGATGAAGGTGGTATCTCATTTTTGGTTTTTTTTGCATTGATGAAGGTAATATGTCCATATGAATGATCACAGACCTTAAGATCGTCGAGATAAGACATTTTTGGAAATTAAAAAGTTCAAAAAGGTGATAACTGTACATATAAGTACAGTTAATTTTAAAAAGCAGAAATGTCTACTTTTATTAATGGAGGAGGGAAATATGTATGACGTATGACTTTTTAAATTAAATACCTAATATAAGTGTTTTCTTGCTATCATACCATTAATATTTTAGTTTGTTTACACAACTTTGCATCATAATTTAGTACAAAAATCAGTTCTGTGGCGACTTATAACAAAAATTAAAAGTAAAACAAAATTGCAATTATGCGACATATCACCTTCATCCACTCACGTCTTCAATTACCTACAGTACAGGCAAATTAAGCCGAATATCGGCATAATCAGTGTAGTTTTGGATATTGGTACAATCATACCTTACGGTATCAAGATGAACATATGGAACGTAATATGCAACATAATCACAGCCTGTATGTAAGGTAATGTCCAAATTTTTTTTAAAAAAAAACCTCATTCTAATACGTAATATTTATTTAATCTGCATTTTACAACAAATTTAAACTTTCAATATATTTTTAACTATTTTTAACACTACACAAAAGGGAATGCATCATGCTCACAGCACACACAGTAAATACATAAAAACAATAATGTAATACAGTTTTACATAAATATTATACTCAACTAAGTAAGTACTTACATAATATGTATAAGCTATCACTGTTAATTAAATCGATAATGCTGTACGAAATAAATTATCACCACTTTTTAAAAGGACGAAAAGTCATGGGACATAATATTTCACTTTATTATTCTTTGCCTGTTAAAATAAGTATAATTTTATTATGATCAAAAATTCTTTTATTATTCAGAATTGAACGTTTTAATAAACTTCAATATATACTTATATTATAAAAAGAGAAGATTCGTGTTTTTGTATGTTTGTAATAAAAAAAAACTCAAAAACTATTGGGACAGATTTTAAAAATTCGAACACCTGTAGGAAGCTACATCACCTATGTTACAATAGGCTATCTATACTAATATTATAAAGAGGAAAGACTTGATTGTTTGTTTGTTTGTATAGAATAGGCTCCGAAACTAGTGGACCGATTTGAAAAATTCTTTTACCATTAGAAGCCGACATTATCCGTGATGAACATAGGCTATTTTTTACCGCGGGAGAATGCTTCATTCCTACGGGAAATCTAAAATAAAAGTAAATACTAGCGGCTTGGCCCGGGACATAGCGCCATCTATCCAAAATACGGTAGATGACGTTTTATACTTTTCTACGCGGAAAAAGTCGCGTGCAACAGCTAGTGAAACATATTTTGGAAGTTATAAAAAGATATTCTCTTTAAGTACCGACATGATTAATTAATTCAATTAATATAGGTAGTAATAAAACTTAAATATTGACTTTCCTATATTACTATATTACATCATTTTCTTGTGCACTGTCGTTATCGCGGTATGATAAATGAAATATTATGTACTTGTTTTTTAAATTGGAAACAATTTCGCAACAATGGTGAAACAAAACCAATATGTGTTCATTTCTAGCGTTGACTTATGGTATTACGTGGTTTTGTGGTCAACAATTTATTATATCATTTATTAGCTGTTGCACGCTATATAGTAAAACTGATTAAAAGCGATTTAAACTCCTTCTTTTATGGGTCAAAGTTTACGGTCTTATGTAACGCCTCCCCTAATGAAAATTTTTAACATCCAACTAACTAATTAATAATCAACTGGTAAAGAGAATGCATGAAAATAAATGAAGCAATCAGAAGAAATCAAAAGGAATGAAAGAATGAAAGGATGAAATGAGGAATGAAGCTACGCGCCTACATAACTACGTGGCGCTTCACCCTCTACACCTAAACCTTCGGGACTACAGCGCTACGTAGCACAGCTCTACGCTGAAGTCTACGTAGCTTTCCTGAAACACCTTCCTTCCTTCACACACTCATACTTGCATACTTATAATATTTACTTATAAGAATATTTACTAATTTTCTTAATACAAATTAAGATGTATTTTATTGGCATTGTGATCGTCTAATAGCGGCAGAGCTCTACGTTATGTTCAATAGTAACCCACTGATTCTTTGTAGAGGTACGTAATACTTTGTGCTAAACTGTTTAATGAAATTAATAGGAGAATTTAATGAATTTAAAGAATTTAATGAACTTAATGAATTTAATACTCTAGCATGGATCTACTAAATGTTAATAAGCTAATGAGATTTATATATTAATCAGATAGTGAAAAGAAGTTATATAAAATAGGGTTAGGTAGGTTTCACTATATTGACTAGTGAATCTTTAAGCCATCAGGCTAAAGGAATTTAAATAGGAACCCATTCTATAACGAAAGGGTTAAGGATACTCGCACCGCCAGACCGCCTCGCTGGATGCCCACTTTTCACTCGCGACTAACACACTTAAAGCTATACCTAATTTCTTACAAAAGTCACACCAATAAAATTAATTATGTCACACAATTACTACTTCTAAATACTATGTAAACTTTAAATACTATTTTACTTTAAGTGCTAAATGCTACCTAACTCACTGATTCTAATAATAAAATTCAACACTTGATATCGACAAGAGAATAAAATGCAATTAACCCGACATACAAAGAGTTACGGCCTCTCAGTATTTCTCCGCGTACTCTGGCTTTCTTGGCTTCGCGTAACTAATTCCCGTTTTACTTCTATCAGAGCCCGAACGCCCGTCCTACTCCTATCATAGCCCGGATGCCAGTCCCCGTATCCTGCCTCTATTCCTTCCACGAGACCTCTGTCTTTCGCGCCTTTTTAACCACGTCACCAATTTCAACCAATCGACGTGTTTCCAGCCTGTCCCCACGCCGATCTATTCCCAAGATCGATCCCACCAATTTCAAATCACGCCCATCTCCCCTGTTTTAATGCAAACCCTATATGCATCTCTCTTGCACTCATATTACAACCCTTAACCTTATACTCAACACTATCTACATCCCTTTCGCACTCATCGTACTTCCCTTAGTTTTGACATAAAAAATATTGAAGTTATTAGAGACCCCTGGACCAAGCGTTTCAATTTTATAATAATATTTTATTGTATGGAGAAAACTATGATTTATTTCTACACTAATATTACCGATAAATCTTCATAGAAAGAATAATTTTATTTTGCCTTAATCCAATATTATTCATTCAAACTATATTACCTAATTGCTCCTACTACAGTCTAGATAAGGCCTAATATATTAACTATTAGTGAAATTCGGTCTAAGCTATATTTGCCCTACATTAAACTTCTAAACGAATATACACATAATAAAACAAATCTAATATTTTTATTACGGAACCAAATACTTCACACATATTCTCAGTACGCTTTCTCTTTTTTTTTTTTCTTTCCCACGTTTGGCGACACTTCGATGGTGGAACAGCTCTCGAACGCATTGTAAGCAATAAATTACAGAACTTAATTGTTTAAAGTTTCTAACAAAAAATCAAAATCTTCGCGACACTTCGATGGCCATAAATCGACCTTCGTTCAGCTCTCAAACAGCAACGTATTGCAAGCAATAAATTACAGATCCTAATTGTTTAAAATTTCTAACAAAAAATTAAAAATCTCTCGTGGCTAATTGCTAACACTTTTGTATTTCAATTTCAAAGAAGGACACGCAACGTATGGCATTTTGGTTTATTTATTGCTTGCAGCTGTTATTTTAGGCGCGCAAGTCGTCAATGGTCAATTTTTGGAAACAATAACTTAACATTTCTATGAAATCCCTTTTTTTTTGTTTCTGCCTGCCGTTTCGTTCCGTCCGTGCATTCCCACGCAAGGCAATTTTAATAATATAATTATTTAAATAATTTCGATAATCTAATGCGACGCAAGGTCGTTCCGTTACACTTATAAGAAAAAAACTACCTCAAATAAAATCAGAGCGTTATCTATAAATAATTTTAAATGTGTCATTAAAACTAAACTCCTCTCGAACATTGAGATACGTACTAGAGAAGCCATCTCAAACAAAAGTCTTAGTGCACTTGCAAAGAGCAAAAGTGTGTACTTGCAAGTGAGAGGTGATTCTTTGGACTTTATTTGTATTTCCCGAGTTGTTTAAACAGTACCTTAGCACACATGAAGGCATATTTAATTAAAAAGAACACAGAACACAAGCGTATCGTCGCTAGCCAGACTCTTTAGAGTTTTAGTTGGAGCCAGCTGGCTCTAACACGTGTTGCAAAGAATCTGGTTGCAATGTCTTCTCTAGTACGTAGTACATATTATCTCAATGCTCTCGAAAGGATATTATAAAATCAATGATTTTATTTAAGCGATAAAAAAGACTGGATTTAAGCGATTAATTACTTTAATTTTGTTAAAATTATGTGATATTTTAATTTATATTTGATGATATTCATTTTATATTTTAATGATGACAAAAAGAATAGTATCCCGAGTTTCTTTCGGGGTTTCTTCTCAGGATCGTTATCTTGGCTTTTATCCGAAACCTTGGTAAATTTAAATCTATAATGACGAACATAAGAGTTTCTTGTAGAAACCTAATTGATAAATAAATATTTTGATGATTTTGATTTCATTTACTTCGTCCGCGTAACTTTACAAAATACAGTACTATGTTACTCGCCGATAATATAGCTTCCAAGAAGTGAATGAATTTTTCAAATCGGTCCAGTAGTTTCGGTGCTTTTTTCAGTTCAAACAAACAATCAAATCTTTCCTCTCTATAATATTGGTGTAATGTTCAAATCGCCTCATGGTCTTTTCCCCTGGATGCCATTGTCAGAAATGGACCAAATTGAAATGGGACCACTCGGGAGGCACCAGTTTTCAAATAAAAAAAGAATCATCAAAAACGTTTCATCCAGTCGAAAGTTATGAGGTAAAAAACATTTAAAAAAACGGAGGCAGTCATGAAGACTGAAACAGAAGTGAAAACTTAAAATTTATATCAAAGTACATAATTTACGACAAAGAAAAAATACTATTTTAAAAATTTTTGTCTGTTTGTACCAGCTTTTAATCTCCGAAAAGGCTGGACCTATTTTGACGAAACTTGCACTGGCAGATATTGTCTGATCTTATAAGAAGTAACTTATATACATAGAAAAAACATAATATACATAGACACATAAGCAGTGTCCAGATATTAAATTGGTTATTTCCTAGGCAATACATTGGTAACCTAGCAAAATTATGTCCCGGACTTTTCGTCGCCTATATTATGAGCAACTATATTATATTCTTTTTTAAAAACTTAGTAACATGGATATGCGATATATTGCTTTGAGATATATGTATACCTATAGATATCTATATATTTTTAAGGGGAATATACGAAACTTTAAAACTTCATATATAGAACTGATCTGAGATTGAAAATCTGTTATATTTTTATATTAACACAGGCTAGGGCCATTTGATGGTAGGTGGCTACCGTCGCCTATAACACAAGCAACGCCACAGGATTGAGGATAAGGGAAATGGGCTCCGACAACCCTTCCTCACTCACCGAAACACAACAGCACACATTTCACGGTTGTCCTCTGTATGTAAGGGGTGATGGTTACCGTTGCTGGACATGCTGCCCTAATTATTACTGAGTAACGCACTTAGGAGCCTTTGCCAATTGCCACTTCAGGCTTTTATGAACATTTTAAATATTTCGTCAACTCCCCTATTAATAACGAATTCAACTTTCTAAACATATAAAGCGAGGCCAACGAGACAATGCAAAGAATGTAAACAAAAATTCAAGTGTTAACAATAAAACATACAACGCCGCCCGCTTGGTGTGAGGGAAAAGAACAGAGGGCCACTTGGTGTAAGGGACTAGGACAGGGGAACGCTTCGTGTGATGGAAAAGGACAGAGGGCCGCTTCGTGTTAGGGAAAAGGACATAGGGTAGCTTCGTGTGAGGGAAAAGGACAGAGGACCGCTTCGTGTGATGGAAGAGGACCGAGGTCCGCTTCATGTGATAGAAATGACAGAGGGTCGCTTCGTGTGAGGGAAAAAGGACAGAGGGCCGAGTTTGCATTGTCTCGATGGCCTTACTATAGTCAACATACAAGCAGATATAGTATTATTTAGAATAACATGAAATGTTCAAATTGAGCACTTAACGCGGGAAGATTTATTTTATATTTAAACATGGAACATATAATTTTTAATTGCCTATACTTATAAATAAACTAAATAAGTTTTAAATTTATATATTGGTTTAAGTTTTATTTTAAAATAAACTTTTTAAACAAATCATTAACAATGAACCTTTACATATTAAATGAAATATTAATTTTAATTTTTAACATAACTTGGATGGAATGAAAATACATAGATATAATTTAATACGAAAATTTTCTTCACATCTAGACTCACTACATTTAAAATTATCAGAATACTGAATATGACAAATGTACCGTATAATTTAATCAGCTTTATTAGTTAAAAAAGTAAATTAATATAAATTTTGTAATATAAAACACAAATTATTTATTATTTAATATGTCAACAGTCTGTTAGACGTTCTAATTTTATTGTATACAATAAAAAGAAAACACACACAAATTTTATAAATAATAGTAAGTAATAAATAAAAAAACAATCTTCTATAATATTTATTATTAGCACTTCATCCCTCTTAATGCGACTTCAGTATCAAAAATCATAGCACGCAAACAATTTTCAACCTAAATTCAATGGCGTAAGAGTTCATTTTATTTTTTTAACTAAACGAATCATTGCTTCGACTAATTTAGCCTTCCTATTTCTAAATCAAAAAGACATAGGCTAAAACTATTGTAAGTTTCTATTGTATTGTAAAGCTATGTGTTTCTAAAATTGACATATCTATTGAATCTGATGCGTCAACGAAAATTGAACCATATCTTTATATAGGAATAAAGTCTATTCTTACCTTTATTAACGATACAATATATTATTATTTTTATATTTTCTACTTTGTTACATTTCGTCAGCAACCTTAACATCAAAGGCGTTTGGTCGATTTTACTTCAACAAATATTTCTATGAATGAAAGTTTTTTTTTTTAATAAAATAATATTAATAATTGAACTCAAATCGATGGCACAAAAAACAGTATATTATATATGATTTTCAAAAAAAAAACAATAATAATGCCATAAAAAACATTAAGTACATACACGATTACTCTAAAAATATAAAAACTATTTGAAATAACAAATAAAAATTTTAATATAAAACGCAAAAATACGAGGAACTTTGCTTTATGGAATGTATATTTTTTTTAAAAAATTGTTTACTTCCGTAGATGGAAGCAAAAAGATAGATTAGTGACTCACTATCAGTGTGTGGACCTGATGAACTGAGTCCAACGAACTCATTCGTTTCATTCGGTCACTCAAAGGACATCTTCTTGCATACTACTTACACAGTGGGGATAAATAGGCATTTAATTTTATGCAGCACATCTGTTTTTTTGCTTTCATCTAAGTTTACTCCCGACGTCCCCGCCAACATTCTCGCAAGTAGATACTTAACCTGAGATTTTCTTTTCTCAGGCTGGGAATTTATTTATTTATTTATATGGTGTGATGGTGTGGCCAGTGTATAAATAAATATTGAGAAAAAAATCCAACGTCCCCACCGGTGAGACAGTTAGTGGGAATTGTGGGAGTGACCATTAAACAAAAAAAAAACTCGCATAATATTATCCACCATTAATTTCAATAATCACGCATATAGGGAAAATACCCAATTATTGGCACTTTAAGAAATACGACCATTTATTGGCACCTTTCGACCTATTTGTCATTTGTTCAACTCAAATAAAATTTGAAAGTTCGACAACGTTTAAATCATTTGACTGTTTAGTGTTAGCAATTCTCATAAAGCTAAGATTTATTTCTTTTTTGAGGGAACACATTTTATGGAATAGAATTCTTGTTTTTTAGTGAAAAGTTTAGGGTGCCAATAAATTGGGAGGGGTACCAACATTAGGTCATTTTACCCTACATTTGAATAGTAACTAGTGTATAATTTATATATAATATTTTTTTCTAACACGCCTACGGGTGAAATAAATAGAGCATTTTTCTAGGTAAATATTATTTTTCTTGGTAAATATAATATTAAATATTAGCTTGAATGAAATTCGATCTAATCGTAATAAGAATTAAGTGCAATTTCGTCTGTCCTTTTTTGTATGCAATCTTCAAACGATTATTTATTTAAAACAAGTGTTTTGTTTTTTATATAAGGAGATCTTGGTTTTAGAGTTTTTTAATTATAACACGCCATAAATATAACTCGATCTGACGTAAGAGACTTTACGTAGAACCGCTAATGTAATTCTTTTCATTTTTGTAAAGTCTTGTCGCTTTTATGACGTCACTTCTCATTTTTATGACGTCAAGTCTCATTTTATAACGTCGCTTCTCTTCATAATATGACATCACTTCTCATTTTTATGACGTCATTTCTAATTTTATGGTGACTCTTCCCGTTTCTATGAAGTCTCTGAATCATTTCCCATTTTATGACGTCACTTCTCATTTTTAAGACTTCACTTCTCATTTTTATGACGTCAAGTCTCATTTTATGTCATTTCTCTATATAATATGACATCACTTCTCATTTTTACGACGTCATTTCTAATTTTATGGTGACTCATCTCGTTTCTATGAAGTCTCTGAAGTCATTTCACATTTTATGACGTCACTTCTCATTTTTATGATGTCATTTCTTATTTCAAGACGTCACGTGTCATTTTAAGTTGCGTCTTCTCATATAATGCCGTGTTTTAAGATGTGACTCAATTTTGGTAACATTATTTATTATAATTTCTTGCACACGTCAATTTCATTTTACTTCAGCATACTCACACTGATTGTTTATTAGGCGAATGTTAACACTTATAACAATTGCATAATTTTTTTGCAAGTAAACATCGATGTTTCTCATGACTAGCAATGGATTTCAAATACTATTATAAAATATAAAGAAAGAAAGACTAATAACAGTCTCTTGAAAGGGCTTTAAAGGCGTTCGGGAAGCTCCTAGACATATTTTGGTCTGAAAATGCTCAGTGTCTCAAAACGCAAATTCAAAATTGAAAGGAGACATATAATCTGTGCAGACAATGACGCCATCATTGTCTGCACAGACACAGACAAGAGAGATATTTTATAGGACATCATTATAGAGATGAATGAAATTCGTAGTACGTTCAAACAATGAATGTATCCAAAATTTTCTGGTTTTATTTTTGTTAACTAATGATATTTCTTAGACTTCCATTTTGAAAATTAGCTACTTTTGGGAGAATAAAGTCGCGGGGGACAAGTCGTAAGACTCTTATTAGTACCTTTTGAAACTAAAACATTGAGCAGACATTTGAATTTTGAGAAGACTTGACTGGTGCAAGCAAATGTCGACTTCAAGACGACTTGAACTTTTCTCACCGTGACTGTACAATGTAGTGGTTTAAACTATATTTATATAATTTAACCCTTTAACTGCTTGGTTTTGTAGTTTTTTTTTTTAAGAGAAAACAACTCAATGATTTAAAACTAAACATCATACAAGTGGAGGAATTTGTCGTACGTATCCGGCTCTGGCGAAATGGACACGAAAATAAATGTCTTGGCTCTGGCGGCCGAAGGGTTAAAATACACTTGTATTGTGTACCTCTAATAATTTTATTAGATTTATTTAAGAAATAAGTACTGTTAATAAATTTTTAAGTACTCTAATTCTTGGGCTCGCATTTTTTAGGAAACGAGCAAAGGCTCGCATTTAAGTACCGCAACATTTTACATCATTAAAATATAAATTTAAATAAGCATATAAGTACATTATGTCATAATTAAAAATTCATCATCTTTATAACGTACTTGTGAGGGTTATGTATATGCTTCTTAATTATCTAGAAGCGTCGACAAGTACATTAATAGTACACACTTGATTAACGCAAAAAGTTTAACCCTTCATATGCCGGAACGTGGATCCGCGTTAATAATTTTGCACCACTCGTGTGCCGGAACGCGGATCCGCGTTGCGCTTACCAGAGACACTTGAGATTGTTACTTTACGCTCCGGCATGCAACGGTAATTTGGCTCGCTGGCGTTCGGCACACGACGGGTTAAAACTTAACAATAAACCTTAGACGCTATATCTATAAGGTTTATAATAGAATGCAGCTTTTGCTTTTGTATCGCTCGCAAGCAAAAAGCCCGCCAAGTGTTTGGATTAGTCGATGGCATTTCGCACGCTTTAAAAAATCCTTTTCAGCGCAGGTAAAGTCGGGGTACGAAAACCTTTCAAATTCATTCCTTCATCAAAGTTCTAAAATATTGAGCAGACAAAAGACACCGCACGTTTGAAATGAAGTTTTAGCAATGGTGCAAGCAAGCGAATGTCGACTTAAACTTTTCCTACTCCGACTGTACACTACTAAGCTGCGAGTTTGGAAGTACAATAATCCTTTTTATATCTTAACAAGTAATCCCTCCAAGCCGAGCACTTCTGGAATTTCAATATCTTCGAGACGTATAGGCGAGGGATTGAACGGGAATTGTACGGAGAATATCATCTTCGTATCCATTAAGAGGTTGTGCTGAAAACAAAAATAAAACAAGTTAAAGTTAAATAGGTAACAAACAAATGTATGCCACGTTAATGAAATTTAGTCCAAATTATAATCCATACTAATATTGAAAATACAAAAGAAACTTTGTCTGTATACCTGCTTGTTTCACGCCTTAACTACTCGAGCGATTATCGTGAAACTTTGCATACACGTTGCCAGGGATACGGGAAAGGACATAGGGTACCTTTCGTTAAGAAAAAAAAGTACTGTTCTCGAGTGATCGTCTAAAAATATAAGAATTTGTAATGAATAAATCAAAAACTCAGTAAATCGATCCATTTTAAAAATTCTTTCACGAGTAACATAAACTACTTTTTATAAACTCACGCGGACAAAGTCGCGTACAACAGCTAGTGTTTTCAGAATATGAATCTATCTGTACCAATATATATAAAACTGAAGAGTTTGTTCGTTTGTTTGGTTGGTTGTAATCTCAGGAACTATACTGGCTCGAATTGAAATTCTTTTTGTGTTAGACAGTCCATTTATAGATAGGCTATATGTAAACTATGTATATTAGGAAACTCACCCCTTCCTTGTCCGGATGGACTCCGGTCCTCTCGAGCATTTTGCGTTGGATCTCGTGGATGAACTCTCTGGTCACACGCACCTCGTACTCCTCGGCGGGCGTGTACATGTTCAATATCTGTACACGTACGTACATGCCCATATTAACACTATTCTATTCTCAAGCGCAGTATAATAATGAGTACTGGCGTACAGTATGGTCGCTCCCTGCCCCCTCCCGCGCTCAGTTACCTCACAGTTACCGGCGTCTTATGTCATGCATGTCTTATCTCACTCACACAAGCATGGTACGCGTTCACCTACACGAGCTTAGACTGTGTGCGTAGCACCGCGTTTGTTTCATACATTTTATCGCCACTGACCGTGGTGTGTCTCAAGACAATCAATTCTAAAGTAAAGCCAAGAATTAAGTAGGATTAAGACACATTAAGTAGTGGTAGTCTGGCGGCAGTAACCACAACCTTACAGAATACCACCGTTATATGTACCAGCATTATATGTGGTGTTGTGTTTCGGTGAGTGAGTAAGGGATGCCAGAGCCCATTACCCCATCATCCCTCCCTTATCCCTTTAATCGTTAATACTTCTATTGGTCGGCAGCGCACTTGTGGCACTTATGGCGTTGCTTGTGTTATAGGCGACGGTAGCCACATACCATCAAGTGGACCGTCAGCCTGTCTGTCGACCTTAACATAAAAAGAAGGGAGACAAATGTTAACAAAACCGACCATCACTGAGTTTCAAATGAACACTTTTAAACACCCAACGGGTTGTTTGGGTAAAAGCCTCCCCCATTTTTTTCCAATCTATCCCTGCTACCTTGATTATGTCATGAAAAGTATATAGAAATCAAATAAATAAGTAAACAATGCGAATCACCTTGCAGACTTGCATAGCGTTGAGATTGGCGCACATCTCGACCGTTGAATTGACGTCAGCCATCGACTTGCGCGCTTGTAATAGCTGCACAGCCTGAGTTATAGGCTTCAGAACGCCTAGGACCTCGTCCACCTGTCATTGCGACAACACTCTTTAATGGCACGCAGCGATAAACATCGCGACGCAGCGATAAACATCGCGACGCAGCTGTGAACATCGCGACGCAGCGATACACACATCACGACGACGTCGCGACGCATCGAGTACTCACCGAAGTACATATGTACTCTTTTTTTATTAAGAACCCATCAAACTATGGATTAGTATGGATTTCGCACGCCATACAAAAACACTACGAACTTTATGGAACATTTAAAAGTGACTTATGTATGTGTAGAACATGAACTCTCTCATCTGTCATTTAAAACCGACCAAACATATTGTCATTTAAAGAAAATGTGAGTTCACGTCAACACATTGGAGTTTAAAATCAATAGTAGAACTCGGACGTTAGTAACTTTCACCATGATTCCGTTTTAGGCGTACTTGACATGTGCCATTTTGGCATTTGTCACGCAAAATCCATAGTTGGTAGTTCTTCGACGAGTAAAATTCTAAAATTCTTAAAGAGTAGGCCGCGTATGCTCCAGTCATTAAAATAGTTATTGGGTTGGGGCCTCTAAGGATGCGATACTCACATTCTTCTGGCCGTACTCGGCCAGATTCTCCTTGATCCAGGTCTCGAGGTGTGAGATGTTGTATCGGATCTGCAGACCCTTGGCCCAACAGCACAGGTCTTTGCGTAACAGCAGCTGGTTCAAACTGTACGCGCATATGTAGTAGAAAAGCTGGAAATGAGTGAACCATTCATGTAAATCTATGATAAATTAATGGCGAAAATGCAAATCAATAAACACATAACATCTCTGAATGTTTCATAAGATATCTGGATTAGAACTCAGCTAATCTAAGGGGATATCGTTATAGGCAAATGAACAGACATATAATATAATCTTTGTGTTAAGATCTAAAAGCTTAAAATCTCTAAAAACAAGACAATAAACGACTAAAACCTAATACCTAAATCCTAATTTTGAACTAAATCATCTTCCATTGCCGCCAATACAAATGAATGCAATACCCATTAAAAAAATATGAGCCGTTTTTTAACAAAAAAAAAATAGTATGATGACATTTGAGCCGAAAAAATGAGTAAGTATGACACTTGTGCCGCTTTTTTAGCAGCAAAAAAAATAGTGATTACGGTGACGCTTGTGCTAAAGCAACATACCTGTTTGAATATGACCAGTCTTAGCGGCGGGTCAACGTCGAATGTCCGCAAGTGGTCGTGGGTGGCCGCTAACTCCTGCTTCAGTCGAGCGGGGCCCGCGCCACCACCGCCAGGGGTCCCCAGGCCGGGCGTGTTGATCCCTTGTGCGGGGGTCGATCCGACCCCGGACAGTCCGCTTATCTCCTCATACTCGAGTATTGCCGGCACGATCAAGCGCTCGAGTTGGCGTTGCAGGAGGTTTATTAGGCCTGGTGGTTAAAGCCACGTTTAACACGGTCAGAGTACACACGGTCCGATGTACTCGTAAGAGTCAATTTCATACAAGTGCGGTAATACGACGCGGTCCTAGTGCACTCGAATCGGACGACCGCATCCGAGTGAGCTCGTAATACTCGGTTGCCATTATAAGAGTGCGCTCGGTCCGAGTGCACTCCGACCGTGTCGACGTGGCTTTATTTATACGAGTAGCGTCCGAGTATTCATACGAGTGCACTTAACCCGAGTGCACTCTGACCGTGTCAACGGGTTTTAAGACACATTCTACTACATTAACATATATTATACCATATCTATAATATGATGTTTTGAGAATCCTCTTGACCGAGAGCGGTTAAGGTGCTTGCTTTAAGAGCGTAGTTCTATGGTGTCATATATTATGAAGGATTTGAATAGTAGATATTAAAATTAGGTAGTAATATATTATTATAAGGACTAATTGTATTTTTTTTGTAATGATTAAACTAAAAAAGTATTGGACTGATTTTGAATTATTATTTTTTTCACTTATAGGAAGCTGCGTTATCAGCTAGTAACATAGATTATATGTATTTGGACTCACTCTGGTAAATCCAGACGGCAGTGTCGCTGAGGACCTGCCTGTACTCTGACAAGTCGAAAATACGCAAACACTGTTGATTCTGACGAGGCGTATTTGCAGTTTGGTAGATCGCGTCGCCGCTGTACTGACGCAGGTTGTTTAGAAGCCTTAAAAAAAAATAAAAAAAAAAAAAAAATAGAGCCACAATTGTTTCCTGTATCCCAGACAACGTGCATGCAAAATTTCATGATGATCGTTTGAGTGACAAAAAGACAGACAGTGTTACTTTCACATTTATAACATTAGCATTTGTGTGGATCAATGTATGGATTTTGCGTGACAAATGCCAAAGCGGCACATAAAAAGTACGCCTGAAACTGAATCATGGCGGAGTCAATGGTAAAATGTAGTAACGACCAAGTTCTACAATTCATTTTAAACTCCAATGTAAATTTTAAATGACAGAAGTTTGGTTGATTTCAAATTACAGATGACACTTTTAATTAAAGAAAGAAAGACGAAGGACTTTAACGTGACATTACATTTAAGAAACAACAAAAACAAAATGACACAATTAAAATTATGTAATAAAAACAGACAGGTAAGATGTGTGTCCTCGCGGCAGTCAATCGGACACTGGCTCAACATTGTGCTGAGACGCTGGACAAGCACATGTAGGGATAAGTCTTCAACCAAAACCAAATTTCTCCTTACCTGAGCATGTTGGCGAGCCAGAGCACGTTGTACTCGACGCTGTCAACCTTCTTCCTGAGGGTTTTCTTGACAGCGTTCCTCACGTCCTTCATGAGGAGATGCATCTTCGGCTCGTCGTCCACGTGGTCCATGTGACGCAGCATCATGAACAATATGTACGCGGGCAGTCCGGGCAGAAGTGTGATGGCCACGCGCGGTTTTATGTCTGAAATGCATTACATTGTTCACGAATGACATTCACTCACTCATCTATCTTTACTATAAATTATTATAGAGAGAGAGAGAGAGAGAGAGATGGTATGTTATTATATCAATACTAATAAGGGTCGGGAGTAATTTACTTTGTTTTCAGAAATATCGCGTATATAGGCTCTATACATGATACTGAAACTAAATTGACGATTTTTAGAATTTTTTTTCTGTATGTATGTATGTTCCTCCATCACTCTTAAACGAATTAACTGATTTTCATGAAACTTGGTAGATAAACATTTAGAAGTACGTAACACTTGATAGGCTACTTTTTATCTTTTTTAACGCGGACGAAGTCGCGGGCAACAGCTAGTATTTGTAATAAATAAACTCTGGTACTCTGGGGTACCAGCGTTGGGGTACCAACGTTGGGCAGACGAAATAAAGAAAAAATATGGACCAGAAGAGCGCTTAATAGAACGGAGTGAAACTTTTTTAAGTGACCCAATAAAAGTATTTTATTATTATCAGTAACTCAAAAACCACAGGACTAATTTTGAGAATTCTTTCACCTATAGAGAGTTACATTAAAATCCTAAGCCCGCGTTGGGCTATATTTTATAAAAAAAGTTGCGAAGTTGCGTCCCTAGTTATAACCGGACAACAATAATAATAATAATAATAATAAATCATTTATTCGACGTAAGTTTTTACAAAACATTTATCTTCGTCAACATTCTTTACAAGCTACCACCGGTTCGGAAAGCTGTTTCTAGGGGGAAGAACTCGGCAAGAAACCCCCTAGTTGCTCTTTTCATAAATTAATTACAAAGTAATACGTAACAATACATAGCAATCTACATAACACAATAATCAACTATATTTGACTCCAAGGACAGTCATCATTTATATAATCTAATATCCTATAATAACCCTTTTTGCACAGGGTTTTCTTAATATAAACTTTAAATTTATTTATAGATAATTGTTGTATATTAGCTGGAAGCCTGTTGTAGAAGCGCACACATTGTCCCATAAAGGAGTTGCTAACCCTGTGGAGACGAGTTTTATTTGGTTGAAGTCTATGCTTATTTCTAGTATTTAAATTATGAACATCACTATTTCTACTAAAAGTGCTAGTATTTTTGTGAGCAAACAAAAGATTTTCAAAAATGTATTGTGATGCTACAGTAAGTATATTTATTTCTTTAAATTGATCTTTTAGCGAGACTCTGGGACCGAGCTTGTAGATGGCACGAATAGCCCTTTTCTGTAACACAAATATAGTGTTTATATCCGCAGCATTACCCCAAAGTAAAATACCGTACGTCATTACACTATGGAAATAGCTAAAATATACTATCCTCGCGGTATTTACGTCAGTTAGCTCGCGAATTCTTTTAACAGCGTAAGCAGCCGAACTTAATTTAATGGCTAGTTTATTAATGTGTGGTCCCCATTGTAGCTTAGAATCTACATTTATACCTAGGAATACAGTCGACTCAACCAGCTCAATGTCTTCACCATTTACGTGAACATTATGATCAATTTGTTTGACATTAGGTAAAGTGAATTTAATACATTTTGTCTTTTTATTGTTCAACAAAAGATTATTAACATTAAACCAATCAATAACCTTAGACATCGCCGAGTTAACATGATCATGATTACTTCTACGGTTAACTTTAAAAAGCAATGACGTATCATCTGCGAATAAAACAATATCATGATCATTAATATGGTAAGGAAGGTCATTTATATAAACAAGGAAGAGAAACGGACCCAAAATAGAGCCCTGTGGGACACCCATAGTCACTAATGATCCCTGTGATCTAGTCCCACCTACATCTACACTCTGAATTCTATCACTCAAATATGATTTCAAGAGATCCAAAGCTATACCTCTAATACCGTAGTGGGAAAGTTTTCCGAATAAATTATCATATTTAACACAGTCAAAAGCTTTGGACAGGTCGCAAAAAATACCCAGAGCATCCTGTCTATCCTCCCAAGCTTCATAAATAAACTTAAGCAATTTTACTCCAGCATCAATAGTGGAGCGACCCCTTGTGAAACCGAATTGCTTATTACACATAAGGTTATTCGTTGAAAAGTGAGAGTACATTTGATTAAACAGGATTTTTTCGAATATTTTACTAAGAACCGGTAACACTGAAATCGGGCGAAAATTTGAGGGGTCCGTAGTACTACCAGACTTAAATAGAGGTATCACTCTGCTCAATTTCATCTGATTAGGGAATATGCCTGTAGTAATACAACAATTAAACACAGCCGCTAAATGAGGAGCTATAATATTAATTACTGAACTTATTGTTTTAACAGATAGTCCCCATAGATCTGTCGTATTTTTCTGTTTTAAAGATTTAAATGCACTTACTATATCAATGGGCCCTATAGTTTTAAATTTAAAATCAGTAATACATTCCGGTACACTCGCTTTTAAGAACGATAATGCGACACCAGGGGAGGAGTTAAGGTGCCTTGTAGTAACCAACGGTACAGAAGTAAAGTAATTTTCAAATGCCGTGGCTACCTCCACCTCTGTTTGTAACCTACACCCATTCACAATTAGTTCCAAATCCTGTTTGCTTTTTACTGACTTTCCCGTTTCACTATTAATGATACTCCAAATAGTTTTAATCTTGTTTGAGGACATTATTATTTTATGTTTCAAATAGATCGATTTTGCATCGATACATACTCGTCTAAATAATTTTGAATATTTTTTAACAAATTCATGAAAGTCTGCACTTTTATTATAATTTCTTTCTTCGTACAGTTCAAATAAGCGTCGTCTACTTTTATTTATACCTGTAGTAGCCCAATCACTAAAATTCATACGACCCTTTAAAACTACTTTTTTTGGTGTGAAAATTTTCTTAAATTCTGCAATAAGTATGTCAAAAACTTGGTTAAACATATTATTCGCTTCCTCATCCAGACTAGCTGTGGAAAGTTTATCATATAAACTATTTTTAAAAGTATTTAGTCTTTTTTTAGTAACCGGTACTAACGTCAGTTATGACGTACTAACGTCAACATTGACAAACACACAAAATCAAAAGTAAAAACAACTGACCACTAATAAGCTTCTTGATTATCTTGGCCTCATCTTGTTTCTTGTACTCAAACATTCCTAGATACTCCCTCTCCTTCTTGCGAGACACCGGCGCCATTTCCAGTAGCACCGAAGTCGGCTGCACTGCGATGTCTGAAACATTCAAACATTTACTTATCATTGAGGGATAAGTTTGAAGATTTTTGACCCAATGTAACGCGCCGAACGTTTTTCTGTACCCTCCCTAAACGTTACGTCCAACGAAAAGGGTTACCAACTTGGGAGAACAATATAAAAACGACGTACAACACACTCGAGCGAGGGATTCCCCAAAAATTGCGTTTCGAATGTCCCATAAAACTCCAGAACCCATCCTTCTATCCCTTATCTTGTCCTTAATCGTTTACATAGTCTAAGTTGTCAGACATTTTTGAAATTTTTGTCATTTTTGTCATTTGTCACCGTAAAGCGAGGAAACGAAAGAAATCTCGGCTGGAAAATCTTGAGTGCATTTTTGGTACATCTATAATTTATATGAAGATGCAGTGAACAACGTTCAAATTGCCAAGATTGTCGCCGTACGTAGGTTAAAAATTGAGCCGTCTTGGGATGCCTGACACATATGTATCGAAACTGTAGTGTATGCATCTTTGGGATTTGTTCACTAACTCATACAGACAAGCACAGTCTCAAGCGTGCCACGTGACTGGCGCGAGCAATCCACGTGGGATGAGATAAATATACCAGTCGCGTGTCGGTGGTCTGTCCGTTAAGTGCGTATGTGATATGAGCTTGTGAAACGATTGGAAAGGCACTACAGAAACTATTCATGAATGGTTTGTTTATTAAAAGCAGTTGACAATTTGACAAACAAAGTTTACATTGAAATCGTAAGCCGAAATCAACGGCTATACACAGAATATGTATATACAATCTCTTTATTACATACCATATCATATAACATACCCTATAGGTGTACGAGGTCAGTGCGAGAGAAATGGATGGCTGAGAAGAGTAGAGGGTCGTAGTGTGGCAAAAGTTTGTCCAAATGTTGGCGTCGTTAAGCCAACATCCTGTCTGAGCCGCCACAAAAGATATTTTACCCACTGCCAGATAAAGTTCTCCTCAGAAGCAACCTGAAGCCGCGGCAGACTCGCGCCAATTTATCAGATCGTATGTCCCCTGGACACAAACTCGACATTCGATTAGGTTCGTGGCCTCTAATCAAGAACTTTCCGGTGTCCTGTTCAATGTCACTCCAAATTGTTACCCTGAAAAGTACCTGAGAGGAATTTAAGGTAACGCCACTCACCGCTATTTTCGAGTATGTCACTGACATCACATATACCGGCTTGATTGAGCTTCTCAACTAGCAGCCTGATCTGGTTTTTGTATCGACGGCAACTTTCAGACAGTTTGTCAACACGTTCCTTGGAAGAAGCACAGGTTTATTGTATCAATATTAATAGAAATTTAAAAATTAACCCGCTGTTCTTACGCCGGCGGTAGTTATATGTGAGAAAAAACTTACTTGAAGAGCGAGACTCTCTGCGGCCAAACGTATTATTTCATTTTGGGCGAACTCTTGAGCCTTATTTTTCGGTTCTTGACTCAATTCTGTACTCAGCAACCTATAAAAAGAAATGTATCTATGTACCATTATAATTACATATTAGGTATAACGGGCGAGAGAGTGGGTAGTTTTTTATGAATTTGTAAAAATTAAGACAAAACATTCATTGCAACTGAAAGAGATTAATTAGAAACCTTCATTGATATACTCACTTCTGATATTTCTCATTATCCTCGCGGAGTCTATCAATTTCCGCCTTCGCCTTGGATATATGTTCCGAATAGAACTTCTTTTCAGCTGTGAGCTCCTCTTGGAGTTGTCTGTGTACAATATTCAATTAGATTGAATTAAATCAGCACATTTGTAAACTGTGCACCTATTTAACACTCGACGCGCGACGCAAAAACTGAGTGTTCTAAGTTTGACGTGTGTGTGTCTCGTCCTGATTTTTGTATAGTAGCTCCCAAACGGATGGATCGATTTTGATCCATTTTTTTATTATTATTTGAAGCTGACGTATTCGGAATTGTTCTTAACTATAATTCGCGAAGAATTGTTCAGGTATTTGAAGACCATAAGCCCCTTTTCTGATGGTAACGAATGGATTTCACTAACGTCCACAGGTTCGTTTGATGTGAAATGTGCTGTTGTGTTTCGGTGAGTGAGTAAGGGATGCCAGAGCCCATTACCCCCTTCCCTTCCTTATCCCTTATCCTTAATCCTTCTATGGTCACCAGCGCACTTGTAGCACTTATGGCGTTGCTTGTGTTATAGGCGACGGTAGCCACCTTCCATCAAGTGGACCGTCAGCCTGTCTGTCGACCTTAACATAAAAAAAAAATAAAAAAAAAATACTGTTACTTTATTATTTATTATTATTATTATTAACTCACAGCAAATATAAATAATTTTAATTATAGCAATCCATTTTTTGACTCTTGTGTGACAACATTATTCTTGCTTGGTAACTAGTTAAAAAGATTGGTTCGTGACCAGTTATTAAACGCAGTTTACCACCTGAAAACGCGATCGGAATTAAATCGAAATTTATGTATAATACTAAATACCTGTTGATGCCTTTTTGAGCTTCGTACGCCGACGCCAATTCTCCATCTTCATTGATTATGTCCACATCGGAGCCGTAATTGGAAGTAGCGAGCGACTTTAGATTTACAGTCTGCAATGGGGGATTAATATATTATAATATTGTTATTTTAAAATTCATGTTAAGGTTGACACATAGGCTGAAGGTCCACTTGATGGTGGACTATTGCATCTAAAGATAGTTTTTCTATTCTAAATTAGGCTAAATTTAAGTGCGGTGTTAGACGAGCGGGGATCTCCTGACACAAGTGTTTTTATTACTTAAAAGGAGGGCTTTTATACCCTACACGCCTTTTTTGTACGTAGGCTTAAGGTTTTACAAGTCAGTTTTCCTCCATACAAACGTAGAAAGAACCCTAATTACTCCGCTGTTTTATATTTAATTTACAAAAGTAAGCATGATACCGATTTATCTTGTCGTTAACTAGGTTCCCGCAAAGTACAACTTCAAAAAAATATATTAATTTAAAAGATATGATCCTTGAAAAATCCATATTTTAACACAAGTTTTAATGCAACTTTGACGGTGAATATGTCACTCTAGTGTACAAAAACTCCAAAATACTTTGCATACAAACATTGATTAGTTATTCAAGAGTTCAAATAACTTTACACGAAATAGATATATGCAGTAGTTTTGTCAAAAAAAGCTTTGGCTCAAGGGTCTATTTGTGATTTTATTTTTGGTATGAATCATTGTGCATCTCGGTCGAGTGCTCTCTCACCGAAACACAGCAGAACACGTGCTGTTATTTTAGGGGCTGCCCAAATTACTGCCAAACGCAGTGTGCCCTGACATCCCCATCCTATAGTGGGATTAAGGACAATCCCTAACCTTAAAAATGTTATGGTCGGCAGCGCACTTGAAGCACCTTAAAGCGTTTTTTGTGTATGTATTTGGCTACGGTAGCCACCTAGCATCAAGTGGACCATCAAACTGACAGACTACCTGACATCCCCATCCCATAGTGGGATTAAGGATAATCGCTAGCCTTAATAATGCTATGGTCGGCAGCGCACTTAAAGCACCTTAAAGCGTTGTTGGCTACGGTAACCACCTAGCATCAAGTGGACCATTAGACTGTGTCGTGGTTAACATTTAGTAATATGGTGATCAAATCAAGACAATCGTATCGTGCCGATTGGCCGATAGGCTCGATCGTGTATGGTTGGCGTAAAAATAAATAGCTAAAAAAACGCTAAGAAAATAATGAATAAAATATGTACCATGCAACGACGTCGAAGGAATGCGTTTAAAAAAAAACAAAAATACAATTAAAATAAACATGTTACAAAACTACAAGCGATGTTAAGCTTTATGTCAAACGGCAGTAGGTTAAAAATTGTTTGCACGTACAAGAAAAATTGCATGCGAATCCAAGCGCATGCAATTTCTCTTGTAACCAAGGCTCGAGAAACCAAGCGGTCAAAGGGTTAAATTTACCACAATTTGACAAAAAGTTTATTTTAATATTACTGAAATAAATTTTTAACACAATTTTCATGCATTTTGAGAAAGCATGAACATGCTTTGGTAACGCGATGTTTTACTCACGACGTCTTTGAGGGCTTGGAACCATGGTTTCTGTTATCCAAAGGAAACAAAAAAATTATCATTATTATTTGGTTATTTTTATTCGTTTTTAATGCTTGCTAAGTTTGCCTATATATATATACTCTCCACTAGTATACAAATATCATGATATAAAAGAATTTTAATTACACCTACTTAAAATGAATTAATTTTTCGTATATTTAATAAATTACAGCAAATAATTGCATCCGAAAAACAGAAATGCAGGATAGTTTTTATTTTGAGCCCGGGCGAGACCGGGAGCGGGCCACTAGTATAAAAATAAAAATAAATTGCTGCTATTTTGTCAGGCTTTATATTTTTTATTTTTTCAACGCGGACGATGTCGCGAGCCCAGTGCTAGTCTATAATAAATTCAATTTTAGTACGACTTTTCTATAGTCAATTTACCTTACGTTGAATGTCCAGTTTCCTTTTAAACTCCGCTATTTCCAACAACAGAGGCGTTACGGTCATCTTACTCGCATTCACTCATACACAAACATACATACATACACATACACAAAATATTGCCACCGCTAATGCGACATTAAAATACAAAATAATACATTTTAATATATAGTATTTTATTAGATCAATTAAAGACTAGGCGTTTAAATACTGATACGCCATTGAGGCGTGTAATTCTTTATACCTTTGTAAATTTATTACAAGGTACAGTCAACAAAAAAAAAAAAATATTTTTATTTCTAAAGTTTTCACCATATCCATAATCCATACTACTAATATTATAAATGTGAAAGTATCTCTTTCTGTCTGTTACCTTTTCACGCCCTAACTACTCAACCGATCATCATGAAATTTTGCATACAAGAAAGGACATAGGGGAAAATACCCAATTATAGGCACTTTAAGAAATAGACCATTTATTGGCACCTTTTGACCTATTTGTTCAACTCAAATTAAATTTGAAAGTTTGTCAATGTTTAAATCATTTGACTGTTTAGTGTTAGCAATTCTCATAAACCTAAGATTTATTTATTTTTTGTGGGAACACAGTTTATGGAATAGTTTTTTTATTTTTCAGTGAAAAGTTTAGGGTGCCAATAAACTGGAGGGGTGCCGACATTAGGTCATTTTACCCTATATTTCGTCAGGCACCTTTCGTTCAGAAAAAAAGTACCGGTTAAGGCGTGAAAAGACACACACACAGATAGACAGTTATTTTCACATTTATAATATTTAGTATGGATTAGAATACAAAAAAACCTTTTACTATGTTCACATAGTAAATTTTTTTTCGTCGTGATGTAATAATTAAGAGTAATCTAGCGTTGACTGTACTTCGGATAGCACACATTTTTTTATTATCATTTATCAAGCATGTGTTCCGATTAGGCAGATAATAATATGATATATTAAAGCAATCTTCAATACGATAATTCGAAATGTAATGAAATTGACTGTACAATCGGATTATTTACATTCACCTATCTATTTCATACTAACTGGTGCCCGCTACTTCGTCCGCGTTGTAAAAGAAAATAGGTATATATGAGTAATAACGCCCGATATCGTTACCGCTGTGACGACGGTGGCGCCGCCGCCGCCATGCGACAGTGGCGCCCATCACGCTCCTGTACGTACACCTTCGGGACACTTTGCGCCTTATTAAACGGTTCATGGCGAATGATGCCTTAGGGGCCATCTAAATATTTTCCGAATGGCGGATGATGCCCCATTAGATTCGTTGAATGGTAATGATTTAAATTATGTGTACATGTTTTTAAGGTTTCTTTAAGATAAATTAGTTAGGAATAGCCATAGTTTTATAAAAATATAGTTTTTATGTCTAGGAAATGAATTTACAATTATTTTAAAACATAACCTAAAATTTATATAAACCTAACCTAAATAAGCGCACAATCTGCTACAACCAGTATTCCGGGTGGGCTCGCCCCGCTGCGCTCCGCTCGCATTAATTTTCATAACATCCCAGAACCTAACTTAACCTATTTGTTTCCAGTGCAAATAAGTCTTGTAACACATTTTGTAATAAGCGCACAATTGTTCTACTACAAACAGTAGGTATTCCATGTTCTTAAAAGATGCCGATGCTGATAGTTCAAACGAACCTGGTATTGAGGTTATGTTTTAATAAAATGTTTACAAAATTAATTGTAAATGGATTTCCTAGACATAAAAACTATATTTTTATAAAACTATGAACAGTCCTAACTAATTTAGCCTAAAAACACATTAAAAAACGAGTACACATAATTCAATATCCAACCCTCGTTGAATCTTTCATACATTATTAGTATTCGTGATGCCCGAGAGTCGCATTTAATCGGTTAATATAAATAACCGATCGGTTCAATATTTACTGCAAACAAAGTCTCTCATTATGCGAGAGGTATATCGGTATCATTAAAAAATAATAATACCTGATTGCTTAAGACGCTCTTCAGTTGGACACATTCGTCTCGTCTCCTGTCCAATTCCTGCTGCATGGCGGCCAATTGACCTGTGACCCGAAAATATTTACATAATAAAAAATTAAATTAACATATACGACATATAATTTTCAAAATTGACTCTGGTCTGGACCGTCAGCCTGTCAGTCGACATAAGCTCACCACAAAAAGTTTCATCAGCATAAAAATATTGAAGCTATTGAATTATTGTAGTCTCTGAACCAGTGGATATTATAGTATAACGCTCACCAATGACCTCCTTGGAGACGAGGATACCGTCGCCGGATGACCTCAACCTGTCGACGTGCTCCCTTAGCTTCTTGTTCTCTATCTCCAACTCCTCCACCTTGAACCGCTCCATGTTTGGATTCGACGGTGTGGACGACAGACGAGCTGCAATGCGATCAAACAATAAAGGAATCGTATTTTTCTTGATCATCGTGGGACGTGTCCACTGTCAAGGGCGTCGCCAAGGGGGGGCAGCTGCCCTCCCCTAGAGATTCTAAAAAAGTTGGCAAATGAAAAGCTTCATCTGCTCTCGACTTTACCTACAATAATTATTCATACTTTTCTCATTCTCCATACCAACTTGCCACGTTGAACAACACTGACTCGTAATATAAATACAACCACTGGACAGGCTGCTGTAAAAATTATATTTGTACCCATTTGAAAAACGCCATTTTGGCGCTGTACGCTATAGAACGATTGTCTATGGAACTAAAATCGGTGATTATACATATATAGCAAACGATAAAATTAGTTTTCGCGGGACAATCGAGAGCGGCGTTTCGAAATGACACAAAAAATTAGGTGTCCCTTATGTATGGGACAGCCTGTCCAGTTGCATATATTACAGATTACAGGTCAGTGACGTACAATTTTGTGTACAAAATTGGGAAATATCGTTCTCTTTTCTTACAATACAGAACAGTACTGCCTCGATGATAAGAAATTTCAGAAACACAACTTGGTTCGGACTCGCAGGGCGTATAAAGAAATGAGTTTATTACAGTTTTTAATCACAAAACAATATGTTTAATTTATAGACCAACAAAAACGATTACTGCTCTCAAATTTGTGACGCAAAATTTCCGTGCAGGAAGGAACGAATATATATTTCTAAACCTAAAAATCCATTTCATGGTTCGAATTATGGCGACATTCGGAATATTGGGATTGGTATCGAGGCTCTAACCTATAAAGTCTAATGTATATAAAGTCTAAAAAGGCTAAACTCACTCATTAGTCTCTCTTCTAAATCTGCGGCTCGCTTCGACGTTCGAGACAGTTCACTTTGCAAATGCGATATGCGATTTTGCATGCGCAGGACCAAACCAGCGTCCGCTATCTGAAAAACATATTTACGCTTTATTTGGCTAAAAAAATATATCTTATAAAAATATATGAAAAAATTATTTATCTAAAAAAATGTCACATAAATAAAAATAATATAGAATAAGCCTTTATCTATTAGACAGGGAGTCCCAAAACTACGAAAATATCTTAAATATCGTAGATAGAATATTTTTTAAAGGAGACTTCATGTTTATTATTAAAAGTTAATAATGTTTATATCTACATTCAAAGATTTTTTTTTCTAAAAATTTAAAAACAATAAAACACTTTTTTTAACGCCGCCATCTGCCGAAAACGAGCCGAAACCAACGAGTTAAAGTGGCTGTCACATTTAAAGTGGCAGTAAGCCGTTGTCATGGCAGCCGCTTACCGTTGCTAGTTAGCTAGTTTACTATAATATAGTCATCCTTACATATTATAAAACAAAGTCCTCCGCCGCGTCTGTCTTTCTGTTCGCGATAAACTCTACTACACCGATTTTCATGATGTTTTCACAAATGTATTGAGTGGTTCTCGGGGAAGGTTTAAGTATATATATTTACAAAGACAGCTAAGTAGTAGAAAGATAAAACATACCGGCACAGGTCCGTTGTTAGACGGCGTGCCGGCTGACCAGTTGACGGCTTCGAGTGCCGGTCGCGACGTCTCCACTGACCTCACGGACCCGTACCCGTAATCCTAAACAAACAAACACAAATTCAAACCATTTCCGTTTGCATTTCGTGCCCAGCGTACATATTATAATTTTACCGTAGTGGGAGAAAGTTTGCGCACGTGAGATAAAACTAACGCAAGTGTACGAAGGAGTGAGCGCGACATGTGCAAGGTGCGAGAGGCACGGGGCGAGTGACGAACCATTCTATGTTATCTTGCCCCTTTGCCCCGCTTGATACCCGATCGGATCCAAAAAACGACTTCTCGCCATTCTTGCCAACTTACGTGCCGGGATTTATACTAGGCAACCGGTGGGCTTATTATCTAAATGCGTTTGCTGAGCGACAGGCGAGAAATGCGAAAAAATTGTGCAATTTCACACTAAATCGTTAATTTTTACGCAAATCACATACTAGTGGTATGAGATACTTGATACGATTTGGTGTGATATTGCACAATTTTTTCGCATTTTTCGCCTGTCGCTCAGCAGACGCATTTAGATAATAGTCAAGAAAGAAAGACTTGACTTGAAAGAAGCCAACTTGACTGTGCATGCGAATCATCTTTCAATGGTTGTCGTGCAAAATGCAAACACATAAATCATCAAAAAATGATGTATTGTGCGGTCATTTGGGCAGCCCATCTGGCGGCAGTGACCACCTGAAAATCATTTTGCTTATGAAGCCAACTTGACTTGACCAACTTGGAGAATAGCGTGTGTGCTGTTGTGCTTCGGTCGCGTACGTAACCGGAGTTACGTAACCAGTTACGATCGACAAATTTTTCGGCGAGTTAGTATCCTTATATGTATTCCTGTTGTAGTCGACATCGCAGTGGCGTCACGGTAGGTGACGGTGACCACCTACCGTCAAGTGGACCGTCAGGCTTTCGGCCGACCTTAACATAAAAATAAATATATAATTGAATCCATAACTTACGTCCTCAACGGTGGTCTCTTGTTGAGAGTTGTTGCTGGCGTCCGAAAGAGATCGCCTGTGCTCCTTTGTTGGGGGCGCTCTGAATGACAACATTAAAAAAAATATTTAATAAAAAAATATTTGTGTTACAACTATTTTGTTCGCCGAGGTTGCTATTGAATTCAGAGCGTAAAGTAGAAAAGAATCGAGCCTCTCTTGCAACTCATACTGGTCGCGAATACGCATTTCTTCGTTTTTGGAAATTCAACCCCAAGTGGGAGAAATGGGGTTGAAACATTAGTATTGTCAAGTGCCAGCCTGTCATACAATATATCTCACCTCTGCATAGAATCGAGCCTCTCTTGCAACTCATACTGGTCGTCGTAATTCAACCCCAAGTGGGAGAAACGGGGTTGAATGAAACATTAGTATTATAATATTACAAGCAGTGTCAAGTGCCGGCTAGTCCTACAATACAATATTACTCACCTCTGCATAGAATCGAGCCTCTCTTGCAACTCGTACTGGTTTGAGAGCAATTTCTGTCGACTCTGTCTCTCTGCCTCCAGCTCAGCTAAAAGAGTCTTCTTCTCGTGTTCATATTGCTTATTTTGCTCTGAAAAAGATAAACCATTTCCTGTTATTAGCATTTACACAGCAATTACTCCCATATGATTCAAATATACAGACCAAAAAATGTCTCCACTTTCGAGAACACGTTCCTAAACGCAGAAAACAAATGACTACAATTTTTAAAATACATATTAAAATAGTATACCTACATAGATAAAGATGTATCTTAAAGAAATTTTAAACTCACCTTCAATGGCCATTTCGTAATGCTCCTTGTTGCTTCTCAATTCGTTCGCCAACTTCTCACTCTCCACCAGCCAAATCTCCTTATCCTTCTTGTATTTCATCTCTATCTCTCTCTTCTCCTCTTTGAGCCGTTTGTTGTTCTCCTTCTCGCTCAACAGCTCCGTTTCTAGAGCGTGCAAAAAGTTGTCCTTATCTACGATGTCTACTCTGAGAGCTTTCGCTTCAGTCTCCACCAATTTCAAAATTTCCAACTTTGCCCTGTGGAAAAAAAAATTATGAAAAATTATAAAGCAATAAAAGTGCCTAAGTAGTTTTTTGTTTTTTTTTCTATTATGTTTTTTCTAACACTCACTTGAGATCTATGATGTGAGCCTGGAGCGGCTCTATGCACTTGTTCCTCTCGAGGGCGTCTCCCAATCTCTGCTGGAGGCTGATGATCTTGTTCTCCAGACCCTTGTTGAGGGTCTTGACGTGATCCAGACTGCGAGCCTCGATCCTGAGACGCTTGTATTGGCGGCGGGCGAGGAAACGACGGATCTAACAGTGCAACAGTGAAAACTTCATCAATACTAATAATAATAAATCAAGACGTGAGCGGATGAAGGTGATATGTCGCATTTTTGGGTTTTTTCGTTTTTATTTTTTTTGCGTTGATGAAGGTAATACATATGTCTATATAAATGATTACAGACCTTGAGGCCGTCGATTTAAGATTTTTGTAAAATAAAAAGTTGAAAAAGGTGTTATGTACGGTTAATTTTAAAAAGCAAAGAGTGCAGAAAAGTTTACTTTTGTCAATGGAAAAGGGAGCTATGTTCACTTTTTTTTAAATTAAATAATAGAAGTGTTTACTTGCTATCTATCATACCATTAATATTTTAGGTTGTTTACACAACTTTGCATCATAATTTAGTACAAAAATCAGTTTTGAGGCGACTTATAACAAAAATTAAAAGTAAAATTTTTAATCTCGATTTATTCAAAATTGGATTTATGTGACATATCACCTTCATCCACTCACATCTTAAAATCTGTAAGGGAAGTTACTTTGTTTTCAGAGATATCGTGTTTGTAGGCTTAATACACATGATACTGAAATTAAATTGACCATTTTTAGATTTTTTTCCTGTATGGTATGTTCGTCCATAACTCTTAAACGAATTAACCGATTCTCATGAAACTTGGTAGATAAACATTTAGACGTACGGGACACAGGATAGGCTCCTTTTTTTCTTTTTCAACGCGAACAAAGTCGCGGGCGCCAGCTAGTAAGAAATAGAGAGGCTACTTACAGCTGCCTGGGCGACGACAATCTGTCTTCGGACCTTCTTGGCGCGCTTTCTACCCAAGTAACCGCGGAAATAGCGTTGAATAGTGATCGCCTGTAAAAAACATTTAAAAAAGCGAATCAAACATTTTAATTCCAACACGACAACCATCCAACATGGATAAGGGAACGTATAGGTCGTGCAGCAAATAAAGACTTCTCGGCAAATGTGCGCAGAACTCTATTTTTAGGTATTTGAGGGGGCAGAGGAGCGTGAGCGGCTGAGTCTACCAATAACGTGTGCCGACACGTTATTGGTAGACTCGGCCGCTCTTCCCCTCGCGCACTGCGTTCGCGCGTCTCGAGTCTCCCGACACGTTATTGGTAGACTCAGTCGCTCTTCCCCTCCCGCATTTCGTCTCGAGTCTCTTAGGTACTGTTGCGTACAGATTGTTTTATCGTATTAGTAAATACGTCATGGTGAATAAATGCCTAAAAAAACGTTCTTCTTCGACATCGCACGATGATTTAATGGAAGGAATATCAACACTTCCTGTAATGTTAAGTTAGTGAGGTGAAAAATTACGAAATAAGAAATTTTCCTTAGCAATTTTGTGCGCAATTGTACACATGCGCCGATTCCCCCACAAGTGTCGCCTAAAAACCTTAATATAATAATTCACCTATATTAAGGTATGCACACACTCTTGGCGTCACGCGACGAGCTACGTATTAAATAAAGACAAATATGAGCCAAATCTAATATCTATACTAATATTGTAAAGAGGAACGATTTGATTATTTGTTTGTTTGTTTGTATAGAATTGGCTCCGAAAGTACTGGACCGATTTGAAAAATTCTTTTACCATTAGAAGCCGACATTATTTGTGATGAACATAGGCTATTTTTTAACGCGGGAAAATGCTTCATTTCTACGGGAAATCTAAAATAAAAGTAAATACTGGCGCCTTGGCGTGGGAGGTAGCGCCATCTATTGGCGTTTTATACTTTTCAACGCGGACGAAGTCGCGAGCACCAGCTAGTATTACATAAAATGCTAATGCTAAGTACGTGAAGACAGGGTTTTCTCTATGACCACCAACTCCAATCACGACGACTGCTCGTTGTCTCGTGATTAAATTTTATTATCTGGAATCTGGTGTAGAAAACTAACCGCTTTGACCCTCCTCCTGTCCCTGTAGAGTAGTCTGGCCAGATATCCCCTGCTGTACGCCTGGAGAGTTATCACCAAGTTCCTTAGGGATTGGTATTTCACTCGCGCCAACCAACCGCGGATATTCCTCTGCAGCTTTATCGCGGCTCGGTTGCGTCGAATCTCTTGTGCTTTACTGGAAAAATACAAAATTTAAATTCATTTATTTGCCCTATATAAAAAAATATATTAATTATTTTTTTTATATAAAAAAAAATTAATAGGGAGATTAGATTTCATAGATTCGTTCTTCTTGAAAATATTTTTGTAAAAATTATTCGATAAGCTCAATTTTTAGAGGAGAAAACAGGAGAATACGAAACCTCGATTTAGTCAAAAAATTTGTAAGTATAATCGGTCTGTCCCTATCGCACAATAAGGGCGATGGCAAATAGTTTCTTCAAATACCTATTTTACAAATTCTGTTGTACCCGCGTCCCCTCTTAACGTGGGTTTCATTGTGGTAGCAATTCAACAAGACCCTCGTAATCGTACATACCGTCGAGCGAGGAAGCCTCGTGCGTGCGCTTGTATTCCGCGTAAGGCTCGCGACACACGGAGGTACTTGCGACGTGCGACAAATCGCCGCACGCAGCTCTGCACGCGGACGCAGTACAAACGCTGAATGTCCGCTCGGATCTTCTCCAAATACGCCACCTTTGGGTAAAACATATTGTTAGCGTGTCGACTGAAGTTGATTGAAAAGTGCTCAAAATGAGTTGTTCATTCGTTCAAATTCGTTCTGCGGTATGACATTGAAATCTTATCGTTCGTTCAATTTGGGACTTTTACCGTACAAATAAATAAAGGTATATCAGCTAAATTATTCCCGGGTGACAGGTGACTTTAAATGACGGTTAGCCTACTTGTCACATGGTGAAAGAGGCCCTAAGCTTAAAGCTGTTCGTTAACACTGCAGATTTCATATTACTTTTATCAATTTTATACCCGCGTCCTAACTTCCGAACAATTAATGTCTCGCATCAATTAAAGAAGAATTTACATGATTTAATGTACACAACCAATAAAAGTAAAGTTTAATAAGATGTATATATTACCTGACCAGCTCTAAAGAATATCTTTGTAGCGCCGAATTGATATTTATCCGTATCCTTGATGTGCTTTGCCAAAATTCTTGAACAGGTAAGCTTTAAGTCACTCCGATCGATATCTTTGCCTTGACACAGTAGATAATACCTGTAAAAGGAAAATATTATGATACAACACAGGACAGGGAACATATGTTGTGGGTATCGTAAAGTCAATCGTGAACAAACCTATTCAAGAAGTCCTGGTACTGCCACCTGGAAGGGAATCCAGCTGCTGATATTCTAATTGTCTCCAAAACGCCGCAAGCCCTGAAATAGTTAGTTAAAAAAAATCGTAAATAAATTATGCTTCATTAGCGTTCGTTGCTCACACATTAAAAATTTATCCCAGCAATTTCCTTGGATCACTCCACAATCCAATCCAATCCACAAATCTCATAATACAGAACAATCCATCAGAACCTGCGCACGCGCTTAAACTTTAATAAACCTATCCTATTCTTGTTTAGCTATAAGTTTTGATGTGTGCCGAACGCCAGCGAGCCGAATTACCGTTGTATGCCGGAGCGTAGTCATAATCTCAAGTGATACACTTGTGATACACACAAAGTGGGCGCAACGCGGATCCGCGTTCCGGCATATGAAGGGTTAAACATCTTTTGCAACGGGTGAGACCGGCTGTTGGCGTGGCGACGCCAACATTTGGCCAAACTTTGGCCAACACTTTGGCGGAACTTATACTCACTTACACTTATAGATTACTGTGGGTTTAAAACAGTAGTGCAATGTTCTGATTATTACCTCAATTGGTGCACGGCTCGTTCCGGATCAAACTGGAACGCTTTCTTGGCGTCGTTCGGTTTGATGCAACGCACGTAGTGGGGCGTTGTGGCGGACAAAGTTCCCATTAGCGCCTGTAGCGACAGACGGAACTGCGACCCCACCGTCTGTCTAGCACCCGATGCACGTTTCGCCGGTTGCTGTTAACAGTGAACAACTTGTAAAAATATGTAATATAAAACAAGCTCTTATTCTCTGAAAAAACTTACGAGACTTTAGTGTATCAGTACACGCTTCTATTATATATAAATCCAATTCTTATATTATATAAAAATCTCGTGTCGTTATGTATGTTCGGGATAAACTATGAAATTACTGAACCGATTTTGATTAAGTTTCGCAACTTTCTGTAATAAAAAAAAACTTAAAAGATAAGATTTTAAGGTCCAACTTAAAAGATAGGATAGTATTTATTGTTATCTAAATTTATTAACGTCAACATCTTAAAGATCATAAAAATCTGTTCAACCACTCTCGAGTTATAAATGGTGTAACTAATTTTGACTTCAGTTTTATTTTTACATATTACATAATATATACAAATATTATGAAGAGAATTTTTTTTTCTTTTGTTTGTTTGTATTGAATAAACTCAAAAAGTAGTGGACGAATTTTAAAAATTCTTTCACCTATAGACAGCTACATTATCTGCGAGCAACTTAGGCTACATTTTATAAAGTTACGCGGCCCAAGTCGCGTGCTACAGCTAGCTTATACAAAAGTCCACTCACCGTGAGACTGCCCACGGGAAGACTCGGCGTGGTCCGTCTCCTCGAAGGCGGTGGTAATGTGGACGTCTGTCCGTGATCGGTGCGTTTCTCGGCCGAGAACATCTCGCCGATTAGACGACAATTGGTCGCGGTCTTTATGCACTCGAGCTGTTCTTCGGACACCGTGTCTCTGTTCTTCTCGAGGAAACCGCCGCACTGGTACTCCACGTTGTCGGCGAAGTGCTTTATTATGAACGCTGTCGAATAGACACGACATTTTATCAAAGACCCAATTTAACCCCTTGTGTGCCGAACGCAAGCGAGCCGAATTACAGTTGCATGGAGCGTAGTCATAATGTCAAGTGTCACATGTGATACATACAGAGTGGGCGCAACGCGGATGCGCGTCCCGGCACACGAGTGGTGCAAAATCATTAACGCGGATCCACGTTCCGGCATATGAAGGGTTAACGCTTAGAGCTCTATCACGTCGCTCCGGTTCGGCAGATACTGTCGTAAAACTGCCGGACTTAGTGGCCATGTCCACCGTCCACCATTTGCACCATGTCGGATCCGACAAACGGCGTTATTACCGGACGTTATTATCTATAAGTGACTTTCTATTTGAAAACGCATCTATATGATGATCTTCAAACGCCTGAACATAACTTCATAAACTATATAGTAGAGGTAACTAACAACCTGTACATAATAAAATCTGTACATCCGTTTGGGAGTTGCGAGGCCACATATACCACATGTCAAACTTGTAACACCCTGTTTTTGCGTCGGTTTTGCGGGGGTTAAAAAACATAATTATATATTTTTGACTAGCCGGTTGCCTGCAACTTAGTCCACGTTTAAAAATAAAAAAAAATATATAACGGTTCACTTCTTGTTGCTTTGGCACTTTGGCCAGGCGTTAGTTTTTTATTTTATCGGTTGAGTAGTTAAGGCGTGTAGTTACTTTCACATTCACATTTATAATATTTAACGTTTAGATATTATACATTACCTGCATTCCCGAACCTAGGCTTTAGGAAGTGGGTGTACTTGATGCACTTGTCGTGCAATTTGGTCACGAAGCCGGCATCGGAGCCCTGAGGCACCCGACACTCCTCGTCCAGGAGCGCCAGGACTCCCAGCCGGTCTTCGATCAGGTCAATGCACGGCTGGTTGTCGTAGAAGTCGATCATCTTCCACGATATCTCCTCCTGGAATTCGATTAAGACCAAATTCAATTCACCAAATTCAATTGATGGCAGGTGGCCACCGTCGCCTATAACACAAGTTACCACAAGGTTCCGAACACAAGGAATCACCGAAACGCAGCAGCACATATGATGTTAAAAACGCGAATGAATATTATTTTTACCTTGATATATTCATCTTGTTCCAATTTGAAGACGTGCGAGTTGAACTGCTGTTGTAGTTTTTCGTTTGCATAGTTGATGCAGAATTGCTCAAAGGAATTTATCTCGAACGTTTCAAAGCCATAAATGTCGAGGACGCCTGAAAAAAATAACACAGTTACTAATCGTTTTTATTGTTACTTAACTCACTAATGTAATGGCTCACAAGAAGTATGATCTCCATGGCCAATGAAGTGTTTCTTAACTCACTAATGTAATGACTCACAACAAGAAGTATCATCACACTAACCAATGAAGTGTTTCTTAATATACATGCTCACTCACTAATAAAATGTCTCAGAAGAAGTATGATCACACTGACCAATGAAGTGTTCAATGGTTCATAAGACGTATGATCACACTCAGCAATGAAATGTTTCTTAAGATGATCAGGACCTCACCAATGAAGTGTTTCTTAATATACATGCTCACTCACTAATGCAATGGCTCACAAGAAATATGATCACACTGACCAATGAAGTGTTTCTTAACATAGGTGCTCACTCACTAATGCAATGTCTCATAAGAAGTATGATCACACTGACTAATGAAGTGTTTCTTGACATACATGATCTTTCACTAATGTATTGGGTCATAAGACGTATGATATCCCTAACCAATGAAGTGTTTCTTAACTCACTAATGTAATAGCTCACAACAAGAAGTATTATATCCCTAACCATTGAAGTGTTTCTTAACTCACTAATGAAATGGCTCACAAGAAGTATGATCACACTGACCAATGAAGTGTTTCTTAACTCACTAATGCAATGTCTCAGAAGAAGTATGATCACACTCAGCAATGAAATGTTTCTTAAGATGATCAGGACCTCACCAATGAAATGTTTTTTAATATACATGATCACTCACTAATGCAATGGTTCACAAGAAGTATGATCACACTGACCAATGAAGTGTTTCTTGAGATGTCCCGTGTCGAGCACCCTATTGACGGCCGCCACCAGCCACGAGAACACCTCGCCGTAGAGCCGCTTGGCGAGCGCGTCGCGAGAGAAGAGCGCCCGATGGCAGTCCACGCGAGACACGATCACCTCGTGGGCGGACGCGATCCGTCTATGGGTCAGCCATCGCAGCAACTCCGGCTTCGAAACTCCGAGCAGCGAGCACACTATGCTCAAGTGTTTGTCGCTCGACTGCATTGCACATAAAAGTAAAGTAAGATTTTGTAGAGCGTTCACTCTGTCGCACAAGCTACAGTAATGCAACAATGCGACTGAATACAGATGACGTGTTATTTATAGACAGCGATAGACAAAAATAACGCTACTTATACAAAACATTTAAGTATTTGGAAGCAATTAATTAACAGGTAATATTCCAGGTGCAATTTTGAGATTCCAAATTCCACTGCCTTATCTATGAAACATAAAAATCTTTTTATAATATTAGTATAGATATATAATTACATTAATATAGGCCCCATCGTCGTCGCCGTCTGTGGTGAATTCTATATTACCGAGGTGCAGAACGCAAGATAATACTGCGAACATGTTATATTGCTCGCTCTCAGACACACCTGAAACAAGAGTAGACATTTTTATATGATTAAAAACTGCGGACAAGCTGACAATAATTATCTAATTACTTGGTTATCAGATTGGGTGCAACATACGAGACTAAATTCCGATATGGGAATGTGTTCTTATTAGTCAGCACACATTAAAATTTGATGGTCATTTAATACTTTTGAGTGATCATTCAATACTTTTGAGTGATCATTTAATACTTTTGAGTGATCATTTAATACATTTGAATAATGATTTAATACTTTTGAGTGGTCATTTAATACCTTTGAGTGATCATTTAATATTTTTGAGTGATCATTTAATATCATTTGATAATTATAAAAAATATACTAGCGACAAGCTTTTTTGTGTTAACACTCTATTATGGTACTAACTAGAATTTATACATATACTAGCCCTAGCTCGTGTCCACGACTTCGTCCGCGTTGAAAAAGAATATATATGAATAATACTACCATGTTTTAGGCAAATAAATGATATTATTATTATTATTATTATTATTATTATTATAAAGCTCCTTTTATTATATTTTAAAGCGATCCCTCGGTACCTGCCATTTTCTCATTTCGTTATCCCATGATTTTGAGTAAATATATAAATGAATAAAATTAAAAAAGTGATATAAATAAGAGAAAATATTTACCTAAAATCGTGAGTGCATTTCTCGTTTCGTTGAACGCTCTGAGATCATCTACGCCGTCGATGTTCGGGCTCCCGCCTTGATTCAAATAGTGAAATGTGTCTTGATGGTCTGAAATTATCATTTAAAAGATTCAACAGATATTTTGGGCTCTAGCGATATTTTGACACCGTTTTTGCAAAATGAGCACAGAAAAAAACAGACTCTTGGGAAAATCCTTTTTTTGACAAAACTACTACATGTACATATTTCGTGTAAAGTTATTTGAACTCTTGAATAACTTATCAATGTCTGTGACTAAAGTGTTTTGGAGTTTTTGTACACTGGAGTAACCTATTCACCCTCAAAGTTGCATTAAAATTTGTGTTAAAATATGGACTTTTCAAGTGTCATATCTTTTAAATTAATACTACTTTCACTAGTTTGTATGGCAACGAACCTAGTTAACGACAAGACATGATGCTTACCTTTGTAAATTAAACCTAAAACAGCGGAATAATATCAGTCTACGTTTGTATGGAGGAAAAGGTGACTAGTTTAACTCACCCAAATGCAAGTCAGGAAACTGTGCGGCGGCCGAACACAGCTGATAGAATATGTGATAGTTCCTCTCGTCGGCACTCTGGTAGACCACCCTCGACTTCTCCAGGAGGTAGGTCCTCATACTGGCTCCCGATATCCTGTATACGTCGTCGAAATGGATCTCTATGAACTTTCCGAAACGGGACGAGTTGTCGTTGCGTGTTGTCTTCGCGTTACCGATCGCCTGAAAATTTTATAATTTTTCAGTGGCAGTGAAATTTTTCTCCTCTTTTTATGTTAAACACGACAGACAGAGGCCGACTGTCCACTTGACGGCAGGTGGTCACCGTCGCCTATAACGCGAGCAACGCCACTGGTGCTGCATAGTTACCTATATCGACCATAGTATAGGATTGAGGATAAGAATAAGGAAGGGATAGAGAAATGGGCTGTGGCATCTCTTCATCAATGTACTATACCTAAACTATGGATTTCGCAAGCCATACAAAAACACTACGAACTCTGTGGAACATTTAAAAGTGACATATCGCACCTTCGGGAAGACAAGGGCATAACTGCACTTTTTGTAATTTTACAGGAGAGCCATTTAAAGTTATTTTTTTGCATTCAATATCGTATTCGTCCGCTTATGTTGCTTTTAAACGATTCTTTATCAAATAAGCCCCATAGTCTTGTAAATATTTTAAATTTAATAATGTTTTTAAGACATTTTTTTTTTATTTACACACAAAAAATACAATAGGTACATAGTTTAGGTGCACTATAAACTCAATTGAGTTATATTTCTGCATATATTACCGAAGGTGCGATGTGCGTAGAGCATCAACTTCTGTCATCTGTCATTTGAAACCAACCAAACGTCTGTCATTTAAAGAAAATGTGACTTTACGTCAACACATTGTAGTTTTAAAATGAATAGTAGAACTTGTCGTTACTACCTTTTACCATTCAATCCGCCATAATTCCGTTTTGGGCGTACTTTTTGTGTGCTGTTAAATTTGTAGAGTACTTCGGTGGTGGCAGGATTTAAAATTCGATAGAAACGCTGATTGCCCACTTGAATTGTCGCCTATGACACATGCGCCTATGCATTATGCAACGCTACTGATACTGCATATTGTAGCATCAACCATATTAGGATTAAAGGGATAGGGAAATGGACTGTGGCATCAATTAAGACAATTTTACCTCCATAATAGGACTGGAAGCCAAGACCTTCTTCTCCACTTGAGTCTCGGTGGCGTTTCCTCCCACAGCAGCGAAATACCTCATCGCGTATTTCGCTGATACGGTTTTGCCAGCGCCAGATTCGCCACTCACTGGAAATTCAAGGCACTTTTCAACCGACTTCCAAAATAACTCACCGTTTTCTCATGGATGCCACTGTCAGAACTGGACCAAATTGAAATGGGACCACACGGAAAGAATCATCAAACTCGCTTCACCCAGTCGATTATATAATTACGCGAGAAATAGATACGATCAATCCTTGAAGCAGATTGCACATATTTCGTAAAAATTTCAAGTCAATCCGTCGGCTAAGTTTTCGAGTTCTTGAGTAATACACAAACAAACACAAACTTTTTTTATATATATACAGGCGTCCCAAAACTATGCGACATGAAGGGAAGGTACCTTAAATATCGTAGATAGATACTTTGCTGAAAGAAGACTTTATGTTATTTTTGAAAGTTAGTTATAGTGCATTCAAATATTTTTTAAATTCCCTTCATGTTGCACAGTCTTGGGACACCCTGTATAGACGTGACCTCACCTATAATACTCTGATCTCTTCTCTCCCTCTCCAGTTTTGTGTAGGCTTCCTCGGAGACTGCGAATATGTGCGGGTCGAGGTCGCCCATGGCTTGGCCCCGATACGCCATGATAGTTTCATCGCCTGAACATTAAATAAGTATTCACTACGACGACGCCCGACTTAAAAGAGGTGTGTTCAATTCAAATGTGGCCAGACAAGCTGACGGCCCACTTGATGGTAGGTAACCGTTGCTTAAGGTGAAACCAGTCGGCGGGAAGAGCACTCGACTGAGATGCACAATCATTCATACCAAAAATAAAATCATAAACAGACCCTTGGGCCAACGCTTTTTTTGACAAAACTACTGCATATATCTATTTAGTGTAAAGTTATTTAAACTCTTGAATAACTAATCAATGTTTGTACGCAAAGTATTTTGAAGTTTTTGTACACTAGAGTGACCTATTCATCCTCAAAGTTGCATTAAAACTTGTGTTAAAATATGAATTATTCATGAAACATATCTTTTAAATTAATACTTTCTTTTAAAGTTTGTACACATACAAACCTAGTTAACGACAAGATAAATCGTTATCATGCTTACTATTATAAATTAAACATAAAACAGCGAAGTGATAATCATTCTACGTTTGTATGGAGAACAGGTGACTTGTATTACCTTAAGCAACGCAGGTGCAGCTCACTTGAATAGTTAGTTATAAGCCCCTTAACTTTAGATTTTAATTTTAGCAAAAAAGTTATATAAACATTTTTATGTAAAACTAAATTCTCTATAATATTTGTTTAAAACGTTTTTTTGTAAGTTTTATTTTTATATAATTTGAGATTACTATTTTTTTCACCTGTTCTACAGGTTGGAATCGAAAATTTCTTTCACCCATCGATACTTATTACATATTTTTTTATATCTTATATCAAAAATTTCCTTAAGGGGACTCAAATTTTGATTTGTTAGTAAATTCTTTTCTCACTGTGGAAGCAAATTTATAAAGACATTATAATATTCAAATGAAAAAAGTGGAATTTTTAATTAAAATAACTCTACGCGAGGCTAGTTAGTTAGCACTCACCGTAAATGGGCAGATCGTAGTAGGGATTGATGGCGACAAGTACAATGCCGCAATATGTGTAGATGGCATTTCTGTCACAAAATCTGTAAAAAAAATATATGTTACAGTAATAATTATGACAACATTGTGATAACATTAAGATTTATCAACAGGATGGAAATGGAATTCAGTTAGCAGCATAAAAAACAGCAGAGCGAGTTAAAATAAATAGTAGGTATTCGATGCCTTTGGGTTCAATTGTCGTATAAACAAACCATTTTGGCCAAATTGAATTATATATACCATTTTTTTTTAAATTTTTTTTCTCGGCCTAATTCGTTAACCTGCTAAGTCCATTTTTGGGCAATTTCACTTTTTATACTTTTCGACAAATTTAGACGACGATTTTACCGTTCGGTGAAGGAATAACGACGATTTATCAAACTAAAAAGGTGAGAAATTTCATAAATGAAAAATAATAGCAAATCTTCACAAAGAAAACCTGCTAAATCCTAAATTTTGTACTGATAATTATGTTGCTCATTTCACGTGCCCAATGCGACGCACAACATTTTGTCATTTCATTTTTTTCTTCCTTCTGAAAACTATGCAAAATGTGACTTAGCAGGTTAACGAGTTAGGCCGACGATATACGACCTGAGTGACCTTTTACATACCTGACTTTAAGGTTGTGCAGTACAGCTGGCTCGTGTAAGTATGACAGAGACGTGAGATCATTCTGACCAATCAAAAGCGACGGATTTCTAAGTGGGGGCAGGTTCTTCTCATCTAAAATCTAAAATTTAAAGAAAAAATCATTTTCAGGGCCATATTCGTGAGTAAAAAATTCGTGAGTATTTTTCTATCTAAAATACCTACTCGTTTTTTTTTTACATTTTAACGACGATAAAAATCCGTGCGAACCCGGGCGCAGCCAGCTAGCTATTGTATAAATGTAGTAAATTAATTTCGCCTATCAATGCAATCTACATATTATTCATCATTGTCATACTATATAAAATCTGCTATATAATATAAGTATGTGCATACAGAATACTTAGAGATATTGACAAAAAAAATGTTTCCTAGAAATTTTTACATAAAGGTTCATTTAAGACTAGCTGGTAACCGCAACTTCATCCGCGTTGAAAAAGAAAAAAGTAGCCTATATCCTGTGTTCCGTACTTCTAAATGTTTATCTACCAAATTTCATGAAAATCAGTTAATTCGTTCATACCATATAAAAAATAAATCTAAAAATCATCAATTTAGTTTCAGTATCATGAACCTATAAACACATAACTATAACTATAATGAAAGTATTTCATTTGAAACTGTTTTACGTGAAATTAATGTAACGAAAATCTGAGTAATTATTATTTTTTTGTTAATTTGCCATCAGGCGCTAAACTATAATCAAATGTGGTTAAGTAAAATTGGTGTTTGCATAGAAAAAGGCCAGCGCCGTATCTATACTTAATATTATAAAGAGGAAAGATATGTTTGTTTGTTTGAATTGAATGGGCTCCGAAACTACTGAACCGATTTGAGAAATTCTTTCACTGTTGGTAAGCTATATTATCAGCAAGTAACATAGGCTATACTTTATACAGTTACGCGGACGATGTCGCGTGCAACAGCTAGTTCTATATAAAAGGCAATTTGTCTGACATAAGAATCAACAGTCTAAACTATCTTTAGGTGTGTACTGCTTACTAATTTAGTGATGTAATATACTTCCGTTTCGACGGTAACCTTAATTATTGAGCTTACTAATGCTTCATGGCACAAATCAATTGGATTAGGATAGGATTATTCAACCCCTAATGGACTTCCAATTGCTTAGCGTTTATTTTATTCTTGAACTAGCCACTCGCCCCTGCTTCAAACGGATTCAATCCATACTACTGTTTTTTTTTTTTTATTAGATAACAGGTTCTTCATTTTATAATAGATACTAGCTGTTGCCCGCGACTTCGTCCGCGTTAAAAAAGATAAAAAGTAGCCTATCACGTGTCCCATACTTCTAAACGTTTATCTACCAAGTTTCATGAAAATCAGTTAATTCGTTTAAGAGTGATGGAGGAACATACATACAGAAAAATATTTTAAAAATGGTCTAGTTAGTTTCAGTATCATGTATAGAGCCTATATACACGATATTTCTGAAAACAAAATAAATAACTCCATGACCAACCCCTACAGATTTATTATTAGTATTGATTACGTTTATTCTTAGGGGTTAGTCTTTATTCTTGAGGGAACATCTAAAAATTTTAAAAATTAACCCCTGACAGGAATACATTTCTTTTTTAAAAATTTTTATTAATAGAATGAAGATTACTTAAAATAATTTAGCATTGAAAATAAATTAAATAATTTATTTCTCATATAATTTTTGTCCTAAAAAGCCAATTTGTAAAAATATATGTAAAATTGGTTTCTCTACTATGTTAATCGAGGATTGATGGTATGTATTAGTTATCATTGATCCTCAATAACAGTGTTAGTTAACAAATTCACTCACCTTAATCTGTTTAACTGCAGACGAATCATCTAACTTGACTATTAAAACTCCAGAACGATAGTCCGCAGTCACTGTTGCACTCTCCCACACTTTTTCTGGGTGCTCCACCCACACTCCTGCACCCTGGTAATAAAAAAAGAACAGTAACTATACACTAGAAATTCAAATAAATTTTTTTGGCTATTTTTATGTTTTTAAAAGTTTTAAAGATCTAGATGCGATTTAAAGTATCGAAACTTGAAAAATTCAATTTTGAGTGGAGGCGTTTGAAGTTTTATAAACTTTCCATAAAAACTTATACACGGAGAGCGACCAGCTAACTACGTTTCGTTAATTTAAATTACCAGTATTAATATATAGACAGTTTTTAAGTAAATATTTAAAATATACAATAAAATTAGGACCGTTTAAGCAAAAAAGTGAAATATGCATATTTCTCATTTTCAATAGTGTCAATAGAAATGTGTTACGCTTTTTTTTATTTTTGGTGGATTACTTTGGAAGTGAAATCTTTTTAAGGCTTTTTTTATTAATTTATCTCTATAAGTAAAAGAAACCCTTCAATGATATTCATATGGCTAGAAGCTTTATTATTTCTTCATGACAAATTCTCTTTTATATTTTAACTTGAAATCAAATCCTTTTAAAAAGTATATGTGTACTACAAAAATATTAACACTTCAGGTTATGATTTCATCATTTAAAACAATATTGTGTTGACAACATATGCAAGTAGATATCAATCATTTTTTTTTAAAAAAAGGTTGAGAATGATATCTAATATAAATAAATTTGTATTGTTGATTTAAAATTAAAATAATTAAATTACTTTGATAAACAAACAACGGGTGATAGATACATTTTTATCAAGTTCTTTGACGATGTAAAATGATAATGCACGCGTAATCTTAACTGTAATAAAAGCATATGAATAACGCATTAATATTAATCAGAATTAATTAAAATATTTTAACATAATTTTGCGGTTAACAAAAGTGAAATGAATTTCGTTTTTACGTTCGTCTTTTAAATGTCTCTTTTTGTTATAACCAGTACAATTATTAAACTGAAAATAAAGTAAAAAAAATAATGAAAATATTTATATGTTTTACCCACCTTCGTGTATAGCTCTTTCGTTGTCATTTTCTTAACTATATATTTGCAATTTCGTTGTTAATTTGTGTAGTTTATTTCACATAAGTTTTGTTAATTTTAAAATGCATTTTTATGACGAACAAGGTAGATTGTAAGTTGCTTATTATTTCCATACGATTGGTTGTTGGAATTGGAATTGGATTGGAATGTGTGTATGCGAAAAACATACCCAAAAACGTCACACAAAAATTAGCTCATTGACAGCTGTCAATTAAAAAAAAATTGCGCAAAGAAAATATATAGGTCAACAAAAGTTTTCTGACTGGTAATAAATTTCCAATTATGGTATGGAAACATAGAATCCGGAGAAACTAGTCGGATTCGTGTAAGAATGAAAAAAAAAAAACTATTAATGCTGTGAAATTGCTTTATCTTTGAATTTCCCACGGGTGTTGCTTCATGTGAATTTGATGTGAATATTTAAATATAGGTCACGTTACGTTCCGTTGCACGCAACTTATCGACAGTAGTCTGTGCGTAACATAATAATAAATAAATAAAATCTAAATAAAGTCAAATTTTATTTAAAATGTTTTATTGTTAAGAGAATATTATTAATTTCATTAAAAAACTCCTACTAATGCAATTACTATAAATCGTTATCTCCTTGTGAGTATACATATTTAGTGTGAACATTATTACCTGCTAGTGTTCCTTTTAAATATAAGTCTTTTAATTATTAATATATATTATTAATCTGCCGGTTTGGTTGGTGGGGGTTGGGGTAAAAATTTAAATAGAACTCGAGAGGGTCAGATTTTTAGAGGGGATGTTAAGTGAACCTAAACTCAGCTCTCATTTAAAATTCAGACGATTCTGATGTATTAAGTACAAGCTCGTAAGTTAAGTTACGCAAGCTCGTGGCAGCTTTTTAAAAATGCAAAAAATATTTTTGACGATTGCCATTTTGTAATACTCGAGCGCGTCAGATTTTCATACAGACGGTTCAGTCTGAATTGCTGATCGTGCTGATTCTTAATCTGACGATTATATGGAGGATTTTTTTAAATACAGCAACTACAAAATTTTGAACGCTACATTCACCCCACCGCTGAAAAGAACAACATCATATAAATTCTTTTTATACCTAACATCTAATTTTCAAAATCTAATAGGTCCCCTCGACGCTCGAGTGGAGCATCGTGGACTCTCCTACCATATATTTTATTTTCGAAATATAGGAAACACCCAGATCAAGACAAACAGACATATATGATATCCATACTTACCAATATTTATTTTGAACGGGAATCGAAGCTGCGACTTTTGCAACAGCAAACAGCGTTACTACCGCTGAGCCAATCAAGTCGTCAAAATTGTAAGTTTGCTCTCATTGTATGTATATGTTTATTTTTATAAGTTGGTATTTTATCGTGTACAATAATAAGTATGCAACATAATAAAATAAAATCAAAAATATAACTACAATTTATGTTTAAAAAATTTATTTTTAATTTTTTTCATCTCAGCCTTCAGGCTTTACAAACATTTTATTAGAGCACAAGCATCGTGGATTGCCCAGTAGGTATACAAATTAGTTATAAGTATTCATTTCTCTATTATATCAAAGTCCTAAGCCAACGTGTTGTTTATTGTTGATTTTTTCATTGCTGTTTTTTCTTTTTCACTTATTTTCTTGAGCCGGGAACCAAGTCTGGCATGCTTCTGTGGCTATTTCGCACAAGTTAGTGAACGATTTTGCTCTGGAGTCGTAATCTGTAAGTTTAAAATATACAAATCGGTTAATTACACGCTCGGTTAAATTTAGCCCAGCTAAGTATTCAGAAATATTTTTTATTTTTTTTATTTTATATTGACTGAAAATTGTTGACATGGATAGACCAAGAAATAAACCCAAAATCGTCTTTTTCCTTGAAATATCAAGAATATCATCATCGTCGACAGCCCGTGTCTGGATGCAAGCCTCTCTCAAAGCTCACCACCACGTATGATCTTCTGTCGCTTGCATTTAGCCAGAATTTCAGCATAAAAGTTTTTGGAATACTTATCCAAATATTTTTTTAAAGAACTGCCGGAGTGTGTGTTTGTCGAATTTCCTCTTTTTCGGACCAAGCGCTTTAAAACATTGTTTATAATGCGAACTGCCAAGGTTTGGAACTCCTGCGCTCATATAACCCAAATCTTTTCAAGATTCGAGTAAATTGGCATCTTCTAGGTGAGCTCGCTCCATCACAGGCCTCATCATTGCTGCATAACTGGTTGTTGGCCAAGAGCAAACCCACCTCTAATTAAAAAAAAAATAAGTAGCTAAGTATTGCAATGACTTACCGGGGGGCCCTCTTTTGCCGAACATTATGCCGTTCATGGGTGCGTTTTTGTAAGTGGCCTCACTCACACCAGTTAAAGCTAGCAATACCACAACTATGCAGGCGAAGGCAATGGTGAATTTCATTAAAGCAGACATCTTGTTCCTAAATAAATAATTAAATTAAGTTAATTTCACATAATAAAAGCGAAAGCTTGTGAAGTTGGGATGTATGGATGGATGTTATTTTATGCAAAAACTACTGAACGTATGGTGTTAAACAATTGACTTGATTTTTAATAGGCCACCGTAGCCACCTATCATCAAGTAGACCAGCAACCTGCCTGCCAGTCTTTACAATAAAAAAAAAGAAGAAAAGAAATAATTAAAAAATTATGTAAAATTTAGTAAGGATCCATGGACGTTTCTTATTTTTACGCAAAACTAATAAAGAAATGTTGATCAAACTATAGATAGAGCATGAATTTATACACAAAAATAACAGATACGCGTTTTAAAAGATAAGTATAATTTATAAAGTGACCGACCAAAGTTAGTAACTAAATGAATGAATAAATTTGTGGTGTTAAAAACTTTTGTCTGAAAGAAAAAAATGCACTATTAGGCTCTAACGCCAAAGTAAAAAGGTACCTATAAATGTAATATAAGTGTAATAATCAAAATACAGTTACTGGCTGTATTAAGTTGAAAAAAATCTCAAATTACTTTTTCTTCCTGGTATCACTGAAAGCGTTGAAATTCAACTGATGCTGAAGATGGGTTCGCAAGCCATTTTATACCGTGTAGATGGAATATGGCGGTCAGCGTCTACTCCATTATTGGATTATCGTCCACTAAACTACAATATTGACATGATTCTCTTGAGATCAAAACTTTATTAATAGGCGGCGAATATTAGATCAACAAGAGATAATGCTTTCACATAGATATATACCTAACTGTTGACAATCTTGAACTAACATATTATGAACAGATTAATAGTCTCCCTACTAATTTAAAAAGTCATTTATGACTCGTAAAATGACTGGGAGAGTTGTATCATGAAGCGTTGTGAACGTCAGCTGCGGCTCCGATGGTGGGTTGAACAGTAGAGTGGTATCCGCCCACGCACATAATAAAATTTTTTTTTAATCATTTATTCCCGATTAAAAATTCATCAAATTATAGTTAGCCTAATATTTTGAAGAAACAAAATTGTCAGCTATTTATAAAATGATGGATTATACGTCAGCAGGTCACACGAATATGTGACCTCCCAATAGAAAATTTATCAGATGATAGTTTATGTATTACTGTTAATAAATAAAAAAGTCAGCTGGCTATATCTTGATGGAATGCTTGTCAGCTGATGCTCTAAAAGTGTAACGGGCTACCACTGCTCAATCCACCATCGGAGCCGCAGCTGACATTCACAACGCATCATGATACAACTCTCTCATGCATTTTACAAATTATCGACTGAGAGGAAATCATTGACGAAATTAGTGCCTGGCTTACGGACCAAAAGTGCCAGACTTGTATTTTTTTGGATACCCAAAAAAAATTTCTTACAAATTTATTTTAACTTTCACGGTAAATTAGAAAGGTTGAAATAAGTGTTATATTATTTCCAATTAGTTCAACTGGTTGAATTTTAAGTGGAACTTTCTGGAATAGCTCGTAATTTTATATTGGCAAAAAAGTGGAGTTTTCACGCTTTCACGCAAAAACTACTGAACCGATCACCATGAAATTTTGCATACACGTTCTCTGCGACACCAGAAAGGCCAATATATTATAGCAACAAGGCGTCAAGCATTACCATTGCTTTTATATTTTTAATTTATCACCGCGTACGAAGTCGCGGACACCAGCTGGAAGTAAAATCAAAATTGTCACACGGAATGCGAGCACGAAATGCGTTACGTTCTATTTTCGAATACTTAAACGAACTACATTATCAGGCTATTAAAGTTACGCGGGCGAAGTCGCGTGAGACGGTTAGTATTATAATTTATTGGCACTACATCTCTTAGGTTGATACCATGTAGAACCATGTTGAATATTAGGGATATTTTCTTACTCTCGACGCTATAAATAAGAAATTAATCCAATAGTACCCGCAGATTTGCAATTAATTGAAGAAATTCCCGTCCCAATATTGGTAATTTACCGACATTACCCTTATAATCCTTTTAAGACATGATATTGCTAGAATAATTCGTTTTGTTTTGAAATCTTGTATAAAATGGGAGGGAAACATGAAATTTTATGCAGTCTCTCCTGACAACTCAAGCAGACCAGTCTAAGGTATTTTGGAGTTACCTTTCTTTTGTTATTAATCCCACTATTTCCAATATTTTTTTATAAAAAACCCGGAATAATCTCCGGACAAACTTTTCGGAACAACACACAATTTGACAAGACAAGCCCACTGGCCTTCGTGGTTAAGGCCACCGTGAAATAAAAGCTTTTTGCTATTGTATTTCAGTGAGTGAGTCAAAATCAAAATCCAAAATATTTATCAACTAACATGTTTTTTTTTTTCAGAATAATATGAAAATGCGGGTTTTTACATTCTTCATCTTCACTTTGTTTGTGTGCTGCCAGCATTTAATTGAAGCAAATTATAGAAAAACTTTATTCAATGGCTCCATTTTTGGTAAAAGAGGCGTTGGTGAGTAAAATTAATTAATTTATATCGAATCCAGCTCGAGTGGGCAGCGTTCGTCTTCTCTTCTCGTCCACATCTTCTCGTCCAAAATTCCCCAGTGTTTCGAAAGAAAATTATCGACCAATGTGTGTTTCCAGTGATGACATATGGCGCTGAAACGTGGTCTCTCTATGGGCCTCGTAAGAAAACTCAGTCATTCTACGAGCTATGGAGAGAGAGGGCTATGGTCGGGGTTACACTACGAGATCGAATCAGAAATGAGGAGATCCGTAGACTTGGGAAATTTACCGGCATAAGTCAGCCGATCATACACATAATACGGAGAGCCTTGGCCTGTGGGGCCGGAAGTTTCTCTTGTGGAGCCTACGAACCGGCAAGCGCTGCGTAGGACGTCCACCCATAACGTGGACAGAAGACCTGACCTGGACGCGGGTCGATGGTGGATCCAATGCTACTTTGCACCGGTCTTATTGGAAAATTATGGATGAAGCCTAACGGAACGGTAGTAATACTAAATCTATGGGTGGAGCTTATGTACAGCAGTGAACGTCATGCGGCTGAGATGATGATGACGAACCAATTTATTAATCACACCGGAGTCATGGAATGGAATGGAGTAATTTTTTTTAATTGTCTTTATCTTTGCAGAATACGACTCTACAGAGAAAGCCCTAGCTGCTCTTTGCCAGATTGCATCAGAAACATGTCAAGCGTGGTATCAAGCTTTGGAGAACAAATGAATAATATATTTTCAGGAAGTACCACTCTAATTACGGCTTTAAATCAAAACAACTGGATACTTTTTTATATATATATTTATTATTATTATTTATTTATTACGTACTCAGTACTGATTATATACCGTTTTTAACCAATTTTATATTCAAACATACTCGTATGTAGATGGATACCACTCCTATTGTAGATTAGCTTTTGAGAAATAAAGTGATTATATAATAATATTGATTTTTATTTTGGTACTAGCTAGTCGCGAGCACTAGCTAGGTGCTAGTGCTCGCGACTTCGTCCGCGTCGAAAAATCAAATATTTATTTTAAAACATTTAAAGTGGACTGTAGGTACTTTTAAGCTAAATTTTACTCAGCACATGGGGGTGCCGAGATAGGAATATGATGGGAATAAACTAATATAACGCCTGACATCTTTATCGCTGTTATCAATTATTTAAATCACATGCGCCTTAGCCATTTCAGGCGGCAGAAAATGTGGGACATCGTTGGGAAAAATTAGCTCACTCTTCCCGCCTTAGTCGCTTGTATAAAACAGTGAGCGGTTCACGTTGCATACAGACATAATTACGTGGAGAGTGGTGGAGAGTTTTCAGAAGCACAGGGTACATATGTGATTTAAATCTTTGGCTGTTATACATTTACCAGGCGTTGAATCTTTGTTTTCAGATAGCTACTGCCCGCGACTGGTCAATCTTATAAACTTTTTAACAAAAAAATTACACCGCCGAAATAACCGACAAACAAAATATAATAAACCTTTTTTAATTTAACCTGTAAGTATACCCAACTAATTTTGAGTCGGTGCTGGAGATTTCACGTTGCATTGTTAATTTGATTTGATTATTTCTTTAAGGTAATTTAATGATCTTTGTTCATTGATATCTCTATATATAATAATATATAAAAATTCCGTGTCACTTTGTTTGACGCCAATGAATTCCTAAACTACTGAACCGATTTAATAAGAGTTCGTAACTAAGTAGGTATATTTAATTTGGTCCAACTTAAACGATAGGAAAGTTTTTATTCGCGTGGAACTATTGAAGTATTTATCTTAAATCTTTGGAATTTGGAAGTAATATGAGGTATAATATACCTACACTTTGGGTCTATTTAAGAAACCTAATATAAGGCTTAGATTATAATGACTGTAGATATAAGGATTAAAGACTAATGGACGGGTTCTAGTTCTATATTTGTTCAACTAATGGGTTGGGGTAATTATAAAGCTTCTCTAATACAAAATCTGTTAGAGTAAATCTTAACAGAATAAGTAATAAGTATATCTTGTTACTGTTTGCTGAATATATGTTTAAACTCGCAGAGATATATTGTTTCGATACCCACTTGAACTGTATTGCGCATATAATATCGCTGTTAGGGGGATGATAGGGTTGACATACCTTTGTAAAGTGAAAGCCCCAATAAAAGATATTTAAAAAAAAACGTTAGCCTTATAGCGTCATCTAAATCTAAAATATAAAGATAATGACAATAACTGAGGTGTACTCCGTGAAACGAAACGGAAAAATGTTCACAGAATACGGAGACATCAAAACAGAATTTTCCTATTATATTATAAGTTACTCTATGGACAGAGTAATGAGTTTTGGTCATGTTGGTTGTTATGTCATTGTAATGTCATTTTTGACGCAGTGAGTATTTGACGTCTCTCTGACTGATAGAATGAATGAATGAATAATGGCTGCTGATTTTTGGCGTTTTTCGTGTGAGAAAATCAGTGAAAATTAAATCATAGTCACCAATATTGAAGAAAATAGTTTTTTTATTGTTTAAAACACGAATTTACTCTTGTATTTTTTATATAATAATTAATAGTCGTGTATTTGTCCATCAGATGATTAGAAACTAAATATCTAACATGTAAGTAATAATTGCTTTTGTTAATTTAAACATGAAAATAACAATGTGAATCGAATTGGTTATGCGGTTAAACATGTTATTGAATTTCAGATACACATTTTTAATTTCATAAACAAATTATGTATTATCAAAACTGTGATATACCATATTACCATATCTAATCATCATATTTTTATACTGCGTCAACTTTATTACTTAATTTAAATGTGCGATAGTTTAAGTATGTACATACATTTTAACTTTACAGAATTATATTGATATCTGCTTTTGTTTGTCTTAACATCTAGATGACATCTAGTGTACTTAAGCAATAATACTTTATTAACATATTTAAGAGCCTGCATTTACATATTTTCCATAACTAAGCTAAGTACTTTAAAGAACGGTAGGATGCCTGATATCCGTCGGAATTTTTTTCCAAGCATTACGTAGTAAATAGTACCTATAAATTATAGGGTAGTATTTAATCGAGCGACTGTAAATTAAAATTTTAAGTGTAAAATATAATTAATTTACGTCATTGTATTACTAAGTGTGCAACTGATTGTGAGTGACGATAAATCAACATAACACCATCTTACAAACATTCATTTGAGTTACTTTAAATACAAAATGAGAAGCTTCATAGTATTTGTGTGGCCTAATATTGTTAGGTTCTGCATTTTTTTTTCAATATTTGTCAAATTATTTATTTCTACTGTGCGGCGTTTTATCTTAATAATAGAATCTATTATAATAGGTTTTTAATAGAAAACCCACTTTAAAAAATACTATAATGAGCAGAGTATTATGAACTCACATTTTTTTGAAAGTTTTGCTTATAAAATAACTATTTGAGGAAACTAAAAACAAGTAATATTAATTAATTATTATTAATACTAAGGAACATTGATAGGTATGGAGGAACCCTACTACTCAGGATTCCTTTACCGCCCTGGCTTTAGCGGGACAGCCTCGTTTTCTTTTTTGCCCAATGGGTATTACTTTTGCTTCCAGAGGTGGTGTAAATTTGAGCCGAATTGCTAGGCCCAAAATGTGTTTTCATACATGATTATTGAAAAATTTGGCCCAGTCACAAGAGCCTTTTTGCCAGCAAAGCCAGTATTCATTGTGATATATACAGTTGTATATAATTGTATTGAAAGGACACAATAACTTGATAGTAATATTGTGAAATGTATATAAGTGCTTCATAAAATGTGCAAGTGTTTTAAAGTGAAATTAAAATCAGTGTTTAATGCAAAAGTGCTTTTATTTCTTTTATTTCAGCAAGAAAAGCTGTTCCAAGCGAAAAGGGTGAAAATGGCAACGGAACCTCCCATCAAGAGACAGAAAATTGACAATAATATAGCAACAACCATAGACAATTACATAGAGAAGATAAGAAACTGTGACAATAATTTAGAACCAATTTTGGACAACTCACTGACAAACCCAATACCTTTCATCAAGGTATACGTAGGCCATGTAAAGGATCAGAAGTACATTTCAAAAGCGATATTAGTTTTAAACGAGAAGATTCCCTTGAAGGAACTTCAGCATTTGAAGAGAGCTCGCAAGAAGGAGATAATTCTTTGCCCCACGCACTATTTGAACAGTATGCCTTCCATACAGGAATACATTGAGTGCTACGTGTTTGAACTAAAAGATGTGTTTGCTTATTTTAAGGAATTAGATGTGCCATTTTCGGCACCAAAAATTTCTAGACAGCACAAGGAGACATCAAAAAGTTGGCCATGCAATTTTCACCCTAATAACTACCTAGAAATGCTTGTGAGTGGGAGATTTTTCAATTCAAATCATTTGAAAATTCACAAAACATTTATGGAAATGGCTTTTGAAGTTGCAAAATGGAATTTAAAAGATTCAGATGTAGACCTCAATGCGGAATACTTTGTGAACAATGTAAATTCAGCAATTGTTGTTGATCCATCAAACCAGTCGGTCGTTGCTGTATCAATAGATAATAGATTGCAGCATCCTCTGCAACACGCCACCATGTTGGCCATAGACAATGTGGCTAAGACTCAAAATGGAGGGGTGTGGGTTGCCAGTGATGAGAATACATCTATCAACGCAACTCTAAGTGGTATTGATGCGAATTTGAGGGAATATTTAATTGATTTATTCCCAAATAACACTTTTCAAGCCAAGAAATATGTAAGCAAGAGGGACGTGGCGCAGGATAGTAATGAAAACGGAAGCGATGGACCATATCTGTGTACAAATTATAACATTTATTTGCTCAGAGAACCGTGTCTGATGTGCTCTATGGCATTAGTTCACGCAAGAGTGAAAAGAGTATTCTTCTGTTTCGATAACTATTTGGGAGCATTAAAGAGTAAAACAAAGTTGCACACTGTGACATCATTGAATCATCGTTTCGAAGTTTTTACGGGATTTTTATAATAGTGACTCGCATTTTATCTAATCAATCTACTAAATTTACAAGAACAATTCTTGTATAGGTATATACTTATATATAAAGGGTATAGCAGGATATAGCCTTGTAAAAAGTGCCCCCAAAGCCTGGAGTTCGAAACTATGACCAAATGATACTTTATATAGAGATAAAATTATGTACAAAATTCCTTTCAGTAGTTTTTACGCTTTCACGCAAAGTCATTTGGTAATAGTTTGGATGAAATTTTTTATTAGATTAGGTTTTGCTTTTTAAGTCTAACCACGTAATTGTATTTCTTGAAAAATGACAATTTTCTAAAAAAAAATGACTATCTTCATCTTATCATTTTTTTAAAGCGTCATCTTATCATTTTTACAATTATTAAATAGACTGGAACACTGAAAAATATGCTTTATTTTTCCAGTTAACACTTTATCTTTAACATAATTATAATCAAAAACGAAACATTTTTGTTTTCTTCAATAGGTCTTAAAAGAATATACCAGTACACAGATTTCTTTTTTAAAAATATTACCAGATAGTTGTATACAATCTGGTCCGGTGTACAGCAGGTATTTTAAAATATTTTTTATTACGTTACGCGTATTTAAATGGTAACCTATGTCATGTCCAGGATATTGTCTATCTTTGAGCTAAGTTTCATGCAAAACCAACTGTTCAACTGTTTGTTACATATTTTTTTTAATTTTGTAATTATAATATCTACTATGTAATAATGTACATAGAAGTTATTACTTATTATATATCTATATTTAAAATATAAATTCTTACATATTTCTTATATAATTTTGAATGATGTTTTAAATAATTATTGTATACATTTTAAATGCAGTTATTATTTAAAATAAAAAATGCATTTCACAATATGTTTCATTTTCAATTATAATATAATAAAATCATTAAAATCCGTAATCAATTATTATTATAATAATTAATATTGTACAGAGAAAATGAACTTACACCCAAAAAAAGTACTGTTCCCGAGGGATCATTTAAAAATAAAAATCCAACGATATTTTGCTTATATGTAATAGGTACATATGTCAGGCATTAATTATTTTTTTTTAATTTTTCAACGCAAACGAATTTTCGGCCATCGGCTATCTATGCTAATATTATAAAGAGGAAAGATTTGATTGTTTGTTTGTATAGAATAAGCTCCGAAACTACTGGACCGATTTGAAAAATTCTTTTACCATTAGAAGCCGACATTATCCGTGTTGAACATAGGATACTTTTTTACAGCGGGAAAATGCTTCATTCCTACGGAAAATTTTAAATTAAAGTAAATGCTAGCGGCTTGGGCCGGGAGATAGCGCCATCTATCCAAAATACGGTGGATGGCGTTTTATACTTTTCTACGCGGACGAAGTCGCGAGCACCAGCTAATACTTCCTAAATAGGTAAATAGGACGCCAGTATTTTTTAAATTCGAATTCAAATGCCATTATAATTTAAAACCCCGCCTATATTAATTCGATACAAGCCATCAATACCTGTATTACCTGTGTCTACTTATACCGTACCTACATTCATTGAAATCATAATGGCACTGTATGTACTCATTCCTCTATTTGCTACCTGTTCACTATTCCAACTGAACTTAGCAACTGAAGTCAGGGGTTCAATTAACCATTTCTTTAGCCTCCAGTGTCCGATTTATCCGACAATTTGGATTAAAATTAATTTTATTAAGAGAAAATTAAAAAAAATTAAGAGGGGCACGACAACTAACAAAACAAGGCAATCGCTATCAGAAACTTGTTTGCCAAAATGTAGTTTAGTTGTCAAAGAAGAGAATGTTTTAGATAAGGTTTTATGCAATCCAAAGATATTTGAAGTGTTTACTAAATAAAAATATTGAGTCCACCAAATATTCAATAGATCACATTATTAAGAGGTCATTGTGTATGGTCTCAATTGTGCGTCTCCCCTTTATTCATTGTGTCGAATGTAATCGTACATTGCAATTCAAGCACTTGTCGGATTTATACGTACATCAAATCAAGTTCTGGGCCTATTTTTTATTGCAATAATTTTTTTTTTAAATAAAATTCTTAAATCATGATCCAAATTCAAAATGAGTGTCTTCCGGCTAGCATTTGACGCTTTCTGGTGAGTGTTTTAAAAGTTCTTTGATGAATTAATCAGTACCCAACATTTTTTTGAAAACCGTATTTTTAATTAAAATTTACAGATTTATTTATTTGTTTATTCGTTCATTCAAAATCCACAGCAGTTTGCACAATAGTGCAATCCTAATCTTTACATAGTATAAAATTAAAGTCGATCGTCTGGATGTACGCTTAGATCTTTTAAACTACGCAACGGACTTTAATGCGGCTTTCACTAATGGAAAGAGCGTTAAACGAGGAAGGTTTATATATATATATATATAACTTGTAGAAAAAAAAACCATTACGTGGTTAAGAAGTTAGCGGAGAAATAGATAAAAGCGGACAGAGAATTATTTTATAATGTGTACAGATAAAATATGCATAGATAGGTAAAGATGTAAAATATTGAATTAATTTATATATTTTTTTTAATATCATTTTATTTTATTCAATCATGATTGCATGTTGAACTCACGAAAGTCATGAACTAACTATGTATCTAATTAAAATCCGATAAAAGCTGGTTCATACTGAACCCCACTTGCTATAAATCTCACTCAAATGTACTATGGTAATACGGTCGACTACTTAAATGCCATTGTGACCGTAATGACAGAGGTATAAAGTTCATTCTCCATTGCTACATTAATAAATTGGTTTATTTGTGAGCAATTGTTGAAACAAGACCACATCCTTCGCTTAAGATCGCGTATTATGCACTGTTTGCTTTATCTGCTGCATCATAGTCAACGAGTGTTTTAATTTCTATCAAGTCTTTTTCAAGGCGCTAATATATCACATAATTACTTGTTATGTAATCAAATTAAGAAAGTTTCGGTACGTTTAGTTAGTCGGCTGAAAAAATCATTTGCCATGTTTTAGTAATTTCTATCAAAAATGGAAGAGTAGATAGTTTAATTACTAATTTTTATCTATGTCGCTAATTTTGCTGCTAAGCGGCAACGTCGAGAATGGCTGAACCCATACAGACCCGTAGTTAAAGAGACCTAACTATGAGACTCGTAAGAAATATCAACGTCTCAACGAACTATGTAGAAAGGAAGTGTTGATATTCCTTCCATTAAATCATCGTGAGATGTCGAAGAGGAAGGATTTTTTTATGCATTTTTTATTACTAATACGATAAAACAATCTGTACGCAACAGTACCCAAGAGACACGAGACGGGCGAACGCAGTGCCGTGTCGGCGCCGACGCACTCCCGCGCCCCCCTCGCTCCTCCGCCTCCCAAACAGACCTAAAAGTTGAATACTGCGCATAGCGCATAGTGTTGCCGAGAAGTCTTTATCCGCTGCGCGAACTATACAAGTGCTGCAAGCTGCAAGTGCCTTGCCGACCAGAGTACGATTAGGAAGGGGCTCTGGCTTCACTTAATCACTCGCCAAAACACAACAGTACTATATGCTATTATATCACGGTGGTATTCTGTAAGGGTGTGGTTGATTATAAAAATGTCCATTAATGAAAGTACATAGTTCACCGAATACTAACTGTCTAATATGTCTATATATTTTTTTGCAGAGTCAACCTTGCACCAATTGAAGAGACTGCTCGCGTGCCTTATTACGTCTTAGAGACGGAGAATACATATAAATCAGAACTCTTAAAGGGAAACGAATATATTCCTCTCGTTACATAGCTTAAGGAATTTAATGGAAAAGAACGACTCTTTCATCTCACTGCTGGCAATGAAGATAATCTTTGGAGTGGGTTACTGACGAAAGTTTACGATTTTTTATTTGAAAATTTCGCGCGTCGCTATTTTCGTTAATGGTAAGTTTCAAAACAGATGTAGACAACCTGAAAATATGTTAAAGTCGAATGATAAAAGGTGTAATGGCAAACTCTTATACAAACTTTTGTTGAATTGGCACAAGAAAGCGCCATCTGTTGTCAAGTGGCTATGGTGCTTGTATTGTTGCCGTTGAGGATCATCAACTGTTGCCTTAAAATTTTGTGAGATGGCGCTATATGAATACGAATATATTTGGCTTGCATCAAATATGCCGAATCTATTATGTTTATCACATTAATAATAAACATCACTTACTGGTAAGAAAATATCTTTAATTGGAATTTTGAACTTTACCTCACAAATTTACAATAACATAAGAGGAAGCAGATGAATGATATCGATATGATATGGCAGACGGCCACAAAGTACTAACATCTTTATTAACAGAGTCGTTCATTGGCTCTAGTGTGAGTTTTTATTCTCGCTAGCGAGTGCGGGTATTATAAAGTCATACTAGAACCACTAGGTTATATATATCGTTATATAGTCGAATGAGAATTAAAACCCAAAGTATCAAACTTGCAAAAACTGATATTTTCCACTTAGTACGTATATCATCTTGTTATTATAATTTCCCAGGAAAATATGTTCATTTCTGTATGAATCCTATGCATAAACATGACAAGAAGTAAAAGTAGAAACTAATTAATTAGTAAAAGTAAACATTTAAAGCGGATTTTAAGTCCAAAAAGGCAATTAAATCAATGGTCGATTTAATTGCCAATAAAACGGAAGCACTAATAGTCTGCCTAATGGAACAGTTGGACCATTTGGACGAAAATACATATGTAGCGACATATGTATGTAAGCGTAAATATGGTTGGCATGTGTAGCGTTCACTTGTGTTGGTGAATAGCTGCATATGCACTTTTGTATACAGTAAAAATAAGATTAGTTATAATCAGTGTCTCTGTGGGAGCGTTCACGATCGCTCGTCGCACGTGTAAAGTGGAGTGCAATAAAGTAACAAGAACTCAAGTTTAGACCTTTTTATTTAAGTAATCACACAGGACATTAGTGACAGAAACAGGAGTCAGCTTAGATAATAGAGGGTCTAACACATACATAAATTGTTTTGCGCGAATTGCTTCCCCAACAATGCAAAAGACCGTATCGCAAAACGTCGTTTAATTGTGATCAATAAATATCAATTAAGATGCTACCACACGCTCCGTTCCTCCGTCTCAAATAATGAAACCTAATTGGTTGTAAAAAAATCATGGGATAAAATCGTGGAGTCACTGCTGGCGTAATTATCGTTTTGCGTGTCGAGATGTTTTCGTGATAATTTTCCAGGATATTTTGATGTAATCTTTTAATGGGATAGCAAGGAACTGTTCTAAAAATAAATTCTCTAGTAGTAGAACCATACTTTGGTTCTAAAAGATTATAAATAAATAAATATTTAATTACATCCTTAATCCTAAATTTAATTAAAAGTAGTTTTGAAGTCTGTCCACTTGGCCGCAGGGCGTCTAACGCTGCGTTTTCAAATTCGTGTCCTCCATTCGAATGAAACACTCGAAATGAACGGTCAGCTTGCTAATTCTCTCGGTTATGTCGACAATTTTTAGAATTTCGAATCCCTATCCACCAAAGAATCTCCGATCGTAGACCGCTTCATAGTTCGCTGAACGCTGCCACGTTTTGGGACCATACGTCATTACACACTGATTATAATGCTTGGTCATCAGACATTGCGGCAGTGGTGACAAGAACAGATGACGTAGCTTCCCGAATGCAGACCAACTCAGATGGATTCTTCCGTCAGCCTCCTTATTAAAATTTATATCCGCCTAACTAACTGGATCGTTTAATCCTAAATAAACATAATTATGCACAATTTGAAAAGTCTTCGCTATCTTCGCTATGCAGCTGGATGTTGACCAAACCATCTCTAATGAATAAATAAATAAAAAAAACTCAATTTTGACGCAAAACTTTGAAACTGTCCACGTTCTATGTAATCAAATCCGTTTCCTCCTACATCACGAGACACTATTATGGTTCGTTAGTGGGATACTCGAGGGAGCTAACTCTATTACTTGCATGCGCTTTCTGTAATATAATATGATCGGATAACTAATTTCATTGATCAAAGAAAAACTCAAGTGTATACAGACATTATCAAGCTGAAGTGGCAATAGGTGATATTGAATCGCAGATCCCACGATCATTACCAACCCAAGGACGTATGATGTCTATAAAGCTATAAATCTGGTATATAAATAGATTTGTATTGACTCATTTTCCATAGAAAACTGTGACATTTGTTTCTCTGTTCATACTTAATTGAAAGTATGGAAAATTTCTAAGCAACTGAAATGGAAATCAGTTACAAATCCAAATATAAATTAGCTACCAATCTCTGATTCCCTTCGCTAATTCGCAGATTTTAGGCCGAAGAACACGAAATATTAAAGCGTTATGTCTGCCATACACGATAAAGCCTATTGTCCAATCGACATGATACTATTGGCTTGATCGGCCAATTTGATGCCATACTTGTCATGCACCGCCAAATCGTATCATGCCGAGCAAGAATGACAGGCTCGCTACTCTTAATAGTGTATGGCTGGTATTATATGATTAAGCTGTACATTAGCTTAGTGGTAGAGCACACTGCGTTTCGCAGTCATTTGGGCAGCCCGTCTGGCGGCAGTAACCACCACCTTACAGAATACCATCGTGAAATAACAGCATATGTGCTATAAACCCATCCCTCCCTTATCCTTAATCCTTCTATTGTCGGCAGCGCACCTGTAGCACTTATGGCGTTGCTTGTGTTATAGGCGACGGTAGCCACCTACCATCAAGTGGACCGTCGGCCCGTCTGTCGATCTTAACATAAAAAAAAGTTGTTAATTTTGAGGAATATTATTAAGAAGTGGTAAATATTATGGTTTTGAATCATAGTCTTCTAGCCCTCCAAAATTATTTCAGAAAAACTAAGGACTAAGGACGTGCATTAAACAATCAATTAAGGATTTTTCGTTGTGGGCTGTAGAAAAGTTTTCGTTCCTGTCATATTCATCGATGTGAGCCATATTGGTCTAAAAATGAATACTGAAGTCTAATAATTTAAATAATCTATTTAGGATGTTAATTGTTGGCTTAGAAACCTACAGAACCATTCTGGTCTATAACTGAACCCTATATCACCAACGTCTTGACCCGATGATTCTGTGACCCTGTACATACAAGTGGTCCCAATTCCCTACGTCCACATAACACCGCCGTCCGCGTACGCTATTGGCCAGGGAATTAATGGCAATATTGCGTACTTATTCATTTGACCGTCTTCGCGCAGTCAATTTAGCAAGAGACTCATGCGCAGCTCTACATGAAAAGTGCCCAGTCGCGTTCGAAAGTTGAAATTTCAAACGGATAACGGCGTTCAGGATAAGTGGTCGCGAATCTTTCAATTCTTTCAATTCGAAGCCTCGGTTTAATTGGATTCGTTCAGAATTGAAAATGGTGGATTAGTTTGGAATGTACCCGCGGGACGGTGGAGGTCGGATCATGACTGACCTCATGTGGTTATTCGCCAATACGGCTCGTCTATATTGATTTGTGACGCCATTAGAACTTTTCCCAAAGTGATTTATTGTGTGTTTGATAGGACTCATTTTAAGGTGAGATCCAGTTTATTGAGATTGGTAAAATACTTTGTTTCTCTCTTGGACCAACGGCAATAACAGGTGGCATTTATTTTTCATTCAGCTTATTCGTCTTGAGTGATTCGAAAATATTTTTATGCCCGTTTTCACCAACAGGCACCTACAGTTAGTTAGGGTACACAAAACTGCTACTTAAGGTGACCCAAGTCAAATTTCGCTTATTACTCCGCTGTTTTATGTTTAATTTACAAAATTAAGCATGATACCGATTTATCTTATTGTTAACTAGGGTCCATGCTATACAAACAAAAAATAATAATTTAAAAGATATGATCCTTGAAAAATCCATATTTTAACAGAAGTTTTAATGCAACTTTGAGGGTGAATAGGTCACTTTAGTTTACAAAAACTCCAAAGCAAAATACTACTTAATTTTATATTTTAGATGATCCTTCGGGAGTACTTTTTTTTATTAAATGTATTCTATGTCCTTTCCGGTATCCCTGACAATGTGTATTCAAAATTTCTTCATAATTGTTTTACAGACAGAGTTACTTTCACATTTATGATATCAGTAGTGATTGCATTTATAACTCCGAGCGAAGCCGTGTCAGTTTAGTTTTTGTTATAAATAATCTTGTTATTTTATAAGATAGCTAGAGTTAAAAATATGATTCATCAATCAAGTAAATATACAGGCTGTCCCATAAATAATTATGCATTGTAGATATTGGAGTTATTCGCGATATATATTTAGTTATAATAATGATTTATTATTAGACGAACATTTTGAATGGCAAAATCATTGAATTCGTGTTCGAAGAAATTTTTTATTTAATTTTAATTCTCAAAATTAATTCAAATTTTTATCATGGGCTCATGGGATTCCTGAGCCGCCACATAAATAATTGTGAGGCGAACACTCGCCTTCGCCACGAAATGAGTCCGAAGCGGACGTAGTAGCGGTGAGTGGAAATCTGAAGACAAGGCCTCACTGTGATCTCGGACCCACACATCACCGCTGATGGTGGAATCCGGGTGGGTTTTAGTGGGTATTCCCGGTGATAAGTCACTTCACCGGGCGAGACCCACACTCCCCCTCGCCGACTGTCCCCGACTGTAAGCTTATAACTCACTTATAACTCCAATATCCGACCAGTATTTATGGCGCAACCTATATAATAATCTATGCCCTTCAATGTCGCAGTGACATCCAAGCATCCGATTACAATGTTTAGTCAACCGTGGTGAATCTCATTGTTTAATTGTTATAAGACGAACGTGTGCGCAGTTAATAAATTATCATTCGATATAAAATTTGATTTGAAGGTAAGAGACAGCGAATTTTAATATAGAAGAAGTATTAAATGTGAAAGTAACTCTGTTTGTCTGCCTGTTACCTTTTCACGCCTTAACTACTCACCCGATCATCGTGAAATTTAACGTACACGCTGTCAGGGATACGAGGGATCAGGGATACGAGGGATGTAAGGGCAACATCCATAGCAAAAAACTTAATTTTACATTTCAACGCAGACGAAGTCACAGGCTTGTAAGTAATAAATTTGCTTACATATACTCTTGAGTTCTGTGAGTCACAGACGGTGTTGGCTGAAAATAAGCGGTGCAGGTTCTTGTCTATCATCACAGCACAATACTGAGCCATTATCCGCTTCACTGCCGCGAGGACACACATCTTTTACCTGTTTTTTTATTAATTTCTCTCTTGTTTTTGTATTATTGTTACATAACACACGGCCGTGTCCACGATACAGCTACACCCCATTTTTTTTACAACCTTAACATTATAGTATACATTATCAAGTGAATTCTGCTTCTCTTTCAGGAGCCGTAGCATCGTCCGGTGGCCAGACAGGCATTAAGCGTACGAAGCAATAAGGAATCGGAGTAGATCGGTTCAAACGTCATCAACTGTAACTCATGGAGCTCAAATCCAACGTCGAACAAACGTATTTTAATTCTGCCTTCACAAAGAAACTGTTCTCCGGTCTAGTGCCACACATACAGTACCACCTCTGCAGGAGCAACACAAATATGCTAATGAAAATAGAAAACGGATTGCTTCAGAGTCACCGTCAAAGAGAGACAACTGGCATCAAGAAACTGTACAACTCGTTCTTCGTCCTATTCTAACTAGTTCGCGAGCGGTGCACTCTTTCATTCATCATTCATTCATCCATTCATTCAGTGACTGTTAAGTGTTGTGCGGGCGCTATGGCCCGACAGTGATGGAAGGTTATGATCGAAGGAACTTTGAGACTATTATGCATGACGATAGGAAGGAGGACCCTTTCACTTGGGAGTCGACAGTGAGGCTCGCTCTGGTCGGAAGGGAGGAGGAAGAGTTGGGGATGTATTTGGAGGAGCGCGAAGGCAGGAAGAGGAAGTGGCAGGGGGAGGGAAAAGCGATCAGGAGGGACGGCAGCGACGATAGGGAGCAGAGGAAAATGCCTCCAAAGAAGATTATAGGTGAGTGTCTGCCGTAAAATTTATCTTGTCTATAGTTTATTTTATTATTTTGACAAACGAGTACTGAGTAATTATGTCTCTCGCAAATATTTCTACTATAACTTAAGTAGACATAGTGTACTCTACCAAATGAATAGGGTTGTCAAGATAGATTCCTATAAAACGAAACAGATGGCGCCGGAATCTTCTTGTGAGGGAAAAGAACAGAGGGCCGGGTTTGTTTACAATGTTTGAGTTGTCCCCTTAGCTACTATACACCTTTATAGTGGGAAAAGGATACGTCAACTCTTTTCGTGTCTCTAGTTATTTCGCAACATAGCAGCGTGAAAAACATGTCTGGCGGTGAGTTCACATATTTGAGCCTGTGCAAGCAAGCACTGTTTGTCAACTTCTGTTGCGATGGAGACGTCATTTGCTGCTTCGTAGCGTTCTTACGAGACGAAAGAAATGAAGCCCGGTGATTGGTCAAAATTTTATGTGGGCGCTACAACAACCAATCACAGGGCTTTATTTCTTTCGTTTCGTAAGAACGCAACGAAACGTTTGCATTGGTTTGGTTCTTGGCTATGGCCCGAGATACATGTTGTATCGACCGCTGATGTTGTGCCTGGCATTAAGACGTCGAGCGAAACGTTTACGCTGAAGTCGCACGTCACACATGACATTTAGGTCATATTATGTGACATGGACCAGGCCGTGAAGAATCAATATACCTAGAAAAAAAATCTTTGTGGGTTTTCACTTCTAACATTGTCTTATTTGAGACAACATTGTCTATATAGTGTTGTTGTGAGAGAAACAATGATACAAGAAAAAAGCGCACTTTATAGGCGACGGTAGTGACCATCATGTGGACCATAAGCCCGTGTGTTGACCTTAACATGAAAAAAATGTAGCTTTGGTCTGTGACTCTTTAATGTATTTGGTTTTATATGCATATAAATATGTATGTATATTGTGTAGAAAATATACAATTCATTTAGTGCTCGTTAATTGTCTATCAATTCGTGGCGCGTCTGTGTTGACACAGATCGACCAATGAACGCGTTCAATATAATGTCATAGATTATGCACTGTAGACGGCTGTACTGCCACTCGCACTCGCTTAAAATTAAGCGTTAAGAATAAAACAATATTTGTAAACTAACATCCGCATTAGTTTTTGTTTTACTTATCTTATATTAAAATTTAATAATAAGATAAATTTATCGCACGAAAGCAATTTTCCCGGTATTTTTTTGGTTTTTCCAATTTTTCTCTTCGTAAGAACGAAAATTTTAAAAAAAATTGCCGAATTGATCCAGTCCACCACCTGTGCTGGCGTTGCTTGCATTATAGGCGACGGTAGCCGCCTACCACCAAGTGGACCGTAAACCGTTATCCTTATCATAAATAACTCATTTTAACAAAACAAACAATACAAGTGAGTTTTGGTCCTTCGAGCTGGAATATTTTTAATGTGACATAACTTGTTTTAACAAAAAAAAACCGACTTCAAACCGTTTTTCTCATGGATGCCATTGTCAGATCTGGACCAAATTAAAATGGGACCACACGGGAAGCACCAGCTTTCAAATAAAAAAGAATCAACAAAATCGTTTCACCTAGTCGAAAGTTCTGAGGTAATAAACATTAAAAAACTACAGTCGAATTGAGAACCTCCTCCTTTTTTGGAAGTTGAAAATGACCATTTGACGTCTCAGATGGTCTTAAGCGATTGAAAAGTCTTAGTATTGGATTCAATCCTATTGGCATGTCTACAGAAAACTTAATCTATTTTACAATAAACGTTGATAATGAGCAAGAAACTTATGATATTGTATCTATTCAGCCAGTTCGTTATTTGTATTCGTGTTAACGTGACGTGCGAGGCGCGTGACATTCTAAATTTAAATTAAAAGGAAAAATGTTACCTGCCGCTATCCGTTTATAATCTTTGATCAGTGGTTAATTTGTGTGTTTGTGTGTTCGAAAACAAATTAATGTATGATGAAGTGTGTTTTGTATAATTCTAAATGTGTCGATGCGATACTTCAATATAAAATTTTTATTACAATCAATTTGGGGTTAATCGCGAACAATATTGTTATTGAATGGAAATAATGAAAATTAATGATAATATATTTGTAAAATTAAAAAATATATAGACATAAATAAAAAAAATATTATGCACAGAATTAGGAAATAAATATCTGTGCGGTATCATAAAAATACTATATATTTTTCAAAGATATTAATCACTAGTGACCCGCTCCCGACTTCGCCCGGGGTTAAATTTTTATATATACATACATACCTTTCCCATATAATATATCCCACTTTCCATAAGTGAAAACAGAATTAAAATCGGATCAGAAGTTTAGAAGTAATTAGCGGACAACAACTAGCGACCCGCTCCCGGCTTCGCCCGGGGTGCATTTTTTTACGTAAAAACCTTCCCTGATTGTCCCTCTCTATCCATGAGTTAAAACAGATTTAAAATCGGTCCAGCCGTTCTCGAGTTTTGTGCTTAGCAACACATTTAGGAATTCATTTTAATTTATTTATATATACAGATATCGACCCACCATTAAAATATCTAAAGTAGATGCTATTATGTGCTACTCTAGGCTCAACTCTGAACGTCCTAAGAAAATACCACGAAAGCGCCATCTATCGTCAGCGCAGCGGTATGCCAGTGTACAATGTTAGAGCGTACTACAGTCCAGTTTTATACAATGAGAAGAAGAAACAGTTTGTCTATCTATGCATAATTTTATGAAACAAAATGATAACACGTTGACATTATAATAAATCAAATTCATGATGATACCGTATGCAAATATTTGTTCAAATGTTCGCGTCATTATTGTGTTACGTTAAGACGATAAGTGTAACATAATGTGCATTTTTTTTTTAAATTCTCTTTAAACTTTTATGCTTAGAAACGACATCAGTTGCAAAATAATGTTTTTCGAGTTACTCCTTATATAAGAATTGATTTCGTAAATTATGTTACTACTTGATGCCCGCGACTTCGTCCGCGTTCTCTATAGCCTACATATAGGTAGTCTTCCTAGATAAATGGACTATCCAACACAAAATTATTATTTTTTTCAATACGAACCAGTAGTTCCAGAGATTAGCGCGTACAACCAAACAAACAAACAAACAAACTCTTCAGTTTTATATAGATACTAGCTGGTGCTCGCGACTTCGTCCGCGTAGAAAAGTATAAAACGCCATCTACCGTATTTTGGATAGATTTTAGGCGCTATCTCGTGGGCCAAGCCGCTAATATTTACTTTTATTTTAGATTTCCCGTAGGAATGAAGCATTTTCCCGCGATAAAATGTATCCTATGTTCATCACAAATAATGTCTGCTTCTAATGGTAAAGGAATTTTTCAAATCGGTCCAGTACTTTCGGAGCCTATTCTATACAAACAAACAATCAAATCTTTCCTCTTTATAATATTAGTATAGATAAGCCCGGGGTATAAAAAATTATGGGAGTAAAATCAAATGTCACGTGTCACACGTTACGCGTTACAGCGGAAAGCGACTCAAATTATACTATGTAAAGATGAAATTGGAAGGAAGATTAATAAAGTGACATTATGTTTTTTTATGAACCGTGTTGAGAACGACCGTCAATTTAATTTGGGTTCTAGTCCAGGAGAACTTACTAACAAATCCAAACTAAATTGTCTACAATATTTGTCTAATTTTTTATTGTAACTCTTACCATTTTCTTATTATATAATTAATTTAAGAAAAATAATTTTTTCCACACCCTTCTACAGGTCGTAATCGAAAATTTTTGATCCCATCGATATTAGATAAATACATAAATTCTAGAAATGAAATTTTCATTTGTTTATAAATTTTCCTGGACTATGTGTACTGTTTAAAATTCAAATATTATTTCAAAAGAAATCAATAAGAAAAATAAAATACATTTATGCAATAAATATTGCATAAAAGATAACATTAACAATATAATAATATATATAAATAAAGTGACGTGAAATAAACTGGTTCGAAACGGTTTAGCAAGTATGTTTTTCAATTTCTTTTTTATCTTACAAAACGTTTTATCTAGTGAGCTATCATTACGTAGAAAATATTTTTACATACTTATTCCTATCTAAGATTAGTAAGCACTCCAATGTGTGGACATAATATACGATATATACACATATTATACAACTAAATACAAACAAAGGGAAAAAATTCGTTTCACTACACCAATTGACTTTTTTTTATTAATTCTATTTAGATTATCTTTTAGTGTAATATTATTACTACACCAGCGACCCGCCCCCGGCTTCACACGTATGTAAATATTCCGGGCAACTCTTGCAATTTCTCTCTTCATAAGACCCTTTCTCGGACTTAAAAGAATTTACATATTTAAAAAAAAAATAGATTAAACAAAGCTATAAATAAAAATTATAAACTGTCCCCCGAATCTCTATTGAGCCCAATTGCTCTAAAGCTATATCTGCCGTTGCTGAAGAGTTGGATATACCGCAGACTACTTGATACTGTAATGAATTCGCCCTGGCCAATGGGACCTAAACCAGTCAATGTGGTAAAGTAGTGGTTTCGCACAATTTTGCTTCGTAATTCCTTACAATCATTAATTCATACCACCGAAATAACAGTATTCCAAATTTCACATCAATCGAACCTGTGTAAGTTAATTTGGTCCCTTCGTCAACTAGGAATTGAGCTAATAATCTAATAATAACTAGCCGGTGCCCGCGACTTCGCCCGCGTTGCTAATTATTTACTAAATACTTCCTCTTGAATCACTCTATCTTTTAAAAAAATTGCAACAAAATCTGGTATCAAAGATCTAAACATACATAGGGACAAAAAGACAGCGGGAAGCGACTATGAACCATCTTGATCACGTCAGCTTTAAAACAAAAAAGAACAGAACCAAAGTCGGTACATCCATTTGAGAGCTACGATGCCACAGACAGACACACAGATCAAACTTATACATATGTATATAACACCCCTTAAATTCTCTTTTGCGTCGGGCGTCAATAGTATAAAAACAAAGTCGCCACTGTTTGTTCCTCCGCTGATTTCTTCTAAACCAGCCAACAGATTTTGATAAGGTTTTCACTAATGGAAAGAGCAATGAACTAGGAGCGTTTGTGTATATAATTTGCAGAAAAATTCTGCGTCCGTGCGAAGCCGCAATGGGTCGCTAGTTAATAATAAACAAGACAAATATTGATGGCTATTTGTGTAACTACACGCCCCTCGTGACGTATGTGCCATATTTGTTTAACAAATAAACGAAATAAACTATCAAAGTATGTGTTAACGACTCCCTAGTCCCTAATATTACTTATCTTTATACGTCTACTAGCCGGTGCCCGCGACTTCGTCCGCGTTGAACGATGAAAGGTACCCTATGTCCTTTCTGGTGTCCCAGACAACGTGTATGCAAAATTTCATTGTGATTCATCGGTTCAGTAGTTTTTGCGTGAATGCGTAACAAACAAACAAACTCACATTTACATTTATAATATAGTTACTTTCACATTTCTAATGTGCGTTACTTTATTATAAGACAAAGCCTATGTTACTCGCTGATAAAAGAATTTTTAAAATCGGACCAGTAGTTTTTGAGTATATTCATTACCAACATACAAAAATACAAATCTCCTCTCTTTATAATATTAGTATATATTTCTAAAAAATGTATATAAGCAATGGTGTGTGACACTGCCTATATACATTACAATAAAATGACAGTTTAACTTTTCGCGCAACAATGTGATAATCGGTCGTGATTTTGGTCACGAATGAACAAATTTTTACAAATTGACTTGCAAATAATTTTGGTTTTCTCTCTATTTAAACTACAAACACGTGTAATGGCTAAAAACACAACATGCCGATTGGATTGAACGATAGACTTGACGGTATGACCCTGCCTTAAATAAGCAATTAATTTTGAGAGTTCACTTGCCAACGGTCAATGATTCACGTATCAATTTCATACAAAGTAATTCCATGATTACTCGCTAGTTATTTGGTCGTAGCAATACATTTAAAAAAATCCATAATGACACTGAAACATTATAATTATGTAGGTTTGGATGGAAACAAAAAAAAAAGATTTAGTACAACAATTAGTTTCTAAAATGTGCAGAAATGGTGACATTCTCGCGGAATTAATTCTTGTAATTTACTGACTAAAAACCAATAATGTTTTTATCCTAGCTATAATGTACAGTCGGCCGCAAAAGTCGATTAACACATTCAAAAATGGCTAACAACTGAACACTCAACGCGCCAGTCGTTGTCACGACTAGAGAACGAAATACGCTTCACGTACAAACGATCGTAAAAAGCTTCTGTAAGTAAGTAATTTAAGTAAGTAAGTTGAGTGTTCAGTTGTTTTGCACTTTTGAATGTGCTAATCGACTTATGCGGCTGTACATTTAACATTGGGCTGTCATGTCAATTAACTGTCTTCTATAAAGGTTTTTTTTCTAAAATATGAAATTACTTGTGCGTCGCATAGAAATCTTCGGTTTTCGTATCATATAGAATGTTTGGGACCAATTAAGAATTATGTTTATTTATATACCAATACATATTGTAAATCTGACGTTTTTTTCGTTTGGTTTAACGCGCTTATCTATGGATCTAAGTACCGCAAGCATTTATATAAAAAAAATATATATAATATTTTTGCAATTTGATAGCTTAACTCATGTCAAAGGTTATATTATATGCTACAAAGGAAACTGATAATTACCGGTTAACAAGAGCAAACAGTTTCAAATCAAGTCGCTATCGCCCTCTGTCTCTTTCACTGCTAACATCTTCTAAACCTCTCTACATTATTTTGATACCGTTTTCACTAATTGAAAGAGTGATAAACGAGGAAGGTTTGTTTATATAATTTTCAAAAAAAAATCGCTTCCGTGCGAACTCGGGGGCGGAGTCCTTATAGTAGTTAAGTTTAAACATAACATTAACACTTTGTACATACTGATATGGACATGTCATTCTGATTATGAATTTTATTGCATCGGCTCGAACGCATTTAGTTGGTGTATGTGATCTAAGATATCTGTCAACATATTGGCTGCCATAGTCTCACAAGTGAAATGACAGAAGCGATGAGACCAATATACAGATATAACGCAAATCAAACGTACAAGAGTTTAAGTGAACATTACATGTGGACTATAAGATATTGTAGTGTTTTCTGACAGGGACACAAGTGTCATAAAAGACTGTGAGGCCTTTGAAAATATACATAAATACATACTTATCGAAAGTGAATAGGCCGAAATTTAAAAGTTTGATCTCAAAAAACGCCATCTACTGGCGGAGAATAGATGATCTCAAATAAGAGTCCAGTCCAGCTGTAGGCCTAAAATGGTGGAAGATTGCCAATCCCAGCAGGACAGAGTTTCGGCAGCGGCCGTTTTACAATTCGCTGCCAGAGAAGCTCGCGAAGGACGTCGTTTCTCAGAGTTCGGTGCGCATGCGTTCGCGAGCATCACTTACAACGCTTATGGTAATGGATTGGTGATTCTTTTAATTACTTTTAACTTAAAGGGGCACCAGGCCCGTGACTTCGTCTGCTTTCAAAAATAAAAATACATACACATAAGCAATAATATAACGCTTGACCATTTGTTGCTATAAAACTTTGGCCAGCCGTTAGTTATTTATTTATTTTAGATGATCCCACGTCGTAACACTTATATTGCTTTTAATCTGTTGTATACTTTTTTAAATTTTAATAATTAATTATTTCACATAATCATCAATGCACATAATGTTTTTATTGACGTTTTGGTATGATAACTTCTATTCTATTAAACCCAATGTTCTACTAAATCATGACTAAATCAATTTGCCATCATTGTCTTTTCATTCAAATGTTTTGTTATCCATGTCTTTCCAATGTTATTGAGCTACCTTCGTATTGAATTTTATCAAATTAAAGTGTCGTTCTAACTACCTACAGAATGTAAAAGACATATAGAAGCACCTATGCAAATAACTGTCCCATTCATACAGCTCCAACCAAAGCTAAACAAAAGAGAGACAGAGCAAACTTATCTCAATAGATATCTATGCATACAAACTGTCCCTTTCCCACAACTCCGACCAGAGCTAAGCAAAATAGAGACAGACAATATGTGTCTTAATAGACATGTTACTAGACTTACCTCATCAAAGCCACACGCTATATGTTGGTTTGAACTAGTTCACGAATTTACCCGATCCGGCCTCAGGTCAAAGTGTCTTTGATAAATGCACTGGAAATATCAGTAAACACTTATTTAATTACTAGTGTAGTTAATAATAAAATTGAACACAGTTGCTAAACGTAGACGATACAGGTCAAAGGGCTTAACAGACTGACGATTCTGGACACTATATTGATAACTTTATCAACAAACAGCCCGATATGTTCAAGGATTGTTACCAATTTCATCTCTAGCTTTTCTGCTAGTACCAATCTAACGCTGTCAAACCATAAATAGACCTTATTTAATCTATTGGTATTGATCTTTTTCACTTTACGACCAGAATTTGTAATATGACAGATATTTGCGAGATTTCGCTTCATCGACCAAATGTTTTGCTTTCAGTTCATGAAGAAATTTATAATAAATCGCCTAGATTTTAGTAAATTATGCTACTTCACCAGTTTCACCAGTTCACTGTAAAAAAAGAGTAATGTAAATATACAACCGGACTTTGTTCACAACTGCCATCCAAGTATGCAACCATAAATTTTATCCAGAACGATTTAGTTCGACAATTAATGAGTTTGACACTTGATAAACTCGACTTGTTTGCCTCTAGCATTGTAATTAAGACGATTTCGAATGAGGACAAATTGAGATAATTTAAGAAATGTAATTCGCCATTAAATGAAACCTATAATCTCAAAGTTTGAAAACAATTTCCCAGAAATTCCCGCATCTCTGGTGCACCTCTTTTACTTGTGATTTTACGAGTCTATCTTATTCGGAGCCACATCTCAAACGCCTCCAGCCTCCAGGCAAGGTCCTCCTTTATAGTTCACGACTTGCTGCAGTACACAGAAAAGTTCACATATCTATAACAATGCTGAATCCGGATAAAACAGTATTTGAAATGCTTAAAATGAAACACCTTTTATTCTCAATCGTCTTTGTATTGAATATACAGCAGTTACAATGTATGCGCAAAAGATAATGCGCATATTAATGTTTCGCTTATTTATGAATAAGTATTTAACAAATGAGTTACGCAATAAAAAAAAGTTGAAGTAGTTCTAAAAACTGCGAAATATGTCTGGTAAACACGTCCTATAAAAACCTATAATTTTTGTTGGTGGAAAACAACGCTAAAGTTTTGATTAGAGTTCGTAAGTCTCTTTTGTATGTCTGATGTAGTATAGTGGAGTTAAATTCTCGACGCAATTTTCTGGAAATCTCACTTTGAGTCCTATTATGCTCCCTGATGGTTCGCTCTATTAACGTCTCTAGTGCGATTTGCTTAGGCTATGTTAGCACGCACTAATTTTAGGTTTTATTTGTTAGGATTAAACGCTTCACGCTTGTGCAGTGTCGCTTCCAAAGTTCCAATCCAATCCCAAATCGAATTCGAAAAACTAATGACCGTTTTTCATTGAACATTTAATTCTATTGAAAGCGATTCTGTTATCGCGGCTTTCAACGTGTATTTTGATTATTTAGATGTCTAAATACTCGTTGTATAATGTTGGTTTTCGAGCAATCATTGCTTGAATTTTTTAAGAGCAGCAAAATCTCTTTCCCATTTCAAATAAAACGTTTTTACTTATTGATTTATTTATTGTTATTTCATTTTAGCGGCCGTAGGCGACCTGGGAGGCAGCGGCACCAGCTCATCGTCTTCACACATGTCGCCAGGATGGCAGGTCAACGATCTAGACCTCGACTTACCACCAGAGCTGTCTATGAAGTAAGAAAATTTCACATGGCCGTAGATACTTTCAATCTTCTTCAACCTAGCCGTAGGACGTCCTCTGCTGGACATAGGCCTCCCTCATAATAGGCGACGGTAAGGAGTACCGATTCAAATGACAATCAAACTGAAAAATGGTCCTCTCCAACAAAAGGGTTCTAAAGTGGCCACAATGTCGCTAGTGTAGTGACAAGTAGCTTTGTCTCTTTCTAATTAATTCTATCCATCTGTCCTTGTCTAATTTACAATGCTACACTAGTGCCATCTTAATTTACTCCCCTTACCATCCATATCAGGAATGAAAATGACCGGTGATCAAAGATTTAAATCACAGATGCTCCCTAGTGCTTCTGAAAACTGTCCACGTCATACGTCTGTCTGTATTCTGTATGCAACGTGAACCACTCAGTGCTTTCTACAAGCGACCGAGGCGGGAAGAGTGAGCTCACTGTTCCCAAATGTTACGTATTAACTGGGCTGGCAACATTGCAGCCGTCACTTCTCCATGTCTCTGGGTGAATGTGTCGTTTGTAACGTGTGCTCTTCGAAATAAATCGGTGAACGGTGTTAATTAATCCGGCGTTTTAATTCAAGACACAATAACACCAACGATGACACATTTTCGGCCGCCCCAAGTATGGCGAGGGCGCATCTGTGATTTAAGAGCGGGTATAAAGGCACACTAGCGTCACTCACTTAAAAAAATATTATCTCGTGACTGAGAAGGAATAATTATTAATAACGGCTACATAAAGCCCTGGGTAAGTATGTCTACAATTTTTTAATATTTTTTATAAAGTTCATAAAGTTTAATATTTAGACACGAAGCAACAAAATACGATCTAAAGAAAAGCGGCCACATTCCTCTAAGCGCCTGTTTTACAAACGTCACGTATGGCCTACTTGACGTAACTGTCATTTAAAGTCACCGGTAACCGGGGATTATGGAGCTGGTATACCTTTATTTGTACGGTAAACGTCCCAAATATTGAATAGAAAATAATAAAAAAAAAATCGCCTATCGAATGATGCAGTAAAACGAGTGCATAATTCAATAAAACAGAAAATGATTTCTAAAAGTAACTAATCAACACTTTACATGACGTTGGTGAAAGAGGCGCTAAATCGTATTTTGTTGCTTCGTGTCTAAATAAAAGCATTAAATCCTTATAAAAGGTATTAAAAAATTGTAGACATACTTACCCAGGGCTTTGTGTAGCCGTTATTAATAATTATTCCTTCTCAGTCACGAGATAATATTTTTTTAAGTGAGTGACGCTAGTGTGCCTCTATACCCGCTCTTTATTTGCCGGTGATATACATGTTTTGTTGTTTTATTAGCGAGGCGTTGCTGTCGCTGCCGTCGCTGTCTGTGTTCAAACAGGAGGCGCCTTCGCCGACCGGAGCGGTGCTGTCGCCTCCGCGCCGCGCCTGGCCTCGGCGAATCGATGACAGACAGGTCAGTGGACTACCACAACTGTATAGTCAACAGAGTTTGTTTGTGTGTACGCGCTAGTCTCAGGAATTACAGGGTTCGAATTGAAAAATTATTTTTGTGTTGGATAGTCCGTTTAAATCCAATAAGACTGGTCTACATTAACCCATGTCACTGGTTAATAAATGATTTGAATTTGAATTTATCGAGGAAGGCTATTAGGTTATAGATAGAGAACGCGGACGAAGTCGCGGGCACCAGCTGGTTTAGTGATAAATGGCAACATTAGTGAAATGTTATCCACAATCTCACTAAAGTTTACATAATTATGTCTTAAAGACGGTTTTTTTTTATAAACGACTTGGTTTTGCCCGCGACTTCTTCCGCGTCCAGTTAATCTGAAGATTGTCTGAAAATTCAGCGATTTTAGAGTCCATAGATAGGGAACATAAATACACACACACACGTCGCATTTTGTATATTATTATATAGATTCCTGAAAATGTATCAGGTTGTATTAATTGTTTCGTACTTACAGATAACCAGTATGGTCGTGGACAGTAACGGCGAGGATGGTAACTGTCACCAGTCGCCCTCACACAACGGAGCAATGATCACTCAGCACGGTTAGTGTCTCTATTGTCTTCTTTTTTAATAAGTAGTAAAAAAAAATTAACTCATTTTTCAATCTCATTCTGTAAGAAATGTATGGAAGTAGATGGTTTTTTTTTGCTATTTTTGACCTTTATAGCATTCTAGTCCCATAGGGTCAATTTATCCTTATGAGTAACAGAATCGATTGGCGCCATAAAAACAAAACGTGAAAAATGTCCTTTTTCTCGCTGACTGTACACCATTTTTTGAATGCTGACCCATATTATAATTATCACCCTGTAATTTGTATTTATACCGAAATATACATTAATTTATTTATATATTACGAAATATACGTTAATTATATTTATATATTCCGAAATATACATATAGTTCGTGTAGCGAATAAAGACTTCTCGGCAAATGTGCGCAGAATTCTATTTTATAGGTGTTTGAGGGGGCAGAGGAGCGTGACGGCTGAGTCTACCAATAACGTGTGGCGACACGTTATTGGTAGACTCAGCCGCTCTTCCCCTCGCGCACTGCGTTCGCGCGTCTCGAGTCTCCCGACACGTTATTGGTAGACTCAGTCGCTCTTCCCCTCCCGCACTCGAGTCTCTTGGGTACTGTTGTGTACAGATTGTTTTATCGTATTAGTAATACGTCATGGTGAATAAATGCCTAAAAAAAACATTCTTCTTCAATATCGCACGATGATTTCATGGAAGGAATATCAACACTGCCTGTAATGTTAAGTTAGTGAGGTGAAAAATTACGAAATAAGAAATTTTCCTTAGCAATTTTGTGCGCAATTGTACACATGCGCCGATTCCCCCACTAGCGTCGTTTTCAAACCTTAATATAATAATTCACATATACATTAATTATTTGTATATTCATATTAATACATTAAATATATGTTGGATAAAAATTAATTTAATTTCCAGGTGCATCAAGTAGCCCGGAGAGCATGCAGTGCCAATCCACGATGCCCCCCGGGGCAATAATGTCCATGAACGGATATCACTCTCCAACCAACCAGGAGAATAAAAGTGAGTGTGTCAATAATAACTTAATGCTAATTCTAATATGTAATTTGACAGCGAAGCAACTGTATGTTAATATTGTTTAAAAAAAAAAACAGATGCTGGTCTCCTTATGTGCTCACCGGTCAACTCGCTGGACGGATTCCTTCACTCGCCGATACAGCAAAGACCAGAGCCGAGTTTCAAAGACGACACAAGGTAATAATGTTTCATCGAATCCGTAAGAACATTGCGTAACGTTAAATGCTACTGACAGACATGCTCATAAAAAAAGGCATGCCATATAAGTTTGCTCAATAATAGAATACTTTCGTGCTAGTAGGTAATATACAATTAATATACGACAATGGAGAATGTTAATAGGTATGCAAAATTGTCTAAAACTTTGTCTCACTAGAGCTTATATGTATACAAACACACTACTTTTTGTTTTTTTCAAAAAGACCCAGTAAAAAAAGGGCGCCCGCGTGACGTCACATTCCAACGGTCGCGTCGGTTCGCTCATGGTTCGCTCCAATATGGGAGCGCGCGAACTGACCGAAACCGTTGGATTATGACGTCACCGCACCGAGCGCAGGCCCGTGACATCCGCGTCGCGATCTCATTTTTAAAACGCCATATCTCAGAAACTAAACGATGTATCAAAATATTTTTTTCACAGGTAATTATTATTTTTAATAAAAAATACGAAGAGTTAAAAATTAAAATTAGTGAACATTCTCCATTATCTATGAATAAATTTAAAGTTTATATTAAAAAAACCTAGTGCAAAAAGGGTTATTATAGGACAATATAGGATATCTATACTAATATTATAAAGAGGAAAGATTTGATTGTTTGTTTGTTTGTATAGAATAGGCTCCGAAACTAGTGGACCGATTTGAAAAATTCTTTTACCATTAGAAGCCGACATTATCCGTGATGAACATAGGCTACTTTTTACTGCGGGAAAATGCTTCATTCCTACGGGAAATCTAAAATAAAAGTAAATACTAGCGGCTTGGCCCGGGAGATAGAGCCATCTATCCAAAATACGGTGGATGGCGTTTTATACTTTTCTATGCGGACGAAGTCGCGAGCACCAGCTAGTGCTCACATAATATATTTACACGCTCATTTACATTTGTTGTAATATCACATTTACACGCTCGATAATAGAGACTATTTTGCAATGTGATGTTTGAATTTGTTTCAGGTTTCAATACGTGCTAGCGGCGGCGACATCTATCGCCACCAAACAAAACGAAGAGACTCTGACGTATCTGAACCAAGGGCAGTCGTATGAAGTGAAGCTGAAGAAACTTGGCGATTTATCCCACTATAAGGGAAAGATATTGAAGGTAGGACATAATTATTTATGTTTTTTTTTAAGTGAGGTTATGGAAAAAATGTATCGGTTCGCGTCAGCAACATGCTAATGCAGCACATTTGCTTACAAACATTTTGTGCAAAACTTCAGCAGTGCCGGTACATTGAGGTATCGCATTTAGCTTCCGTCTCCACTGGGTAAGGCTGTGCGTAACTTTTGTAAGCGCACAGCACAGTTCAGCACACTTGTGCGCGAACATGTTCACTGAGCAAACTTTCTGCCGAAGACGTAGTGCTATGCTGCAGCATGTTCGCGCGCAAATAAATGTTTTCACTCCAGTAGCGGAAGCAAAACTGAGTTCGCAAACAACAGGTTTGTACGCGTATAGGTGAATTATTATATTAAGGTTTGAAGGCGACACTTGTGGGGGCAATCGGCGCATTTGTGTACAATTGCGCACAAAATTGCTAAGGAAAATTTCTTATTTCGTAATTTTTCACCTCACTAACTTAACATTACAGGCAGTGTTGATATTCCTTCCATAAAATCATCGTGCGATGTTTTTTTTTAGGCATTTATTCACCGTGACGTATTTACAATAAAACAATCTGTACCCAAGAGACTCGAGACGCGCGAACGAAGCTCGGGAGGGGAATAGCGACTGAGTCTACCAATAACGTGTCGGCACTAGTTATTGGTAGACTCAGCCGTCACGCTCCTCTGCCCCCTCAAACACCAAAAAATGGAATTCTGCGCACATTTGCCGAGAAGTCTTTATTCGCTACACGAACTATACACGCGTGTCCACTCCCTGCGTGTGTGCATGCACAAAAGTATACAGATGTGTTCGCTTTTGTGAGTCGACCAGAATAAACATTTTGTGTTGCACACTTCAGCACACTGGTGGAATCGCATCTTTATGCGTACGCGACCGCGCCAACACATTGCATATTAATATACCCGATTGTGTGTGTGTGCGTTGTGTTGTGACGCTCAGTTTTAAGTTTTTCATTTCTGTCGGCTGTCCTCATGACTGCCTCCGATTTTTTTTAACGTAAAGCTCGACACTATTACATGTAATAACCTTGATAGTGTAATAAAATTGGTGTTATTTCGTCCGCAGAGTGTAATCAAAATATGCTTTCACGAACGTCGTCTCCAGTACATGGAACGGGAGCAGATTGCCCAGTGGCACGCAGAGAGGCCAGGGGAAAGAATTCTGGAGGTATATATATATATATGGATTGAGTACTAACTGTTGCAGGCGACTTCGTCCGCTCTTTAAAATATTACTTTAGATAAAAAAAAAATTTCTTACTCTATATTATTAGTATTGATTATTATTATTAATTAATAATAGCTGGTGCCTGCGACTTAGTCCTCGTTGAAAAGGAAAAAAGTAGCCTATCATGTGTCCCGTACTGTTTATTCCATTATAAAATCAGTTAATTCGTTTAAAGCCGGCGCCAGACATAGCAACAACATTTGTTCACTTATGTGATCACTTATTTGAACATTTGTGAGGCGCGGGTATTTGGGTATTTATTCAAAGTATGACTTGCCACTTTGCACTTTGCCATTCGGTGTCGGTTTTTGGAGCGCACATCAAAGCGTTCAAAGTTCAAACAGTGCGCGCCTGCTACACTTGCGCAAAGTCCAGTGCAAAGTCCCAAGAGTTATTTTCATGATAATTATTTTTTAGTTTAACAATAAAAAAAAATACCGACTTAGCTTTGCTTACTTAGCTTAATAATAAAAAATAGAGACTTTTTAGCTTAATTTTTTGTAGACTTAAATAATAGAGATATAAAATCATCGTCCATCGTGTTTATCTATTTGAATACTGTGAAGCGAACGTGTCTGCAAAGCATGTCTGGCAAGTACAACAAACAAGTGTTCAAATGTGTGAGCAAAGTAGCTCAAAGTCTTTGCGCAAACATTTGACTGTATCTGGCGCCGGGGTAAGGCAAATTTTATTGTGTGTGGTGTACGCAGGTCGATGTGCCCCTCTCGTACGGAGTGATCAGAGTGCAGCAACCGCCCTGTCTGAACGCACTGCACGTGTATTGGGACCCAACAAAGGACGTTGGGGTTTATGTTAAGGTGACTAAAGCTATGTTAATATTATATGTAATGTTATGTCTATGTAATATGTATTATATTTAATATGTGATTTTTATAGCTTTATAGATTGTTTAGTTTGTAGGGAATCGTATAATTTTGTAATATTTTTTTTTGTATGTAAGTAAATGTAAAATCCATAATTGGCTGTAATTGGGTGTGTTTTTTGTTTTTGTCGGTAATTTTTTTGTTGCAAGGACGTGTTTACGAATCTGACAAAACTTAGTTGTTTTTCGGTAGATTTTGCGATCAAATGAAACCAAATCAAAAAAAACCTAACAGGTGGCACAGTTAGATTAGTTCTTTATCTGCAAATACTATAAAAAATAATTTAAAAAAATATGATTTTTAGTACTGTAAATACAATTTCTGATCGCCTCTTCACACAAAATTTACGAAAAGTGTTTATATACATAGAAATGATCCTCAACACGACCACTTTTCGTAAATTTGGAAAAAAATTTGGAAAAAAACAAAATTTGGAACATAAGTTCCAATTTTTGTGTGTTTAAAAATACTGAAGGATAGCAGACATTAATCAATTCAACATTGGTCAAAAAAATAATTCTAAAAATATTAGAAATTGCCTCACAAAAAAATTAAAAAAGTCCCGTCAAAATATTCACATGTTTTGATATTATGCATGAATCTTAATGGGTGGACAATAAGGGTTTATTTAGTCTACACAAAACATTTCTAAAGAAATATCAGTGATCACTCCCTCACTCAGCCTATTCATTTCGCAAACACGTCCTTAAGCTTGAGGTTTTATTGGTGCTTAGCTTATTTTTTTATTTTTATGTTAAAATCGGTCCACATGATGGTAAGTGGATACCGTCCACCTATAAAACGAGCGACCCCCACAGGTGCTGCGACCGTACAAGGATTAAGCCACTATCGCCCACTAAGGCAGCCTGGCTGCGATAGCCTGGCTACGTTCCCCATACACCCTCATAATTATGTTCAATTGGCTGCCGCAGCCTGCCCGCTGGGGGGTATTCTGTAAGGGGGCGGTTACTGCCGCCAGACGGGCTGCCCAAATGACTGCGAAACGCAGTATACATATAATATGTCCTATCACTACTGGGAGAAAGGTGGTTAGAAAGGGAATGAGCTTTTTTGTTGTAGAAGAAAGAGAAGGTTGTAGACTAATATAGTTCGACGGTGCATTTTATAACTTATACACTAACTGGTGCACGCCACTTTGTCCGCGTTGGGAAATAAAAATAAAAAATGTAAGCCACCTTGCCCAGGCGAAGTTTTTTTATTTTATTTTAGACGATCCCTCGGGAACAGTACTCTTTTTCGGAACGAAGTATCATGCAAAATTTCACGATGATTAGTTAGTAGTTAAGGCGTGAAAAGGTAACAAGCAGACGGACAGTTACTTTCACATTTATAATATTACTAGAGGGTGCCCGCGACTTCGTCCGCGTTGAAGAAGAAATTTATGCTAGCTTGACCCGAGCAAACGTTGTTTTGCAACTATCACTTACCTACCGAAAAACATTCATAAAAATCGGCCAGAGATCGGACCTCAAGCTACAACAAAATTTTGAACGCACCTATAAACATTTGACCACCAAGTGACAATTTTAGACAAAAGAGCTCAATAATGTTTCACAGCTAGGAATATTTTGTATTTGAAAATTGTTGTCGTTTTTAGTATTTTCCGTTACTTATTTATTTATGTTGTCACCGTTTAAACCTTCCCTGGACTTTCACGAATATAGCAAATCCAAAATCTCTTGTAATGTCATCTCATATCGCTGTGACGACGATGGCGCCGCCATGCGACAGTGCCCCCCAATTATTTATGTTCTTATATGATTCCTCGGGAATACTTAGTCCTTTTTTTTCTGGATGAAAGGTACCCCATGTCCTTTCTGGTGTCCCAGACAACGTGTATGCAAAATTTCATGGTGATCGGTTCAGTAGTTTTTGCGTGAAAGCGAGACAGACAGACAGAGTTACTTTGGCATTTATAATATTAAGTATAGACGTGGCCAAACACAAGAATAGATGGAAGAAGCTGGAGGAGGCCTACACCCAAAGGGGGGTCCAAACAAATAAATAATAAACAGTGTAGCTGCCTTGCCGGTGCTGTTTGGTGTTTGATTGATTATAATAGTATAATTAATTGGACGCTGAGCAGCGCTGGTGGTGTAGTTGCACTGTTTAATAAATAGTTATTAAGAAAAAAAAATGTAATTGTAAAATTTTGGATAAATAAAGGCTTTATTATGATTATTATTATTATATTAAGTATAGATTAGTAATCGCAGTGACTTGTCACTTAAATGGACCTTTACACTCGTAACTCCCAGTAACGAAAACATGCAGAAAGTCGATTCGCGCAAGTTTTATTACTAAAATTCGCATTATTTTAGAAAGTAAAAACAATACATACATTAATGAATAATGGTACAAAGAGATGCGGTATTACGCGCTCAACGTACAAGTGGTTCCGTGGTGTAGTGGTTATCACATCTGCTTTACACGCAGAAGGCCGCCAGTTCGATCCTGGCCGGAATCAAGTGATGTTTTTCTTTTTTAACTAGTGCATACTAAATTAATTTAACTAAACAGTAGCAAACTGAATAATTCGAAGTTATTTAAAAGAAATTCGTAAGAATGATGTAGGAAAAATCTGCTTCACCATTTTTTTCTTTTATTATTATTTTATATCTAATTATTGTTAGATACTAGCTGCTGCACGTGACTTCGTCCGTGTCACTTTATAAAATGTAGCCTACGTTACTCGTTGTTAATGTGGCTCTCCATAGGTGAAAGAATTTTTAAAATCGGTTTTTGAGTTATTAATTACAAACAAAAATACAAATATTTTATTTTCATAATATCAGTATAGATATAGATAACGACAAAGCGAGAGATAGTAATTTTTCGTTTGGGCCTACTTTTGTTGAGTAAATTTTTTTAGTGTGGTTTGCTAAAAAAAAATTTATCCATAATTTAAAAAAATTTAACAGTAAATCAATTTACTTCCATTGTGAACGGTCGCGTCGATTATTTCGCGTTGTGTTTAAGTAAAGCGCTGACAGCGCAGTGGCAACGGCCGCGTTGTGCTGACTGCAGTCGTCGCGATGACCCAGATACCGTTATTGAATCACGCATATTTTGTGTAAGCAAATGTAAGACGTAGTTATACCTACGTTTAATTAGTGAATATGGCCTCACCAATGGAAATTACAGTTACTACTGAAACAGAACATCTGTTGTATGACCTTTACATAGAGGGAAGGAAAAAACGCGAGAAGTTGGAGCAACTGGTTGAAGACCTCAAAGTTCAAATAGAAAATCTTCAAAGTCAGTTGTGCAAACAATCAGATGCTGTAAAGCCTTCTGAAGCAGTCCAGTATGAGACTGACGATGAGGAACTAGCTAGAGAAACTGAGTGGATACGTCAAAAGAGCAGGAAGGAAACTAAATTTGTCACTGTCTCCACCGTCCCAAGAAGATACCGTACCAAAAAAAACTATTGAAAAAAAGGAAAAAAACACGGAAGGTACCTCAACCACCTTCTATAATAGTAGAAAATATAAAAAACTATCAAAATTTCTACGACCTATTAACAAAAAACGTAGCTAAAGATTAATTTTCAGTAAAAATGATGTATAGTGAAAATGTTAAAATTAACGCCTCCAATGAAGACTCATACAGATCCATATCTAAACTTTTGTTATCAAACAATTGCCTATGGTACTCGTATGAAAATAAACAAAATAGACCCATTAGAGTAATGGCAAAAAATTTGCACTTTTCTTGCCTAAAAGAGAGAATAATTGAAGACTTGACATCCAAAGGATATAAAATCCAGGACGTGGTCAACAAACTTAGTTGGAAAACCAAGCAGCCTCTCAATATGTTCATGCTTTCTTTCCACAAAGACGAAAATATCAACAACATTTATAGTATTAAGTCCATATTGGGATGTAAAGTAGATATACAACCAATTAAATATACCAAACTTATACCACAGTGTAAAGAATGCCAAGCTTTTGGTCACACGCAAAAATATTGCTCCAAAGAGCCGAGATGCGTCAAGTGCACAGGCAAACACTTAACAAGGGACTGCGACAAACCACCAGATGCAAAGCCGAAATGTGTGCATTGTGGGGCGCCTCATCCTGCTAATTATAGAGGTTGTGTAGTCGCTAAAGAACTACAACAAATAAAAAATAAAAACATGAAAAAAAATGAGCAGATACCCGCCGTCCACGTTCCAAAGGTGAACACAAAAAAAGGTGTTAGTCAACCTGTTACAAAAAATCTAACTTTTGCACAAATTACCAAAGGAATACAGCCAAACCTTCAACCACAAACAATGTCTAAGTCAATAAGTACGAATATAGACGACAAATTTAATAAAATCCTGAGTCTTTTATCATCGTTCGATGAAAGACTTAATAAACTTGAAATTAGCACTAATATCGCTATTCCAAAGCAAAAGAAATGGCGAACAAATTGAAAATTATGGCATGGAATTCTAATGGGCTACTCCAACATCAGGATGAACTACAGGTAGTCCTAAATACAGAAAATATTGATGTGTGTCTCATATCAGAGTCTCACTTCACTAGAGAATCTTATTTAAATATCAGAGGCTATAAAGCTTATCATGCACTACACCCTGATAATAAAGCAAGAGGAGGTAGTACTATTATTATAAAAGATAATATATATGAAAGTCATAAATTCGAAGAAGCTGACATACAAGCTGTGGGAATCTATGTCAAAACCAAACGATATCCTATCACAATATCAGCCATATACTGTCCGCCAAAGTATTTGCTAAAAGCAGGAAAATACAAACACCTTTTAAGAAATCTGGGTAACAGGTTCATTTTGGGAGGTGATTTTAACGCAAAACACACCCATTGGGGCTCTAGACTTACTACGTCAAAAAGAAGAGAACTATTACAATCTATCAGAGATATAAACTGTAATGTAATATCAACAGGTAGTCCCACGTACTGGCCTTCTGACCCCAAAAAGATTCCAGACCTAATAGACTTTTTCATTATTAAAAATATACCTCCTAACTTTATTCAAATTGAGGCAGGTCATGATATGAATTCAGATCATTCGCCAATAATACTAACTCTCAATGAAATGCCCGTACAAAAAGAGAACAATCCCACCTTAGTGAATTTATACACTGACTGGGAAAATTTCAAATTAGATTTAGATACAGCCATCGATCTGAAAGGATCATTGAAAACTTCAGAACAAGTTGACCTAAACGTAAGCCAATTTATAACAAATATTCAACGGTGTGCCTGGAATAATACACCAGTCTTTAAAAAAAATGCTAGAAATAATCAGTACCCAATAGAAATAAGAAATCTCGTTGCTCTAAAAAGAAAACAGCGACAAAAATGGCAACAAACCAGATATCCACAAGACAAAAGACTGTTGAACAATCTTACAAAAAAGCTTAAAAATTTAATCCAGCAACATCGAGAAGAAAGTATCAATACTTATCTTAGCAGTTTAACCATAATACCGATTTATCTTGTCCTTAACTAGGTTCCTTGTCAAACTTTAAAAAAAAGTATTAATTTAAAAGATATTCCTTGAAAAAATCCATATTGTGCTGTGTGACACAGAATGAATTTTAGCTACACGCACCGATGAGTTGGAGCCGCCGACTAGTTCTACCTTAAGGATTAGGGATTAGAAATGGACAGCCTTACACACTTACTGAAACATCGACGTGCTGTCGTTTCACGATGGTCTTCTGTCAGAGGCGAAACTCAGTGTGTTTGCCATAACTTGCCGGATCAAACTTTGAGAATTTCTTAGGAGAGTTCTTCTTATATACCTAGCCTATAGGCTTATAGTTATAAATTAATATTTTTGCTTGTGAACAGGTGAATTGTATATCAACCGAGTTCACAGCCAAGAAACACGGCGGCGAGAAGGGCGTGCCCTTCCGTATTCAAGTAGAAACTTACTTCGGTAGCGACGAGCGCACCCGTCTCCACGCTGCCGCTTGTCAGATCAAGGTAATCAATCGGTTTGGGGATTCCCCGGAAAGGCTAAGAACGCTTGGGGACGTCCGTTTTTACACCGATAACGGACCATCAATAAACGGATATCCTTGTATTGGTCGCCGGAGCGGTTTACGGTGTGTGTACACATATTCATTATAAACCATACACCACCGCGTATCCGGTAAAAACACGGCTCGGCTATTCTTTCACTAGACTAGCATGTCAGTACCAAAAAACCTTCACATAACACTCAGATCATCTCCCCGTATCGTTTAGAATTAATAAATTTTTTTTAACTTAACATTCAATTTATATAATGAAACCTTATAAGATATTTTTTACAACATATTTTCTTACATGTTAAGAAAATATTGAAATTTATTACACAGTTTTTCACCTGTCATTCTCGAAATCATTACTTTAGAGGGTTCGTTCGAAATCTAGGATGAATAGCGCCAAAATAGCGCAGTCAGTGAACACAGATAAAATCTCGTACGAAAGTGTACGAGATTTTTATCTTTCCCGAATCTCGTACAGACACTCTTTCTCGAATCTCGTACAGACACTCTTTCTCGAGAAGATGACAACCGTGCGATTGATACCCTTTCAATATAACACGACCGAATGAATCTCAACGAATGAAAACCTATTTTTGAATCGTCACAGACCACTTTTCAATCGACTTTACAGTGGACATGAATAGCAGACGCTAACACTTGTTTCTCGCAGGTGTTCAAGCTGAAGGGGGCCGACCGCAAGCACAAGCAGGACCGCGAGAAGGTGATGCGTCGCTCCAGGTCTGACCTGGACAAGTATCAGCCGGGATGCGAGGCGACAGTACTCACCACAGTTAGTACGCCTTTTTTAAACGACGTCAAAACGGGGTGTCGTAAGTTTGACATGACTGTGTGTCTGCCTGTCGAAGCGTAACATCCAAACAGATGTACTGATTTTAATTCTTTTTTTATGGTTGAAAATTGTGATCGAGATAGTTTTTATATTATATTTTATGAGGATCTGTTGAATTTATGAGGCGTTTGAATATTCCGAATTTCCTATTTGACGAAGGCATTTCACTAACTTCCACAGGTTCGATTGATGTGTTAATTTTTTTAGTATACTGTTAGTTACTTCGATGGTATTTCCATGACATGGTAACCTTGACCTAGTCTGCAAGACATCCAACTCCTCACCAAGTTACAGCAGATAGGTATAGCCCGTGTTTGGACTCAATAGAAAGGTCGAAGGTAAATTCTATCTTTTATTTACAACAGTTGTCAAATGACGCCTTAATGCCGCCACCAACAATGCTCACGTCGTCTCCTCCATACTCGCCGGAGCTGTGGTAAGTTTATGCATATTTCTTTTTGTTTTATTTAGGTATAGGTGAATTATTATATTAAGGTTTTTAGGACACTTGTGGGGGAATCGGCGCATGGGTACAATTGCGCACAAAATTGCTAAGGAAAATGAAATTTGTTTTTCTTATTTCGTAATTTTTCACCTCGCTAACTTAACATTACAGGCAGTGTTGATATTCCTTCCATAAAATCACCGTGCGATGTCGAAGAAGAACGTTTTTTTAGGCATTCATTCACCATGACGTATTTACTAATGCGATAAAACAATCTGTACGCAACAGTACCCCAGAGACTCGAGACGCGCGAACGAAGTGCGGGAGGGGGAGAGCGACTGAGTCTACCAATAACGTGTCGGCACACCGACGCGTACCCGCCCCTCACTTTCCTCTGCCCCCTCAAACATGGCCTGCTCTTGGCTAAAGGCCCAGGTATAGATAGGTTTGAAGCGCAACCGGATTTGAGCAGTTTATCGTAAATTGATATTGTGCCTGTACAATTGGCTATGAGAAATAACGGATCAAATGTTGAACTACTTACATTAATTTGTAATGCAGGCCTCCGTAACAAGATCACTTTAGACGTTGACCCATTACATTCACACCCTAAAATAAGAACGATAAATTGTTACAATTGGACGTTATTTGAATTGACATGCATCAGCTTCTAGAGACGGCAAATTGTTTATTGCGCGAATAGTGGGCGGAAAAGTTGAACATGGGAGGATTTATATAGCATTTTTTTTTATAAATAGTTAGTGTTGTATTCAACCATAGCCCATACTCTTTGTCATTCATAGCCTATTCTGTGGAAAGCTTGGTTGAGTGTTCTTCTATAAACAGTCTATTTTCAATTAGCAATTGTACAACACGCTATTTTTAAAGAAATTTATGTGGTATTCATCATACAAGGATTGTGTATATAGGTTGCGTGTGCAAATATATTTCAACTACCAACAATAATTGCATAGTGACCTATCCATGACTCTGTGTGTCTGTCTGTATATAGCGTGTCACACGCGACATCATTCAAAATAATTGGAATTGCAATAATTTTCCCACATTGCGTGAAAAAATAAATCTAAGATTTTTTTTCTTCATTACTGAAGGTCGTGCTCGCTCTGAAATGCTTTGGTAAAATCGACCACCACCTGTTTCCATTCCATCCTCTCCTCCATCAGCCTTTCTCATTGCCTTATAATAATTATGGAAAATAATTATGGCCTCCTCCTGTATAATTATGGAAAATACCCCGAAGTAGTTGACAGTTGAGACAGTTGAATTGGAGTAATTGCCAATAATTAAAGTCAGGATGAACTCAGGTGACGCGTCACCTTTGCACCTAATATCCCGTCGAACAGTTTATTACATTCATGCTATATTATGAAACAGAAACTGAAATCGTCTTGACTTTCTTTTAATTTCATTGAAAGAAAGTCAAGACGATTTCAGTTTGTGAATGAATTTATAAAGGAGTTTTGACAAAGATATTAAATTTATTTAGAAATTTTCAAAGTTCCCGCCCTGGGCTCTGGCCGTATCGTGAGAGCCATTTCTTATCTCAAAATCTATTTATTTGTAACTAAAAATAAATTAAGGATAACGCAATAAACGGGGTGCAAAAACTTGTAGTGCCTGTGCGCGTTGCTTGTGTTATAGGCGACGGTAACCACCTACCATCAAGTGGGCCTGTCTGCCGACTTCATAGACTTGGTATATTATACTTACATACTTACGGAAATACATAATTATGTACATAAGTAACCAAGTCTATGGACGACCTTAACATAGAAAAAAGGTGTTATAAATAAGTGTGCTTATAAAGAGGTGACATTATTAGCGGTAGCTTCTTCTGATTCGTGTCCCGAGGCATAGGTATTGTATGATTGTGCATACAATTCAAACAACCGGTACATTCAAAATTATTCCGGTCCATTTCATCATCGCGTCTATATTTAGACTGTGTCGTCGAATGGTGTCGAATTGGTTTGGTTTATTGCGTCTCCGACAATGTAACCCGTTTGGGCCAGTTCATTTCGTGTCTCGTTATTACTGTTTATTTTATATGATTATACCATTCCTCGAGTTCTGTTGGTTGACATACAGTCTCTTCATCTCTTGTCATTTGGTAGATACTAGCTGAACACCGCGGCTTCGGCAATGAAAAATACACTATCTTTTATGTTAACATCCTTCCTTACCCGCGGTCCACCTGCCTAGTTCATCTAGGTGGACTACGCATGTTTATGTTTGTTAGGTAGGTGGTAGGTGATGGTAGGTGGTTATAACGTTGTCGTTTATAACACAAGCAACGCTATATTCTGCAACTTCTGTAAGAGTGCGCTGCCGATTCGTTTAAAAAACTACAACATTATTTAAATACATTCAAAAGATTTAGCATTTACACTAAATAAATGGTCACTTCTTTTTAATTGCCTTCTTTAATTGACTGAGTTTTAACGATTTGAAATTTCTCAAAATGTAGGCCAGCCGTTTCTGTTTGTCGTCTGTGTCATCGATTTTCAAGGAAAAGCATCCTATATTCAACCTATGTTATGTTAATCCAAGTAATAAACTATATTATCATCCAAATCACTTAAACCGTTTCTGAGATTAGCAAGCACAAACGCACAGACAAAATGGTGATTTAAATATTTAAAAAATGGTAATAAAAACTACTTTTTTTGAACTCGTTAACATTAATATTTAAGGACACTCGTTTACGATTTTATTATACCCATCTATCTACATATCTATACTATGTATATGTATAGATATGTAGATATATACATGCACGTTGCACATTTAAAATATACTAGCTGGTGCCCGCGACTTCGTCCGCGTTCTGGATGAAAGGTACCATATTATTATGTCTTTCCGGTGTCCCGGAGAACGTGTATGCAAAATTTCATGGTGATCGGTTCAGTCATCGATGGGTTCAGTAGTTTTTGCGTGAAAGCGTAACAAACAAACAAACTCACTTTCACATTTCTAATATTATAGGTATATGCATGAAAAATGCACAATTTCGTCACGAAATGATCAGTCCACCATGGTAACATACTCGTGTTACATTTATGGTTCTTTGAATACAGTCGTGTGTTATCGCGCTCAGCTGAGCGGTACAACCTATTTAGATTGGCCAGGGCTTTATGCAACAGTGTCGTTGACCCTTTTTCCCGTCTAACTCGGTCTGTTTCCAACTTTTATGTTCTATGTATAGATAGGACGTAATCATCCAATGAAATTTAGTTTTTTTACCATAACGTGTGGAGAATGTAAATTTAAATCTTGCTTGGATATTTTTTATTTTATGCCTGGTATGCTTGGATTGGATAAATAAACATTATATCGACCACAGAATAATATTATAATAATGAAAAAAAAAACTAAATCACGATTTGACATTATTAATTATTATAAAATTTTATATTATCTCTGTACTTGGATTCAAACATTTTAATCTTTCACCACTGCTCGGATACTTTATTAGATAATTTTAAATTGTGTAACTTCCAGACAGTATTGTGTAAATATAATAGGTATGTCAATGTTTAACCGAATGCAACAGCTAGTATAAACAATAGGAAGAATATAGGTACCGATTATGTAAAAATACATAAAATTAATTCCATAATAACAGAAAATAAACCGACTTTTTTTTCAACCGACTTCCAAAAAGGAGGAGGTCGACTGTATTTTTTTTATGTTTGTTACCTCATATCATAACTTTCGACTGGGTAAAACGATTTTGATGATTCATTTTTTATTTGAAGGCTGATGCTTCCCGTGTGGTCCCATTTCAATGGCATCCATGAGAAGTTGAAGTTGGTTTATTTTTTGTTAACAGTCGGTTGAAAAAAGATGATAATATTGGTGCAAATTTCCCCTTTATCTAATAATAAAGTACCGTACACATAATCTTATCGGTTGCAATCTGCCATATAAGTTTTGTTATAAATAATCATTGTTTTTATATTCAGTGCTACTAGTGCGAGTATTATTGTCATAGGTCGTCTCTCTTTCCCGCGTGCCTTGAGTTGAGTTGCCTTGCCTCGCTAATTTGACTAGTGATGGACGTTTGTTACTTAATATTTTTATTTACGATTTATTATGTTTCTGTTTGTAACATTTTAAAACAGTAAGAAAAAGAACTGTTACTTAAAATAAGTATATTTCTTTTATGTTTTCTCAGATTCCACACATCTAAATAAAACACACACTTTGGAGTCCGCGTATCACCGGTTATTTTCCTTACTCGTCAATTTCACTAATTCACCAGTTTACTCGTTAAACAGTTTCGGTATTGACAGTCCCATTTGAATCATTATCTGTGTGTTAAAATTATTTTTTTAACATGTAACAAGATTACTTACTGATGATACGATATTTCCCTGTTCCTTTTTAACTTTAGTGTCATGGTTTTTGCAGCCTTTTACAACGCAACTAGGCATTTTTATTAATTTAATAAAAAGTTCCCTCAACCACAATCTTACGCGTTAGGTGAGTATATATAAGTCAATGGAAGATTAATTTTCCGCTGTATTAATTATCATGGCGTGATTTTGCTTAAATTCATAAGTAGTACAAGAGGGCTCATAGGTAAAAATAAATCTCCCGTGGTACTACCAGACAGTATAGTAGTACTACGGGCAAAAAATAATCCCCTTGGTACTATCAGTTGGATCACCGGTAGCTGCTGGCGTCAGCTAGTTTTCATATAAAATTGCTAGAAATAACTTTTCACGGATTACGGATATGATCCGTTCTGTAAAAATAGAATAAAAAAGAAAATAATGTTATAGTGAATAAAATGTAATAACCGCAACTACACAACAAACGTGGTACATCACTACGGCGACGATTTGACGCACCAACGCGAGCCGGCCGCGGCCCCCGCGAACCGATTCATACCGGTTTTTAATCCAATCGAGAGACGCGCTGCACTCACGACCAATAGCGGAGGCCGCTCGTCCCACAGTTCTAGGCGCTCCTTCGTTCGTCGCGTGTCGTTTTATTTTAGTTGTTTTCTCTTTTGTTTTGCCGTTGATAGAATTGCAGTATTTGCAGTCTGTATTTTCTTGTAAAACCGTTTGAATCTGTACTGTACGCGTCCTGCCCGCTATAGAATCGTGATTGTTTCGTTTCGTGTGGAATTCACATTGAAACGTTGTGGTGAACAATAATGTTGGACAAGTGAAAGAGTTTGCCAAGGCAGCGGTGTTTCTTTTTTTTTTAACTCTTGTGTCGTTTGAAAACTCTTGACAAATGGTTGTTTGTGTTGAGACGTCGCGTGCACCAGCTATGGTTGTTGCCGGTGTGAAATTTGTGAAAACGGAAGATCGTATCGGTCGCGGCGCGTTTATTTTCTTCAATCTGACGCGTCAGGATTACAGCTGACGAGTATTATGCTCGTGCTCGAGCAAAGACTGAGTGCGAGGCACGCCGGGCGCGGTGGTGTAGTGTTGCGAGCAAGACTCGTGCACGGAATCGAGACTAGCGGATGGCGAATGAAGTTCTCGATACTCAGAGCCGAGGTGGAAATTGATGCTGAACCGGAAACGTATAGGGTGCTCGCGAGACGCTTGAAGGCTGCTAATGTCCACGTCAAACCGGCCCGAAGATGCACAGAGTAAATATAGCACAATATATATTATATCCAGTTGATACCGCTTTTCGCCGACTCTTTTAGCCGTTCGTCGACGAAAGTATGACCTAGCCTCAGAACGGATGTAGTTATAATCCTGGGCCTCTTTCGCCATCTGTCAAGTAGGTTAACCGTCATTTAAACCTTTCACTGGGAATAATATAGCTGATATACCTTTGTAAGTTATAACTCTTTTTAACAAAAAATAAATCGACTTCATACCGTCTCATGGTCCTTTCTCATGGATGCCATTGTCAGAACTGGACCAAATTTAAATGGGACCACACGGGACGCATCAGCTTTCAAATAAAAAATAATCATCAAAATCGTTCACCCAGTCGAAAGTTATGAGGATAACAAACATAAAAAAATACAGTCGAATTGAGAACCTCTTCCTTTTTTGGAAGTCAGTTGAAAAGTCCCAAACATTATAAAGAAAATAATAAAAATAATCGCCTATCAAAGGATGCACTAAACCGAGTGCATAATTTAATAAAAGAGTTAAGAATATAAGTTTTTAAGACCCTAATAAATAAAATATATCAATGGCAGATCTGGTCAAATACTTTCAAAATTTTATTTTTTTCATCACTTTCACAACGGTCTGCCACAATGTTAAACGTGTGATAATGGTCTGCCATTGTTATTTTCCGATAATAGTAATAGTATATTTTCAAATCTCTAAACGGCAGACGTGGTCAAATGGATTTAAAATTCGCCAAAAACCTGTCTTATCTGAGCGCTCGCCGCGTCCACCACTCTGGGCTTAGCAACTCCCCATTTCATGTATGGTAGGTATAGGGGCTTCAATGTACAAAAACTCAGGTCTGGTCAAATACATACAGGTAGCCTTTCAGTAGCTCTTTAGCTATTATATTCAAAATAAAATAAATACATAAACCTTCCTCGTATATCCCTCTTTGCTTCAGTGAAAACGGTATCAAAATCAATCAGTTAGACGCGGACAGTTCATTTACTGATTTGATTATTTACATATTCTTGCTACTTCTTGCCTTATTTATTATTTAAAGTTAGGTATTGACCTATTTAAAAATTAAAAAATTAAAATGATTTTAAAACTTTAATACATATTGAAGTTTTATATCAACTATATAATATAGAAAGGTAATTTAAAATAATCTGTAGAAGTTCATCTAGACATGACAATTTATTTATCAAAAATAATAACATTTCAAAATGGGAAACTTTGGTGAAATCAATTTCACCTAAGGTGGTTTCTTTGGCTGAAGGTGTCCAAAGCTGAAGCTTCAGCTGGACACTACTTTCCAGTGACTTTACCATTAACTTTACGTTAAGATTATTGATTAGATCTAGACGTTTGGTCTAGTGGCTAGTAACCCTAGCTGTTAACCAAATGGTTGCGGGTTCGAATCCAGCTAAGGGCAAATGTAACACATACATATTTATAATGTGTATGTACATATTTACAAAAAAAAATCTATGTAGTACATTAATTGTCTGGTATCTGTAAGTGTAGGTATTGTATGTATAATATATATGTTCCTCCATAACTTTTAAACGAATTAACTGACTCATGAAACTTGGTAGATAACGAAACACACTAGACACAGGATAGGTTACTTTTTTCTTTTTCAACGCGGACGAAGCCGCGGGCGCCAGCTAGTTTATTATAATGTTATCAATTTTAATTGCTTTTTGTTTTATAATTTTAATAAAAGTTCCTAATCCTAATCCTCGACCATTTCTATTGTTTCAGTGTTGCTCCAAAGACAAGCCCAATTGGGGTCACGAAACCAGTTTTACAGCAACCTGGTAAGTTATTATCATACTTGTACAATGTACATATGAAAAGTTTAGTTTGTGTTGAGGAACGAAACGGTAGCGCGTCATATCAGTTGTCGAAAAGTTGAACTATTATTTTGTGTAGCTAAGTTTTTCGTTTAATTTTTTTCAGCTATTCTCGCCTCATCGAATCAGATGAAACCATTATATTGTCAAGAGTGAGTAATATGTTTTTTTTTTCTTTAGTAATTTTTAGATTATTTCAATCCTCGTTTCATAACCCTGTTATGTACTAATAATTGAGAAGTATGCTTTCAGGCTTGAGGCAGACTATAGATATGTGATTTTAAGTTTATAAAATATAGCCTAATGTTACTCATTGATGTTTAATTTTTGTTTTTGCAGTGATAGTGAGATGAAAGTGAACTCATCTCCTTGCCATTCTCCCGGCGCCATCTTGCCTGATCTGCCACATCCAGCCGAGGACCCTGAAAAGGTATACCGATTATGTATCCTTCCAAGTCCTTGCAGAGTAGTGTGAACAACACAGTGGAGATTTTTTAAAGTGCAGTAGTGCAACACAAAACTGGCGTGTTGCAAGTTTGACCTGTGCGTCAGTCCCGAAACAGATGACCGAACATTTTTTTTTTAATTGTTATCTGACTTGATTGATTTGGTTCTTAGCTATCGTTTTAAAAAGATCTACTTGGACGTTTGAAGATTATCAGTCCATTGTTAGTTGATGTGTGCCGAGTGGCTTCCCATGGGCTGTTTACTATCAATTATTTCCCACCTCTGCATTATTTATTGCTATTTTTCTCTATATCTATTACATTATTTATTCCACTACTATTGGTACTTACGTTCGCTCACTCAAGGGCCCCCACCATGATTTAGTACACATTCGTCAGATCATTTTATTTTTCCGCATAGGTCAGAATTTTAAAACTGCTGACGAAACCGCACTTCGACATTCGTCAGATAACTAGACTAACTAGTTATATAAAAAACTGTTTAAAAAAGCACAGTAGTCGCTCGAGTGAAAATTTATGCTATAGTGTTCCATAAATAAATATAATAAATAGTGTTATAGGGAAAAATCACCGATTGTTGGGATTTTGTTTTAGGTTTATATTTTCCTTTTCTATTTTAGACCTTTGAGACCATGAAATCTTTTGGATTTTATTTATATATTTATTATAAGTCTCTTACAATATTTGGTAGAAACTGATGAAAGCGTCATTAATGGTTTTCCACATTCGTCATTCATTTCTGACCAAAGTGAACTAAATTTTCATAAATTTCGATTTATGACGAAAGCGGAATCTGACGAATGTGTACTGAACCCCCACCGTAGTGAAATAATAATATTTGTTTCAGAACTGTGGTCTGTCGAAGGAGGCGAGCGCAACGGAGACTCAAGCTTGGCTGTCGATACACCGCTTCGCCCAGCACGCGCCCACCTTCACCAATTTCTCTGGAGCCGATTTGCTCAGGTGTTTATTTGTACTGCGCTATAATAAATATACGAGCAAGTCACCTTCTTTCTTTCTTTTTCTTAGATTATATTCTTTTTTCTCTTTCAGGTTGTCCCGCGAGGACATTATACAGATTTGCGGACTGGCCGACGGCATAAGACTATACAACGCGTTGCACGCCAAGTGAGTATTGTCCGTTACCTTTTCACGCCTTAACCACTCGACTGACCATCATGAAATTCTGCATACACGTTTTCATCCTTTTATCTAGAAAAAAGTATTGCTTTGATATATAATTTTTTCTATATATACGTTAAAAATGTGTTTGTCCATAGGCGTATCGAGCCTCGTCTGACTGTTTACGTGTGCCCGAATGGCAGTAACATATACAGCGCCCTCTACCTGCACACGTGTGCAGCCAACGAGCTACAGCACAAGCTCAAGGGGCTGCTTCAAGCTACGACCGTCGCCAATGGGTCGCCAACTCAGCCCAAGGTAAAACTCAATAAACATCAGTTACGACCGAATAAAACTTTTAAAAATAATAACAGTATATGTCCTGTTGTTTTTCAGTGAGTAAGGGACGAAAGACTTCCCTTCCTAATCTCTTATCCTACTCTTGTAGAATTATTAAAGAATCATTTTCATCGCTAGTTGAAGAATACGGTATCTTTTGCATTATTGAAGAAACTTTTGCATTACTAGTTGAAGAATTCAGCATTTTTTGCATTTTTAAAGAATCCTTTTCATCGCTAGTTGAAGAATACGGCATCTTTTGCAATTATTAAAGAATCCTTTGCATTACTAGTTGAAGATTACGGTATCTTTAGCATTATTGTAGAATTCTTTTCATCACTAGTTGAAGAATACAGTATATTTTGCATTATTGAAGAATCTTTTGTATTACCAGTTGAAGAATATAGTATCTTTCTGCATTATTGAAGAATGCTGCAGCGTTGATCATGACTGTATTGATGGTTTTTCTTAATTGCAGGAGTGTTCAACGATACTAGTTTCGGGCCCGGGCGGGGCTCGAGTCCGTCTGACGGACGAGCTGGTGAGGAATCTGCCTGACAATTCCACCTACACCCTGGATCGGCTGGACGATCACACCGCCCTACTGCTCACGACGAAACACCAGCATTAACTAGGCAGACTTTCAGGTGTTTAGCCTCTTAAGACCTAACCTCTTTGTAGGTGTTGAAAACTAGGATTTTGTAGCCATTGTGGACTATTATGAATTTCCAAGGACGAGGATATGTTTTTTGAGTAGAAGGAAATACGAGCGCTCAGTCTATGGTTTTGAAAAAAAATTTTAAGAAATTAAAAAGTGGCAATACTGTAGTGTTGTAAATCTGAACTGTAGTTTTTAATTTCTTAACTTTTTTTGAAAAGCTGGTCTAAACTACATACATACACCTGACTAGGTATAATGGAGAATAGACTTTTTATGTTTATTCATATTTATTTTAATCAACACCGATTCGTATTTGAACGACGAGTTTGGTGTTTTTGAGTCAATTGTTTTTAAACAAAATGCATATTAATATGCAGACCCCAAAAATCGGTGGCGATATCGGGGCAAAAAAGGGGAGCCAACTTGTTGCCAATCTAGCCAACCACTCACTCCCTAGATTGCCTCTAGTCATGTTCACGATTTGCCTACACACGAGGCGATTTTGGGGGGCTCTCATCCGCTGCCCAGATTTCAGGGCAGTGTGTAGGCACCTTTACCCCGACTGCATTGATTTGGCTCCAATTATTATGCTTACAATGTCCTTGGTGGGTTAAGGCGACGCAGCGATAAACAATTAATGAGAAACTCGGGGGCTGTTGTTTCCATACATAAACAAGAGTGTTTATGTATGTTTTTATCGTTTAAATAAAAAACTATAATGTAACTATAATAAATCCAACCGATAAATTAAAGCGTATGTTTATTTATACTAATGTATACAGAAAGTTTGGAGGTATAAATAAAATTGGTCCCGTTTGGCTGTAAAATGAAAATCTGTGTTTTAAAAGAGGTTTCTTTGAATTTTTTTTCTATCTTATAAAAGTTTATTATCATCATCAATCGTGAAATCCAACCGTAAAAATGAAGTCAATAACACGAAGAAACGGATTACCAAACATCACTTTCATATGTTTTGTCGTTGCTGAGAAAAATCCAAATCCCTGCCCACCAAAATTTCCAATGCGTCGTCTTAGCCAAGTTTGATTTTTATAGTCTGTGGCTGAGCCGTGTGACGTCATCACGTCACTGTTGTGAGACGACAAACGTGAAATGACATTTATCTATATACTGTATAGCTACACTTTTGATGTTGTGTGTAGTATTTTTTTTTTATTAATTTATTAATGCACTATTGCATTACATTCGTATATTACATATGATATTATGTTTTAAATTTACGTGGTGGTTTTTTTTTTTTAAATTAGAATTGCATACATGTTTAATTGCATATAAAATATGCAATCGTATTGCAAAAATGTCTGGTTCGAACTGTCTGTTTTTTTTTATTATATTGAAAAAAAAAACAACTGAGTATGTCAAATGACACAGAATAGATTTTACTTTTAGTACTTGCTACAAGATCAAAGAATATAATAGTAATATTTTGTTTACAATTTTTTTTTTATTTATTTATAAAAAGTATCAAATACTGAATGCATAATATTAACTATTTAGTTCATAGATACAAAGTTAGATTATTAAATGTTATATAAAATGATGAAATAAAATAAATGTTGCCATGTTTGTAGTTTTTAGTTAAATATTGATAAAAAGTTAATTTTAAATGAATAGTGCGTTTTAACTGTTTAGTTTGGGTGCTGTTTTCTATTCTACATAATTATATGTTTAATACATAATTATATTGTGTGCAACACACTTTTTTCAACAATAACTAAAATAAAAATAAAATTAGATTTCTATATTATGTTAGGGACAGGAGCAGATATTATTTCGTTTTGTTTTTATCTTTTATACGTGTAAGTACACGAGGGTTGTCGCGGATGCGGATTTTTAGAGAATCGCATCCGCTAAACCGGATGCGGATTTAAAGTTTTTTTTTAAATTCCGTAATAAAATTCTCCATATCCGCATCCGCATAAGATTCGCATTGATTGTTACGTTTGCGAACGTATAAATCGATGCGGAACTTCCGCATTTGCGGATTCGCGAATGCGAGTGTCGTAACACAACCCTCGGGCAGCTTCTGAATTAAATGTTAGGATTTATTTTAATTGTTAAGTTGTATTATATATAGAGATTTTACCATTAGTTATTACTTTTTAAAAAAAAATGAATTATTTGTCTATTTACTATAACTTTTTTTTCTCTACACGTGGATGTTTCATTTTTGTTTAAAAAAGGTTGAATGATAAAATTCATAGAAATCGGATTTAGTTTATTGGTTCATGAATATTTTATACAAATTTGCACTAAAATTGCTTTAAAATTGCTTTTGCGTTTTAACAAACAGTTGTTAGTAAGATACAGATGCAAGTCGAACGTAAATTATATAATTTCAATCGAATCAAAAACACATTTATTGGTATGTGCGATTGTCGTATAACTGTATAAGATAAAACACATAATTTAATTTAACACTATAACACTCGACATTTGAAAAATAAAATTCAAAATTAACGAAAAACGTAATTAAAAAAAGCAAAAGAAAATAACAGTTGACAATAAATTCAAAAATATGTATGCATTGTTTTCACGGAGTCGGTTTTTTAACAAGAGCAACCTCTACCAATAAGTGTAATTATTTGATTCAAGTATGTTGTATTGTATATGAAAAATAAATTAATGTGTGCCTTTGAAAGTGCCTAAAGAAAGAGTCAGCAATCAGCGCTGTTGCATAACGGAGTATTATGTTATGAATTAAAAGTGTAATATTTTTAAATAATATTGCTAAATATTTCTCGTTAGCTATGCGAGATGAAAATGTATGGTTAGTGTAATGTTCTAGTTAATAAATGAATATATGTATATTATATATATTAATGCGTTTTCATTGCTTTGATTTGGTTTTTCTCATTGCCTAATGGCACAGAATAAATAAGAATGCATGAGCATGACAATGGTTGTGCTATTTATTACAATAGGGCCTCTTTCACCACCTGTCAAGTAGGCTAACGGTCATTTAAAGTCACCCTCACCAGTAACAGGTAATGGAACTTGATACCTTTGTACGATAAAAGTCCCAAACATTAAAAAGAAAATAATAAAATAAACTTTAAAAGAAAAGAATTCAAAATATTAAAAATAAAACTTCACTTTTTCTGTAATATTTTTATTTCATTAAAAATAGCTAAACGTCACAAGCAATAAATAACAATTATTAACAACTACCCACATGACTCGTTTACACTTGAGAATTCTTCATGCATAAACATGTTTCATCATTTACCATTCTTCTAAAGTCAACCAAGGTTGAAAAATACGCGGAACTGACCCTTAGAAGCTTCGTTCGGCTTTCTCAGGAAAGAAAATATTAATTCAACAACGTTTTTATTATAAATTGTTAAGGATTGAGGGTCATCTCATACTGGAACTTGTTAAAAATCTTACTAAAATTTTAAATGCGAAAGTTTGTTAGAATGAATGGACGTACAGTCGTGGTAAGAAAAGGTTCGTCACTTTGAAGTCGATGTTTGCTTAAAGTTGTCAGGGCAATAGTGATCAGCCATGCCAACGTTTCATTTTAAACGAAACATTGACATTTGCTTTAGTTTCAAAAGGTACTATTGTGTTTACGACATGATAAAGGAATGAATTTGATAACTGACTAAGGTTTTCGTACCCCGACTTTACATGTAATTTCAAAACTCAAAATTTGTTGAATATGGGTTATACATAAGTTACTATAGTGACAAAACTCTTTCACGTAAACATAATACTATGAAATTTGCCACATAGATAATTTAACTAACATTTTTCAAGTGGCCTATATATAGGACACTTTATCTTGGAAAAATTTTAGGTTCCCGAGGGATCGTCCAAAAATATATGAGGATCCATTAGGTAAAATATTTCCACTGTTTCACAAACATTTCGACAGATGAATTTAGGAAAAATAACTAAGTAAGCAAGATTCTTAAAGAAAAAAAGCTTTTTTTGAGCCTCATTCGCGTTCATAGACTGGACAAAAAAAACTGCTTAAAAACACAGTAACTAAGCTATAATAAAAAAAAAATGTTAATGATTCTTTTTTTTTTTAATATAATATATATTTTTATATGTTTTAGTAATTCAGCGCTTTTTAATGAAAATATTATCCCCACAAAACAATCTTCAAAAATTGCGTTACGTAATAATAATTATGTTACCGAAATAAAAAAATATATATTTTTAATATGTACGCTAATCTCACAAACGGCTTAACCGATTCGAATGCTGTTTTCACTGATGCGTTAATTATGTAACTGAATTAAACTTGTATGATACATTTTATCCTGGAAAAATTTTTTTAGGTTCCTGTGGGTTTTTAATTTTTTAAATTTTTTTTAAAAGCTCGTATATATTTTTTTGGCGATAATATTTTTTTTTCATACACCAGCTAGTCATCAATCGATACTAATAATAAATCAATAGTAAGAGTTGGTCATGGAGTAAGTTATTACTTTGTTTTCAGAGATATCGTGTTTATAGGCTATAGACATGATACTGAAACTAAATTGACCATTTTTAGATATTTTTTTCTGTATGTCTGTATGCATGTATCATTTTGTGGCCAAATAAATCCCTACTATATATATTGGGATCTACATAAAAAATTGAAAAAAAAGGCTGAATTATTAAAAACACAAGTTTTATGACTAGAAAGCATGATTGAGTATGAAAAGATCAAGATTAAGGCATTTTGCTAAAACTTTTAAAAGGGATTACACAAAATAAAAATTGCTTTTATCTTTAGTTAAAACAATAAAAATTAATTAGTACACAAAATTAAAAATTAACAATAAATAAACTTCTTAAATTAAGTAATTCGCCATTAATATATTTTGTTTGGAAATAAATTAATGAATATAAATATCAGTTAAAATAATTTAATGAAGTTCATTTAAGTAAAATAATTGAAATAATATTTTTGCTATTAAAAAAAAAACTATATACACGAGAAGTGATTTATTTTTTAAATAAATTACAAACTTGGATTCCAGCTGTTTAAGTCTTGCTTGAGTCACTTGACCTTTTTTGTGTCAGGTGAAAACCTGAATTTAAAAAACAATTCAAAACTAATTTTTCCCACCGAAAATTCACTTCAATAGTGCGTTCATAATTTTTGAAAAAAAAAAAAAAAAAACGACGTTCAAGTAAACGTCTTTCACCGAAATTTCAAAATATTCAAAAAGTATTTTTTCTTCGAAAAATCATTTCAATAATAATTCACGCGAACGTCTTCATTCAACTTTCAAAAATATTCCATACTAATTTTCCTCTTTGAAAAATCACTTCAATAAAATTAAATACATGATTTGTGATTTGTTTTTCTTAAAACACTATATTTAAAAAAAAGCCACCCAGTCACTATAAATTAATAATGTCTCCTATGTCTGCAATTAGAAATGGAGCGAACTGTTTTTGAAAAAAATCCTGGCAGTGGTCACCAAAAATAGTTTAGCTAAAATTTTTAATTTTTTTTTCAAAAATCGCTCGAAAGATCTCCCAACAAGGGCTATATATATATGGTTAAAATTACTGAAATGTACAAAAAAAAACAACATTTATTTCACTTTGAAAATGTAACATCGAATCGATGCCGGGTATCAAAATCTAAAAAACCATTCACCGAGAAAGGAAAACCTTCATTCTTCACTATTCCCTTATTATAATGAACGAATTAGAATAAGGAACACTTTGTTACAGCCAATGGCAATTTCTTTTATTGCGTGTGCTCGAAAAACTACCGACCCTTTAGAAAAAAAATCGTTGCGACTAATAATCGCTGCGGATTAAAATCTATGCGACTAATAATCGCTGCGGATAAAAATCTATGCGACTAATAATCGCTTCGCCTTTTTAAGGACGTGTTTGCGAAATGAATAGGTACGACTCACGACGGCGGCCGAGCGCGGACTGAGTGAGGGAGTGATCAGTTGATCACTGATATTTCTTTAGAAATGTTTTGTGTAGACTAAATAAACCCTTATTGTCCACCCATTAAGATTCATGCATAATATCAAAACATGTGAATATTTTGACGGGACTTTTTAATTTTTTGTGAGGCAATTTCTAATGGCTTTAGAATTTTTTTTGACCAATGTTGAGTTGATTATGTATGCTATCCTTTAGTATTTTTAAACAAACAAAATTTGGAACATAAAAATGATCCTAAACACGACCACTTTTCGTAAATTTTGTGTGAAGAGGCGATCAGAAATTGTATTAACAGTACTAAAAATCATATTCTTTTAAATTATTTTTTATAGTATTTGCAGATAAAGAAGTAATCTAACTGTGCCACCTGTTAGTTTTATTTGATTTGGTTTCATTTGGTCGCAAAATCTACCGAAAAACAACTAAGTTTTGTCAGATTCGTAAACACGTCCTTAAGAGTGGAAATAATTGACATCTTTCTTTAATGCAAACACTAGACGTGTGAAATGCTTCTAAAAATGCATATAATATATAATATTTTATTAAAACACCTTTTTCTTTTTAATGTTTTAAGATCGACAGACAGGCTGACGGTCCACTTGATGGTAAGTGGCTACCGTCGTCGGGCGTTGCTCGTGTTATATTATTACTGCAATTATATTATTATTTATTTTAAATATTTACCGAAATACAACATGGCACATTGGTATGCTTTTATTTATTTCACTGTGATCTTTTTCAATAGATTACTACAAAATACAAATAGAAAAAAATGCGATTAAAAATCGCAACGACTAATAGTCGCACGTCTGTTCAACACGAAAAAAAAACCATTTCACACATTCTAAATTGAGGCTTACCGAGCCTTATTATATTAAAAAGTGGCGTTACACACTTGAGCGTCTCTACAACGTCGCAAATAACAAAGCGTCAAAAAAACGCAACGATTAAAAATCGCATGTTGATGGTGTCGGGCGTGATTCTTGTCTTCTTTTGATTTGACTCGCTTTTAGATTCAGTCTTCTTTTAGCTCTGGGGATTTCGGACTCCCCTCCGCGGGGGAGGGGGGACGATCCGGCTCTCTTTCTAAACCTGAAAATTTACGAGTCTCAACAAAATCGGTACAGCAAAAATTTATCAATATACTCGAACTGTGACCGTGCGAGCTTCTCGATATGTTACAGTTTTTCTTTGTAATAATATAAAATTCGCTGTAAAACATCGTTACTATATACTACTAGCTGCTGCCCGCGACTTCGCCCGCGTAACTTTGTAAATTATATACTAATACCTTCATCGAGAATCACTCTATCCATTGGTGAGAACAGCATGAAAATAGGTGCAGTAGTTTTTGAGTTTATTGCGAACAGACAGACAGACGCGGCAGAGGACTTTGTTAATGGGCATAACTCCACTTTTTGTTATTTTACAGGAGAGACATTTAAAGTTTTTTTTTTTTTGCATTCAAAATGGTATTCTTCTGCTTATATTGCTTTTAAATAATTCTTCATAAAGTAGTTCATAAGACAGTTCCTGAGGGGTCATCTGAAAATATAATATAAAACCGCACACCGAAAAGCAACAGCACACGTGCTGTTATTTCACGGTGCGTTTTGTCTTCTGTGAACGGGTAGCAAGTGGCAACTCACCGTTTACTGTCGACGATTTCTTTTCATTGTCGCTTTCGCTTCCCGAACTGCAAGGCGACGACTCGTCTTCATCTTTAATTGAGAAAAAAAAACCGTTTGGTTAACAGCTAATAGGGTTACTAGCCACTAGATTAAACGAGTCGATACTATGATCGAGAGCAAGACTGACGACTTGTGCGAGTGTTAGGGCCACTGTCAACGGCGGCGTAGCTTCATAGACGCGTATTCGTCATTATACGCTGAGTTTACGCCCGCTTGCAGCTTCCATACAAAACCGTACTACTCTGTCGACGGAGCGGCAAAGTCGCGCTCGCGTCGCTGCATGCAGGCGGCATGACGCCTGCCGTATCGAATGTCATACGCCGGGGCGTACATACGCGTATAATGACGAATACGCGTCTATGAAGCTACGCCGCCGTGGACAGTGGCCCTTAGTTACCTTGCATGAGACGGCGCGGGGCGGGCAGCGCGCGGGCGGGCATGAGGGGAGGTGCGGCGGGTCGCTGTTTGCGCGCCGGGTTCAAGTGGCCGCAGTACGCGCACACGTAGCACACGTACTCGTACTCCTCCGCCATCGACATCCCTGCAACGTATCAACACTTGCTGTACTGCAGTCAATAGATGAGCCATAATGCACTAAATTACTACTATTATTTTTGAAGTGAAAACTTCTATAGCAGCGTTATACGACTATACGGGTGGGGAAAAAATGTATGGGTTCGCGTCAGCAACATGCTAATGCTCACAGTTATGCGCGCGCATAACAAATCAATAGTTATGGCCATTAAACAAAACATAATAGTCGAATAAGTAAGTAATAGAAAAAAAGTTATTGAACAAAAAAGATAGGAAATCTATTTATCTACAATAAAGGTTATTAATATTTTTGGCCTTAAGTGCACGGTTACGGAGATATAGGTCGAAACGGTTTTTGTCAAAATTCAGTCCGCTTAATTTGTAAGGATTTTGTGCATTTAGGGTCAGTACGTGATAATAAACCTATTTACAAAAAAAAAGTAGTAATTTAGTGCAGAAGAAAACCAAACTAGTAGAAACCAAAGCAATATTCTTAAAAGATCCCGAAATTTCAAGGTGATTTTTTCAAGATAAAATTGTCTTGTCATGACGAACAGAGCAATGTATGGTCAACGAATTCGACGGATCGAATAAACAAAGCGATTCTGTATGTATTCTGTATCGAAAAATTTAATCTCGGATCAAAATATTACAATAATTTACCGTTATGCGAAAAACATTCTGAACATATGAGCGCCATGCGATGGCTCGGCCCGTCCTTGAGCAAAAAGTCGACCACTTTATCCAACGCTGTCCGGTCCTTGGGCAGGAGCGGATGTGGAAGCTGGTCAGACTGGAAAAAACACAAAATTACTTCAAACATCGATCACTTTTCAGGGCTAAAATAAAAACCCTAACGGAGTCCCTGGGCTAGACGGTCAAAATTGCTTGACAAGCACGCTTGACGAGGCTTGCAGCATAATTACTTGTCAAGCAATCGCATTCATTTTAACCTCAGTCGCCACAGAGTGACCCAGTGTAACTGAGTAGGTTGCTTGACAAATCAAATTAAATCAAAATATTTATTTATCAATTAGTTTTTTACAAGAAACTCTTTTGATCGTCATTATAAATTTAAATTTACCAGGGTTTCGGAAAAAAGCCAAGACAAACATACACCTAACTAAACGATCAAGCATGCTTGACAAAGCATAGTAAAAATATAATTTTTCATTGAGCATCATCAATCAACTTGACAAGTTTGCTTGTCAAGCACATGAAGCTCCGTTCTAAATAGTCAAAATTGCTTGACAAGTACGCGAATTTCACGTGCTTGATAAGCAATTTTGACCGTCTAAAAGACTCCGTAAGGCCCTTTGCATGAACATTACAACTGTAGATATAAATATAGGCGAAGGCGACTATAGCCCACCTTCAATTCACCTTAGCACACTTTAAACTAAAAAAAACCATCTAATTAATATTCTAAATAATTACATAATAGCTACCAATAAAAAGTAGTTAACCATTATTTTTTAATTACCCTAAGCCGTGGTCCCTTGTAAACAATGGAAGAACTGTTCAGAGGTGGCGTGTTCTTGTATGGCGAAGCGGCTGTCAGTGCCAGTTGTCTCTGTCTTAGCTGGCCCGGTGTTGCTATTATTAAAAAAATATATAAACCTTCAATATTATCATTAAAGATCTTGATAGTAGGAAGCACTGTAAGTATTGGCACGAAAGCTGGTAGGTACACTCAGTAGTAAAAAAAAGGACTGCAAAACTATTTTAGCGGCACGCTATAATACTACTATGGTTTTGAATACTTACTGTACTACTTATAACTCCAAAGACTTTTTATTTTGTTACTTTTTATAATATGCTACAAAAACTTTTATCTACTTTTTATAATACTGCTTATAATTCCAAAAACTTTGAGTTACTTTTTATAATACTGCTTATAACTCCAAGAATCTTTAGCTACTTTTTATAATAAAAGTAATAAATAACTCCAAAAACCTTTAGCTACTCTTTATAATACTGCTTATAACTCCAAAAACTTTTTTATTTAGCTACTTTTTATAATAATAATTTTATTATAAGTCCAAAACTTTAGGTAGTTTTTATAATACTACTTATATCTCCGTTAGTTTAATTAAAACCTCAAATAAGTTCAAATACGTTTCAAAATTCTGAGTAAATGTCCGGGGTAAGAGTGTCATACTAAATGTTTTCAGGGGTGAGAAACCTTTTAATTAACAAAGACATAAAATAAAAAAAATAATGCGTCCAATTCTTTTATTGAAAAAAACTACTTAATGGCACTTTTTATTTGGCAATATAGAAATAAAATATTTTATTATACTGTTGTTAAAATAAAATGCTATTTTGATATTCTAAAACAGACTTTGTAAAACAAGTATTTAGGTATACATCTTTAAGATTTTTTTGCATAATAAATCAAAATTTGTTCTTTTGGCCTATATCCATTTAAAACTAGGTAAAAAATGTATAGAGTGTGGTTACATCATATTACAATAAAAAACACTTTGGCTTGTATATAGGCAACTTGCGCCAAAGTATTATAAAATATATTTTAAATATATTAATACATATCTTTATGATATATCTTTCATCAATAGTGTTATTTTTACAAAAATATTATAGTTATTTAAACTACCGAGTAAATAATCTTAGAACTAATATTCGTTTATAAATGCGGCTTAATAATGAATTTGTAAGCAAATATGGAATATTTAAACATGGTAAAAAAAATCTATAAACAAAAAACTCAAAAGATATAGTTGTCAAAAGATAATTTAAAGAAACTATCTGAGCACTCCGGCATTTACACAAAATGACTTCTGCATGTGATATTTCCATTACTTCCTTTACTTGAGGAAAAATAAAGGTCGAACTTGCTTCTTTACAAACCAATTTTCGTATGAACTTTACTATTATTTTCTAAGTTCATTTACTTCTTAAACCATTGCCACGTTTCTTTGTCAGTTCAAAAGCTACTCCTCTTTCTTAAATTTGGTAATATTCCCGTCTTTGAGAGTTCTTCTTTTTGAAACTAGTTTTAAAATTATGTAAAACACTTCTTTCAGCTTCTTACAGTGACTATTAAATATGCTTCGACCAACTTTTGTTTTGAGTATGATGACAAGGCAGTTTTTCAGAGATAGTTTCCCACCACGTTACTGCAAGTATGATAACACATATCTATACTGATATTATAAAGAGTATTGTATTTGTAAAGGTATTGTTTTTTGTCTGTAATGAATAAACTCAAAAAGAGCTGGACCAATTTTTAAAAATTATTTCGCCTATATAAAGCTACATTATCAGCGAGTAACATAGGCCATAATTATGTTATAAGGTTACGCGGATGAAGTCGCGTGCAACATCTAGTTTTTAATGCACATAAAACATATAAATTTATAAAAGGTTTGACAGCCCTGAACTGGGGTAAAATGACCAAATGGCCCTCTTACCTAGGATGACACTCTTACCTCTCATGTATAAGTCAACTTAATTTTAACAATTTTAATGAAACCTTACTACCTATAGGAATTACAGAATATAACCATTTAACATAGAAAATAAATATTTGCCTTTTTATCTAAAAAGAACCTTACAAAAACACTTTTAAATTAGCCACGAGTATCTCAACTTTTTTCAGCAAAACGAATCGCGTTTTGATTCAACATGACTACTATTTCATGTGTTTTTCAGGCTAGACAAAAGCACGCTAAATTAAAAAAAAAAAAAATAGCATTAGAAACCTTTGACACTTTTGCCCCGTTGTTACTTTTACCCCCACTGACCTTACATCTATTTGCATGCTTGATTTTTCATAATTTATCGCAAATTATCAATAAATTAATGAACAAAATGCTAGATCAGATGTAACAAAGACATGTAATGGCAATGTGAACTTAATGGGAAAACTGTAATAGCTTGACTAACATCTAGTTAGTTAAGCTATTACCTTCCTTAATGTGTTTCTGACGAGGAAAGTTAAAAAAAGCAGACCTTATCAAAGCAATTTCATATGTTAGTGACAATTTCTACCTGGGGGAGCGCTAGGTGAATTACCGGGAACATTTTGTGATGGCACGAATGGCTTCAACGCTCTCATTTGATTCTCCGGGTTGCCATATTTGTCTAATATCTCCTTGGCGACCTGAAATTGAGGCGTGAACACGTAACAGACAGACAGAGTTACTTTCACATTTATAATATCGTCACTAGTATGGGTAAATATACTTTCAGAAAACTACATTATATATTTTTTTCTTCTTCTGTTCTGACCGCAAGTGTTTCTTCGTCTCTAAAGTCACTAGACATAAATGAAAAGATAAAAAAATGTGCAAAAGGCCTGAAACTTTTCAGAGCCAGTCAGTTTTACCCGTCCGTCAAATTATTTTTATAAACTGCCCGAGCTCAGGTTTTACCTTGAAAAAACAAAAAAAAAACGTCTAGGTGTGAGCTCACCTTGTAAGTTTCAGTATTCATGACTTCCTCCAAAATCTTCTTTTTATCATCCCTCAACCTGTTTAATTGGACTCTATTTTTACTTATTGTCCAATTGTAGTACCAGGATATTGTCGATCGGATAGATATAAAGCTGAAATCAAGGACAATCGAGATGAATAGTGCTAATAGTGCTGATAAAAATCGAACAGAATGTCTACTCACAGAACGGGCAGTACTAGAAGTGGAGAAATATTCATCAACCAATGCAACCAGTATTCACTCTTCCCGGCATACATAAAGTAATATAATATTGCTACGAGCACATATAGACCAACAGAATACGCCATTATATAGCCAATGATTCTCTTGCGAATTTGCTCCTTGTTCTGTCCATCTTCCTCTATTCTTCTGATTTTCGTTTCTAGTGTTTCTAGGACTTCTGTTGTCGTCTTCTTTCGCTGCAAATGAAAATATCCATACTATAACATTAGAAATGTGAACAGAAGACGCTGTCTGTATGTTACCCTTTCACGCCTCAACTCCTCGACCGATCATCATGAAATTTTGCATACACTTTGTCAGGGATATAAGAAAAGACATAAGGCGCCTTTCATCCGGGGAAAAAGAACTGTTCCCGGATCGGGATCATGTAAAATAAAATAAAAAACTAATACCTGGCCAAAGTGGGCTTACTAATATTATAAATGTAAATGTGAGTTTGTTTGTTACGATTTCACGCAAAAACTACTGAACCGATCACCATAAAATTTTGCATACACGTTGTCTAGGACAACAGAAAGGACATAGGGTACCTTTTATCCAGAAAAAAGTACTGTTCCCGAGGGGATTTTAGTATAATTTCGATTTGCGTCAATTAGCGCCATCTGTCATACTGGCAGACGTTACTGCAGTGACAAACATTCTCATTTTCAACCATCACATGGCGCAAATAGCAACTGCCTTTTTAAATTTTGCGATTTGCGATATCTCATCGTATATATTTTCTTTTTAAACGCGGACGAAGTCACGGACACCAGCTCGTATACTTATATTATGATAATATTATTCATAATATCAGTAAGTATGGATTTGTAAAAAAAAAAACCTGTGAACTCTAGTATTATACCCTCTAGTACTGTATACATACTGTATACAACAAATTCTATAACAATCTAGATAGTGGGTTTGTTCACATCATATTCTTGTAATGCTTTCATTGTTGAAAACTATTTTTTAGTTTGCTTTGTTCAATTTACCCAATAAAGTGAAAGGAGTGAAGCGCCTCATTAAGGCTACGTTTATCGAGCCGTCATTCGAGCTAGCCGCCATAGAAACTATATAGACTAGCTCTTTTAAAAGACTACAAAGCCGAATGACGTTTCGAGAATTGAGAAAGTAACTGCGACAAGCAGAGCATGACACAACCATTATGGAGTACTCATTTTATGTTAGCAAAATTAGACTCAAAAACAGCACACTTAGATTTACTATATCTTCATTTCGAGTTCCAAATAAATAAATGTAAAAATGCCTATGTGTAAACCTATTTAAAATCTTTTCCTGGTGGAGTCAACAATGGAAATTAACATTTATAAACCTAAAAAAAAGTACATATCGCTGCTTAAAAACTAAAAACTAACTAAAACTAAACACTGCCACATATCAAAATTACACTTTTTACAGATCTAATCGAAAAAATTTATATATTTTTTTTTTGTCTATTTTTTTTCTTATTAGACTGAATACTATAAGTACTTACATGCTTATTATCTCTTATATACGCATGTAAGTTACTTTTGAATATGGAATAAAACAACTATAAGTCTTTTTGCAAGATACAATATGAAGGATTGTGATTGTATTTTTGCAATAAAAACATTTTTGGATTTTTTGTTTTACGGTCCTTTAGTTTTTAAGCAGCAATATAGTTATTATATTTATTTTTAAACTATTGTACCTAAATTCTTTCAAATTCAATTACTGTCCCTTTATTAAAATGATTTAAATTAAAAAAAATACTCATATTTTTTCTAATTCTAATACTTAGTACATAAAATATTTCAAAGTTCATTATTCAGAGTAGTGCTCAACGGAAAACCCATGATAAGTACTCAATTACTCATTGTCTTATGTACAGATAGTATTTTTATAGTCTCATTCATGGAATGCAAACATATAATTGTATACTTGTTTATTATCTTTACATAGTACCTAAATATTAGATAAAGTTGAAGCCCGCTGTCTGTCCCTCTACCTAAATGTTTTTCTTATTATATTGGATCTTTAAAACTACGCAACGGATTTTAAAGCCTAATATTCATTACTTCATATCATCAAATATTTGTAGGTACGTCAGAATTTCTTGAAGCAGAATATGATTTAATTTAATTTTAATAAATTATTTTGTAAAATATATATTATAAAGTTCTACATTTACAAATTCTACAATAATATGCATTGAGCAATTCCACGAATGCGTTGACCTTTGAATATTCATTGAATAGAATTGGAACAATCAACATTGTTTTAATGTAAATGTGTATGTAATGTTCACGTTTTGAACAACATACTTTAGTTTTTAATATTTATGTTCAAGTGCTCTGGAAAATTAAAAGAAAATCTTTATTAAATACTATAGTAATTAATAAGAGCAACGGTTTTAATACTCTCTCTCTAGCTAGAATAACTGTTTGAATACTAATTTTATATTAAACTCAAATATGTTATACAAAAAGTAACTTATTAACAATAGTACAGAAATGTATAAAAAATGTTATATTGTGAAATGTCAGAATAAAGGCTTTATTTATTTACTAGCTGGCGCCCGCATTGAAAACTGCATTGAAAACGTAAAAGTAGCCTATCCTGTGTCCTGTACGTCTAAATGTTTAAAATATTGAGTTAACAAGATAAACTTATTATTTACAGTGGCAGATAAGTTCCAACTTACACCCTATGTTGAAAATAAAGTAAAATAAAGCAATAATAGGACAATACTTAAAGAATAAGTTTAAGAATAATTACTTAAAGTAAATAATAATAATAATAATAATAATAATAATAACATTTATTTCAGACATTTGTCCATATTAGTGTTAGTAATACAAGGAAAAAAGAAAAACTTAAAAACTATGTTAGTAATTATATTTACAACACGAAAGTGTGGTTTGTGCCCACATCTTTCTTATGTGACAGTCTACACATATGGATATTGTATTCAGGAGGCTGTTGGAGCTGCCACGCGTCCGCTCCATCAATGAGGCAATCCTCTTTCTCACTATAGCGTGGAAACTGTCCGTCCGTGCTTTTGTGAACATCTCCGATGCGCTACAGTGTCACGGCAGCCCCAACAGCGCCCTGAATCCATTGTTATACTGCACTCTGAGCCTTAGCATATTATAGTTTGAGTGTGCTGTTGTGTTTTTGTGAGTGGGTAAGGGATGCCAAAGCCCATTTCCTTCCTAAAGGCTCAGTTTCGTGTGAGAGTTTCGAACACGAGTGGAAAAAATCATATCAAGCAATGAGCAAGAAGAGTTTCTTTTGAGAAGCGAAACAACTAGCCGATAGCTATACTGTCTCACGACAAATTGAATTCTCGCATTCGAGAAACACTCCTTGTGTAACTGGGCCTTAATTCCTTAAATTTAATACTACTATAATCAGCAATTATCGAAATAATATATCTTCAAGTTCACTGTCGGCAGCACACTCAAGAAACTATAGCTTTGGCGACTATCACCTGTATTATAGGCGACTGTAGCCAACTACTATCAAGTGGGCCGTCAGCCTGTCTGACAACATCAACATAAAATAAAGCCTAGGTACAATATTTTAAAAAACGTTTGAGCGCTACTTATAGCTACAAAGGAGAAATGAAGCATAACATTCTAATCACACGTGTGACCTATTTATTAAGTTCTTCAATATAAAAAAACTAGGTATCTAAGTATTTTTCTAGACTAGATCCTAACTAGAAACATTAGGTAACTTTAAAAATTAATATTTTCTGCATTCATAGGTCAAGAACGTACATTTGACTGAACGCCAGGAAAATATTACACATTGTAACAGTTTTGGAGCAGTTACAAATATAACTTTCATTGGATGTAAGGAAGAAATAACGGAAAAGAATACTTACGCGAAATCGCGATATTATGAGTCCCATTGTTCTTTCTCGAGCTTCGTGCGGTGAAGTTTAATTTATTAATTAGTTTAATGCAGCTTCGTTTAATACGGATTTGCAATCTAAAAATAAGTTTGGCATAACATAAATCTCCGATGACGATTACAATATAACCTGTAATGCCGATACGTGGGCGTTCTGGTGAAATGCAATGTGAATTCTAATTGTACGCCCATCGGCTGTATTTAATTTTCTTTATATAAAATTATTTAAATTGCAGATATTAAATAACCGCTTCGAAAGGTCTTAAATTATTATATTACTTGATTGTACGTACAATAAATAAATATCTATGTCATTGACATGACATGTTTTATGATAAATAAAAGTTGTCAAATTTGTCAAATCAAAATTGCAATCAATCAAATAGATAATTCATGCATTCATTCAGTCATTCAGTCAATTTTTGACAAAAGGCAACGAGTTGCCAAGTTGCTAAGGAGCGTAGAGATAAGGAGAACAATCTTATATGCATAGACACTAGTATACTAATGTAATAGACGCACAGACTCCCCGTTTTCCGCGTGACGAAAACTGAAATGTCTACGAGTGCGTAATTATATAAGTGTGTGAGTGAGTTTTAGAGATGTTCCCTCGTTATCGACAAGTAACAAAGAGCTAATGGGCGTGTTATAATGCTTTTTTATTATACATATCTATTATTTCACTAGACAACTCGTTCACAATAGGTAATTCTGTTCAGTTGAACATAAAAACTTAAAGTGGAAACTAGATATTGCTTTGAAATGAAACAAGTTGTTGATATAAATTGCTTTATTAAAAATCAATAACATTTATATTAACAAAAATGAAATATCACATTAGACAAATATTACTTATGCCACCTACGGGATTTAAAAATTGAAATTTTGATAAGTACTATCTAAGCCACAACATTAGTATAGGTACACAAATGATCTGATTTACCGTTTAAGTTATTAGGCGCCATTCATTTATCACGTAAGATGATTTTTGAAAAGTATATAGCCCCTCCCACACCATATTTATTATGCAAGTCTAAAGTAAAAAACATTTACACGTTTGGATTGTTTTAATTTTTATGTTTCTAAGAAAAAAATTTAGGAACGATTATTTGTACAAAGGTACTAGTGATTTTTATTTTTTGGTAATAATCAAATTATTATTGTATAACAATTTAAATCTACTTGTCAAAGCTAAAAGAAAATAAACTAAAACACTATTAGTTTTTTTCTCTATAAAACAGCTAAACCAAGCATTAATCAACAACATATAGTAAATCATCTGAGCTACGTTTATATATTAAAATTTTAAGAGATATAATTTTAGTGCGAATAATTTTATTACCTATTAATTTAATCGATATCGATGATTCAAATACTCAATCACTACGTAAATTGTGGCAAGTTTCACAGACACAATATCTTTTTTTTTTATTTATGAAACTGAGAAATATACATAAAACACAAAACTACGTGATGTCTTACATTTATTACACAATTTACCATATTGCTTAAACCTAATTTTCACTGAAAATAAGGCGTTTAAAATTGATAGTATGTGGATCATATTTGACTGTGAAATGTCTCATTATTTAGATTATTCCTGTGATTCACTTCACAACCAGGCACTGAACAACACGCCATGTTGATTTTAACAATAATTTTAGGAAATTTAAAAGGATTTTTGAGAAATTACACAAAAACTGAAGGACGCTATTCGCAGCGTTATTATATGTTACTCTAGCTCTCTCAAAACCAGTCATATTTTCTCATTGTTTCCTGTCTCTTTCGCACTCGTATTCGTGTCATAAGAGACTGCCTTCTCGCTTGCACGCTCTGTGGGTCTATTACGTAGTATACTAGTGTCTATGCTTATATGGGTGTTAAACTAAAAAAGTGGCAACTAAAATCGTCGAATTGAGATGGCGCTGGTGTGTCTAGGGCAGTGATCTAGAGAGTTTGAGAGTATGAAATGAAACGGAGTGAAGTGCGCGCTGAGTTGAATTGTTTACTATCACTAGCTGCAACCAGCGCCACAAGTTCGTCGTCTTTCAACGGACACTTTTAATACACGGAGCTTGCGCTCCTTTACCTCTATTCTCCTTGCAAGTTGCCATAACTTTTATAAATAAGTGTAGTCCCGCCACCAAAAATGTTCAGCCAGCCCAAGGAGGATAGATAAAGGAGTGCAAGTTCTGTGTTTAAAAGTGTCCGTTGAAAGACGACAGATTGATGGCGCTGGTGCAGCTAGTGATAATAAACAATTCAACTCAGCGCGCACTTCATTCCGCCAACAACTGCTACATTCATTTCATACTCTCCATACTCTCAACAGTGTTTTAGACACACCAGCGCCATCTCAATTTGTCGATTTACGTTGGCACTTTTTTAGTTTAACACCCATATAAGATTGTCCTCCTTATCTCTACCCTCCTTACCACGGCTGGTAATCTTCAAGGAAAAATCACTAGACATAGCAATTTTATGGCCTGTGGTTATAGCAAGATAGAACATGACATTTGACCTGATTTGACCTCCGTTCTAATAAGAGAGAAGCCATTTTGTTTTGTAAGATAGTTGTTGTTTATATTGTTGCGTAGATTAATTTCCGCATTTTTATACTCATTTATAAATAAAATCTTTGGATACATACATATTAAATATGTATTACAAGTGCTGTGTACCAGGATATATAAGTTCGCGACAGGAAGACTCGAAAAATGGTTCAAATCTATTCTTGATGTTTCTTTACGGAATAGAAAAAGTGAATTCGCCCATCTGCCATAAACATTTTGAGACTCGTTTTGTGACTCCAAAGAAACCTATAAAAGTCCATCGCTATTTCAACAATCGAAGAAAGTGGTAGTGTTTGTGTTCTTTTTCTATATGCCTATAAATGTTTATCATTAATACATATGTTTTATGGTGTATTTCAGTTCTAGTTTGTATTTAAGTCGTATATTAAGTCCATGTTATGTTTGTGTATATCCTAAAAATAAATATGTACCCATTATTTACTGTGTTTTAATTGTGTGATGATATCCATAGTTAAAAATAAATTCAGCCCGTAAAAAAATAAAGGGGTGAGACGGGCGGGGGAAGTCAAATGTCATGTTCTATCTTGCTATGACCAATCAGGTGAAGGTAAAGTACTCTTGCCCATGTCTAGTACATTTGTACTGCAGATGTCCGTCTGATACGTTAGTATCTACTATATAGTTTGTGCTCCTTACTATAGGTATCAAAATTTCTGACAAGTGTCAAGATTGATTGACATTGACAACCAAACAAAAGGACAATAGTGGACTATAGATTCATTCATTCATCAGTATGTCAGTCTAGTGTCTATGATGTCATGTCAGTCATAGCATACAGTATACGCACAGAGTGGATAGATATAAACGATATAAATGAGAAGAGAAATTGGTTATTATTTACTTTTCCGTCATTACTTTATCAATATTATCAATTCATGATAAGTGTGCGTGTTAAGTTAATATTTAATTCATTTGAATATCAACCACGCCTCTCTCTATAAGAGTAAGGCATCTTTTACACGATAACTGTACAGATACAATTATTATTTAATAATCTAGAATCGTTGATTTTAAATAAATGAACAAAGTTTAATAGTTAAGTGCTACTGTGTTTATACCTATTTTTTATTGTTTATATATAGTATCCCTTTTTGAGAGAGTTTAAAAGGTGTTTTAAGCTGTGAATAGTTAAATAACATGTAAGAAATGTCTGCGTTAAATCGGTTTACTACGAAGATATCCACGGTATTACGAAGTAAGTATTTTTGCATGTTTTAAGTTATTAGGTACCGATATCAGTTTTATATGTGACGGCACGGCATGATTAGTAATCCACTGACCTAATTACTTATTAATTATTTTAACTGCTCACAGTGTTGCATTCCAAAGTTCCTTATTTGATTTTTTTTTATAAAAAAAATATATCGATACTAATATTATAAACATTTGTTTGTTGGTTTGAATTGAATAGGCTCCGAAATTACTAGACTTTGACTTCTTTCACTGTTGGGAAGCTATATTATCAGCGAGTAACATAGGCTATATTTTATAAAGTTACTTGGACAAAGTCGCTTGCAACAGCTAGTTTCTACATATTTTATTTAAAACATGATAAAAGCAATGGTAATTATACTGAGTTTTTTTAGGGTTTCTTTCTTCTCAGGGTCTTTTTTTCTTGGTAAAATTGACCCTGTCTATTTTTTTCTGTTAAAAATGACCATTATAAATATGCGTGGGAATAAATCATAGTTAATATTTTTAAATTTGGTACAATTGTAATTTCATAATAAAAAGAGTAGTTACTTGCTGGAAGGTTTTTTTTCGTCTGCAATTTTGTTTCCAAACAATAGTAGTTTTTCAACTTCAAAAAAGCAATCTGTTATTCTTTTTTTGAGAAATAAATTTAAATAAAGTACAAGGAAAGTATGAAATAATACTGTATACAACAATGGAACACAAAAAGAGGTTTCTCTCCCTACCTGAATCAATAGATGATTCTATTGATTCAGGTAACATTCAAAAAACGTTGGTTGGTACCTGCGTTTTTTTTTAAGTAGAACATTTTTAATTTTATTTATTTTGTCAGAAAAAAGTTTCATATAATTCAACCTTAATAGAGACAATAAGAATCATGTTAATTGACATTATTCTTAGTAAATATTACAGTTAGTAGTTTAGATTATATTAAAATTACTCATTAGTCTTAAGACTAGATTGTAATCTTATAAGGATGCACTTTTCCAAGTACACCCTTAAAAAACAAAAATATATATATATATAATTCAAGACTTTAATTAGAGATTAGACATGGCAATTCAACTGTCCACTTTTTAAAGAAAACATTTTTAATTACAAAATTTTTAAGCACAATGATGTTAGTAAATAACATGAGCTATTTATAATGATGAGTACTTATATTATATCTAACTATTGTAAGGTCATAACAATGTTTATCTTATAAAGGTTTATTTCCTGTTCAAATAATGCATAATCATTGCAATTGATACAGTACTCAATAATTAGTAATTTGTTATTGATTAATTACCTTATTGATTAGTTCATTTTATAAATAATAAAATATATATCAGCTCTATATATATATATATATATATATATATACCTATCAGTAAGTGATATTGTAAATGGGAATGTGAGTTTGTTTGTTTCGTTGGTATGGTATTATCAAACTTTGGCTACTCAAGTGATCATCATGAATACTTGCACTTGGTGCAAGGTACTGAAAGGGATATAGGGTAACAGAAAAATAAAAAGAAAAAAAGGTTCATAAAAAATATCCAGAGGGAATAAAAATGAAAATCTAAAAATTAAAAAAAGTGTGTGTGTTTCAGCTCCGTGACACAACTGGAGTTTATTTCTTACTAATGATAAATAAATAATTGATTCAAAAAATATTTAAAACATATTAATGTAATGTATTACTTTTATTATTTATACTAATATTATAAAGAGGAAAGATTTGATTGTTTGTTTGTTTGTTTGTTTGTATAGAATAGGCTCCGAAACTACTGGACTGTTTTGAAAAATTCTTTTACCACTAGAAGCCGACATTATCCGTGATGAACATAGGATACTTTTTACCGCGGGAAAATGCTTCATTCCTACGGGAAATCTAAAATAAAAGTAAATACTAGCGGCTTGGCCCGGGATATAGCGCCATCTATCCAAAATACAGTAGATGGCGTTTTATACTTTTCAACGCGAGCACCAGCTAGTATTATATTAATAATGCATTGAAGCATATTGTAGCCTGTAACAACGTGTGACATGTGGTATTTGTGTGTAACACCGTTATTTTTTTTCAGATTTAAGAAATAAGAATGAAGTGTGCGAGAGGTCACTCATTATATTCAGAAGGAAAATATCATCGAAGGCGAATCATGTTCAATCTAAGTTCAAAATGGAGAAATGCCTAATAGTGTCCAAAGTGACGAGATATGAATATGAAAGGTAAGTGTTCAAATTGTTCATGAATACAACTTTAATGTATCTTCTAGAAATTATAATCCTATTTTTGTTATTTAATGAAAATTCATAAAATTATCTAAGGCAAGGTCAAAGAGATAAGATATTATAATTTTAATTTTATTGTAGTAAACAAACTTTTGGGGTGTTTGTTTTCAAAGGTTTCTTCAATTGGAAAAAATACCTGTTTATAAAGTGACTTCAATAATTTATTTAATAATCTCGTATATGTATATATTTTTCTACATTACATTTGTACATATCTATACATATTTTTACATTGTACATATTTTTTTTTTAAATGTTGTCACTGTAGTTTCTCCGCTGACTTCTAAACCACCCAAATTATTTTAATACGGTTTTAACTAATGAAAAGCGAGGTAAACAAGAAAACGTAGTGCACATTGAAAAGTAAAAAATATAACATCTGAGAATATATAGAGTAATATAACCCCAGACACATTTATTGCTGCCAAATTTCTTTATATTTTCATCAATTTGTTCTCTCGGCAATAGTTCTTTTTTCTGGATGAAATGAACCCTATATATCCTTTTTTGAATTCCTGTCAACGTGTATGCTAAATTTCGTGATAATAATTATTTGAGCAGTTTGAGTTAAGGCGTGAAAATGTAACAGGAAACAGACAGAGTTACTTTCACATTCTATCCTCAAATCAAAAGGCATCCGAACATGATATGTGTGTGGCACATCTTTTCGGCACACGTTAGACAAAAATAAATCGTAACCTTAACGTGCGGTCTGCACATTTTCTATTATATATAAATTGGTGTCAAGTGAATTATTATTATGTGGTTGACGTCAGTAATATCTGGTAAAAAATAATTTGAAATAAACATATGACGTAGTTTGTTAGACTCCATTTATATAACAGTGAGAATATATTTTTATTGGACGACTATTGCAATTGATAGGCTGCGTGTCGAACATTGGAAAATTCAAATGCAAGTCATTACCAAAAATATTATTTACTAGCGACCCTACTAAATAATTTTTAGTATCAGTCCCATCGTCGCGCCGCGTCGCGTTGTTGCGAAACCGCTTGATATTCTCACGCGTAGAATTATTTATTCATAAAATTTTCCAATATACAATTTCATTTTTCCACTCTGGCATCTCTAGTCCCTACCTGTAACTTAAGATATATCATGTGAAAACCATATAAAAAAAGTTTATCTATTTACACCAATACAAGCAATAAATGCACAAGATAAGATAATATAAGAAGAATCGGTTTCTACACAATCAATCTTAAGATTTTTGATAACTGCATATTTATGTATGTGAACACTTAAATATTGTGACTTTTTCTAGTTTACATACATAATGTCAATGACATTTTTAATAAAAGCTGAAGCTGATTAAAATAATCAGTTTTTTTGTCATCACTTTTCTGAATTGCCTCTCATTTTGGTTCAACAATTTTTGGTCTTTTGCATACAATTTTTCATACATTTTTGCATGTAAAAAAACACATAAACACCTATCTATATTACCATGGATTACTCAATTTATAGACGTATCGTATTCACGATACTTTGTCTCCACTTGACTTTTTAGGGCCTATCTATTATTCCTTTTTTGTTCGATGATCAAAAATATTTATAAACTTTTCCAGACACAGTAATGAAAATCTGTCCGAGAAAGAATTGGAAAGATTACTGAGGAAGCGCGGTTCAGACTTAGATGCCATGATGAAACATCATAAGGAACAAAAGAAATTCGAAGAACGGGTTGCAAGTACGTTCAGAGAAATGGGAATAAAAGTCGAAATGGCCAACAGGTAATAAAGGGAATATTAAATATTAGGGATTAGGGAACTGAGTAAGTATGATTGTGGTGCTCTGTCACTTTTCAAAGAGAGGTGTTCATTCGTTCAGATTCATTTGGTCACGTTCAAGAGAGGTGTTCATGATATTGATAGGGAACGGTCAGTCGATATTCGAGAAGTCGATGTTGTATGTCCGCGACCTTATAGGTGGAATTAGGTTTTTGAAAAAAAAATTTTTTTGTGATAAATGGAAAGATCATATACCATAAGTTTTATAACAAAGCTGTTTTTATTTTATTTTTTTCGCAATAATTCAAATCGGTTATATCAAAACAAAAATAAAAATTTTGAATCCAGTACCGAAGACCCGTCGATCGCTCCCGAACAAACCCGAACGCGCGTGACGTCATAATGTTAGTTTTGTCAAGTCACGTGTAATAGCCGTAAACGCGGTACTGTTCTAAAATAGCTAACATTATGACGTCACAACTATGGTGACCAATCTTGGCCCGTTCATAGTCATTGAATTTTTTTTTAAATATCAATATTATTAATAATAACATTTTAAAATACATCAAAAAATCAATATTCTTTTTTCAAAATCCCTATCGGTCTGTCAATAAAAGTATTGGGACACAACATAAAGTGGTATAAATTAATGTACCCGAAGTAGAGGGAGATATGTTACAATATTTTGAGATATTTAAGCCTACTAGAGCCGACAGCTTTAGAATGAAATGTTCAAATGTTTCCCAGATTAACTTACAAGGAGGATTTAATAGAGTGGTGTGACGTCGTAGTGCCCTGCGGAGGCGACGGCACCTTCTTGTTGGCTGCTTCAAGAGTCACAGACAACACGTGAGTTCATTCCTTTCAACAAGTCCTCTTTGTCTGTAGCATGTGGTTTTTTTTAAGGAGGTAAAGGGGACTGACGGGCAGGGTCAACTTTGGAAATGAACGTCCTGATTGGTGCCAAAAAGTTGGCCCCGATCGGAACGCTTTTAAAACTCGTCTTCAGTTACTAAACAGGAAATTGTGCTGCGAATTCTAATGGGAGTTTGAATTCAATTTTCAGAAAACCCGTAATAGGTTTTAATAGTGCACCGCACAGGTCCGTAGGGCGCCTGTGTCTGCCCACTTGGTGCTCCAATGACGTCAGAGGGGCCCTCCAAGCCTTGAAAGAGGTACGACAAAGACTTCAACTTTTGAATCCGTAACACAAAACACTACTTTTATGGAACATTTATACAAACATAAATGAACATTTCAGGGCAAATTCAAATGGATGCGTCGTTCAAGGATACGCACTACCATCACAGGGGAATCGAAGTTGCTAGACACGATAACGCCAATTGATCTTCACACCTTGCACTACAGGAGGCGAGTCTATTATTTGTTTATTCAATTTTGTCACAGCCCCAGTACGTCCACTGCTAGCTCATAATTTAATAATTGATACATGGCCTTCCGTTTACAGATAATATAGATTTAAATTCGTGTTTGCTATGATTGGTTGGTTGCGTAGTTCATTCATGAAATATAACCGTAAATAAAATGCATAGAATAATAACTAAAGCATTTCTATGCTGAAATACTTCTTTATTCCTTACTTTATTTTTACTTTACTTACTTACTTACTTACTTTACTTTATTTACTTTAGCAATAATTTTTTTTTTAACCAAAAAAGCTCACCTTTCATGGGTGAGCCCCGTGAGACTTTATCGATGTACATTAAACTAGTGACAACCTTCTAAATTACTAATAAAATACTGCATTATCAATACTAATAATAAATCTGTAATTGTAGGTATTGTACATACAATACATGTACGTATGTATGTTCCTCCATAACTCTTAAAACGAATTAACTGATTTTCATGAAACTTGATAGACAAAGAATTTAGAAGTATGCGACACAGGATAGGCTACAATTTTTCTTTTTTCAACGCGGACGAAGTCGCGGGCTCCCATCTAGTTCTATAATAAAATGCTACTAGAGCGCCGCCTTTATAGAGCTTATTCGACGGCCACTTTCTCATGTATGTATAGAGTTAGGCCTCTTCACTTCTATTCTCTATGTAAAAATCCAAGATTCACAGTTGCTAACAATTTTTACGTGTAAAAGTGTCCCAATAATGTAAGTGTCTCAAGTCTCGTTCGACTCGTTAACAGGTACCCGATAGTGTCACAGCAACACGACACGCCCGAACTCGTGTCGGAAACCAACGGCGAGCCCAGGGACTCGTGCACGAAAGTGCTGCCATCCAAAGTGTTGCCATATTTAGCGCTCAATGAGGTAATATATATTGAGTCGTCACAGAACGTGAAAATGTGAAACTGTGAAACAGAAACATTTTGTTTAAAAAAATCTTTACATAGTATAAAAAAAGTCGCTTCCCGCCGCCTCTCCCTCTATGCATGTACGCTTAGATCTTTAAACTAAGCAACGGAATGAAATCAATAATTTTGATGTATTGATCTTTTTAAGTACATATCATAATATTGTCCATATCTAATTAATATTCTTTTTAAATGTTAGTGACGGTCCACTCAAGTGGACGTTGCAAGTGCGCTGCCGACCATGATACGATCATGGATAAGGGATGTCAGGGAGGGATAGGGCTCTGGCATCCCTTACCAGCTCACTGAAACACTACAGCACACGTGCTGTTATATCACGGTGGTTTTCTGTAAGCGGGTGGTTACTGCCGCCAGATGGGCTGCCCGAACGACTGCGAAACGCAGTGTGCCCTGCCACTACAATACATTGAGCGTTGTATTGTACGCAGAATGTGCCTTATGTCTGTCTCGCTCTGTCCCACACAGGTGTTCATAGGAGAGAGTGTGACGTCACGCGTGTCCCTCCTCCGCGTGAAAGTAGACAACGGCGATTGGACGCACACGAAAAGTTCCGGCATTTGCGTCACAACAGGCACAGGCAGTACTTCGTGGCATTTTAGGTAGGCATTTCTGCTGGGAATACTGAACAAGCTCTAATTAAACATATAAAATAATCATTTACATTCTCAATAGATTATCCCAATAAGATTTTACTCACACGAGCCATTCTATTGAGATCGCCCCAATAAGCCTCGACTCAGATGATCCATTCTATTGAGATAATCCCAATAAGCTTGGCCTAAGATTAACCACTCTATTGAGATCATCCCAATAAGATTGAACTCAGATGAGACATTCTATTGAGATAATCCCAATAGGGTAGGCCAAAGATTAGCCATTCTATTGAGATAATCCCAATGTTCATTCTATTGAGATCATCCCAATAAGCTTGGAACCAGACGGGCCATTGATATCCCAATAAGCTTGCACTCAGATGATCCATTCTATTGAGATAATCCCAATGAGTCATTCTATTGAGATCATCTCAATAAGCTTGGACTCAGATGGGCCATTGATATCCCAATAAGGTAGGCATTTCTGCTGGGAATACTGAACAAGCTCTAATTAAAAATTATATAAAATAATCTACATTCTCAATAGATTATCCCAATAAGATTTTACTAACACGAGCCATTCTATTGAGATCGCTCCTATAAGCCTCGACTCAGATGATTCATTCTATTGAGATCATCTCAATATGATTGGACTCAGGTAAGTTATTATGTTGAGACTGGGGATTACATAAGGAAAATGACATTTCAGCATTAATTGTCTCCGCACTCACTCGGTGCAGGAACTGCTGAAGATCTTAGCCGAAGAGTACTCTGTGAAAGTGAACACATCTCTGGAGAACGCGAGGGAAGTCGCCGAGAAATACAACCAGAGGCTCATGTTTCCATCAGGTACCGACATATTATAATATCGATATCACATTGACAACGAACGAACATTGAAATGCGTGTTAACGTATTTGATTTATTACCCTCAAAAGAAAAGAGTATGTTAAAGGTCTGCAGACAGGCTGACGGACCGCTTGATGGTATGTGGCTACCGTCACCAATAACACAAGCAATGCCATAGTTGCAATGCAATATTTTAGTGTATAAATTTTTCAATGGCCTATTTTAACCAGTGATGTGAACACTCTTATGCATTTTATCATTGTTATTACAATAATTTTTTATTAGGTGTAAGTTATTTATTCATACTGTTATTGTGTAATATTAACCTGTAAATGTCCCTAAAATAAATAAATAAACTGACCAAAAAAGTAGTCGATCGTAACTGGTTACGAAGCTCCGGTTACGTACGCGGCCGTAGCCTGCAGAAACACAACAGCACACACTCACGTTAATTCACGCGGTGGTATTCTGTAAGTGGGCTTCCCAAACGATGACACTCGTCTCTAGGGCCACGATGTGACTTTAATTTTAATCGATTTTGAACCTTATTCCTGTTTGGTTACGACAGAGGATACCCAGTTGGCTTACTCGGTCCGCGAGTACATAACATTCGAAGAGTGGCCGGCGCCCAAGGGACTGCGGGTTCGCTCGCGCGCCAACTGTATGCGCCTGCGCAGCCACTGCATAGACGCAGGTAAGTGAGATTTTTGTGACTTCTTATGTGTTTCTTTGCACGTTATATGTGACTCAGGGGTCACGGGTTCGAAACCCGGCAAGTTTTTTTTTAATTTAATTTAAAAAATCTAATTTTAAAACTTGTATTTTTTTTTATTAGATACAGGACATGACTGTAGTCTTGTATCAAAGTTCGTGTATGGATTTTTTTCTTTTTCAGCAAAAATTTAGTAGTACTTAGTCTCAGTATTTTAGACATTTTCCAGTAATGACGTAAACAATTTTTTTTATAGATGGCGCAATATCTATTCTAAAACTTCAGATATTCTAAAATATTAAAAAAATATATATGGAACGTAACCCATTTGTGTTCGCATTCCGTGTGACAATTTTATATTTACTCTCATAAATTTTCATACCACGGCTTTATATGACATACTAGCTGGTGCTCGCGACATTATCCGCGTTAAAAAGTATAAAACGCCATCTAAAAATATCACCAAGCATTTGTCATGTTAGTCGCTTCACTTTTTTTTGGATAGATAACGCTATATCCCGGGCCAAGCCGCTAGTATTTACTTTTATTTTAGATTTCCCGTAGGAATGAAGCATTTTCACGCGGTAAAAAGTAGCCTATGTTTATCACGGATAATGTCGGTTTCTAATGGTAAAATAATTTTTCAAATCGGTCCACTAGTTTCGGAGCCTATTCTATACAAACAAACAAATAAACAATCAAATCTTTCCTCTTTATAATATTAGTATAGATAATCCCTATTAAATATCGAAAGCACCTCTTTAATATGTATAAATTGATTTTTCAGGCCTCGTCATAGATGGCAGTGTATCATTTCCGTTCAACGATGGATGCGAAGCTCTTTTGGAGATTCATCCGGAAGACGCCTTAATGACTGTCCACATGGACGATGAGCTACCATATTGAATCAATAATTAGACAATATATTAATTAAATGATCGGACAATTTGAAGTGAAAATTCCCATTAGCCCCAAAGTACGGACGATGACTGTCCACATGGACAATGAGGACGATGAACTGCCATATTAAATGTATGGATAATATAATTTCGTGGGACATTATTATTTCAAAATGTCCCACTTTTTCCTTAGATCGGACAATTTGAAGTGAAAATTCCCAATAGCCCCAACGTACGGACGATGAGCTACAATATTGAATAATATATGGACAATATAAAAATATCGTGAGACATGATCATTTCAAAATGTCCCACTTTTTCCTTAGATCGGACAATTTGAAGTGTAAATTCCCATTAGCCCCAATGTACGGAGTGGAATATCTTAATATATGTAATGACTGTACACATGGAAAATGAACTGCCATATTAAATATATGGATAATAAAATTTCGTGGGACATTATTATTTCAAAATGTCCCACTATTTTCGTTGACGAGATAATTTGAAGTGAAAATTCCCAATAGCCCCAACGTACGGACGATGAGCTACAATATTGAATAATATATGGACAATATAAAAATATCGTGGGACATTATCATTTCAAAATGTCCCACGTGTTCCGTTGACGGGACAATTTGAAGTGAAAATTCCCATTATTAGCCCCAATGAACCGAGTGGAATATCTTAATACATGTAATGACTGTCCACATGAACGATGAGCTACAATACTGAGTAATATATGGACAATATAAAAATATCGTGGGACATTATCATTTCAAAATGTCCCACGTGTTCCGTTGACGGGACACTTTGAATTTGAATAATATAGAAAGTTTTTATGCCATGTATTTATAAAGGATTTAAAGTGACTCCTTGTTGGGGCCAATTTGAAATCAAAATTCTCTCCGTCGCGTCGATTGGTTGATTGGGAAATGTTGAGCGTACATAATATTATTGTAATATTTTGTAGTTTAAAACTGTGATCATTAGGTGGCTCTGTATATTTTTTTTTTTAAGAAAGAAAGTTTCAGGCCAAGAAAATTTAACACTTTAGCAAAATTTTAACATTTTTTGTCGTGTAGAAAAATCGCTTCACAAAAATAATAATAAATGAATCCTGCCATTTTTTTTTAAATCGACTCAGATTGCTTAGAGGTTTTCTTTACTTATTTGCTTATTTTTAGGCAATCTGCTTATTTTTATAGAATGGTCATAATAAAAACTCGAAATCAATTTAAAAATAATGATTTGTGAAAAATTGCACGTTTGTTTAAATAAAGAAATTGCTAAAAATATGATTATAACAGATGATGAAGAAATTATATCGACTGAGATTATTTATGAATATTTTGCGTTTTATATTAATTTAATTTATTGTTATTGTGTAAGGAAAAGCAGCATTTTAATGATAATTTGTCTATAAATGTATACATTTTTTACACGTTAAGATAAGAGTTACTAACATTTAAAAATGCATTTAAATAATACATTCGTCAAAAATGTCTTTTTTATTTAAATATACATATTATGTTTAATATTTTAAGCTGTCAAATTGTCCGGACAGTTTTAAATCGTATAAAATATTTTATACTTCCTTCCTTAGTCTCACAATTTACTGGTTTATCATTATTGGTATTTAATAATAATAAAATAAATAAATCGCGGCACGTAAGTTGAACCAAAATGGCGGTCGTCCGCCATTTTGGTCAAGGGAAGATTATAAAGAGAAAATCGTGATATCGTCTTAATTAAAAACCTAGATTTTTGAAATTTTGATCTTGCCATTTAGTACTTTGTCGTTATATCTGAAGTCGTTATATCCTGTTTTTACTGTATAAACTCAAGACGTGAGTGGATGAAGGCGTTTTTGGGCTTTTTCGTTTTTTTTTTTGCGTTGATAAAGGCAATATGTCCATATGAATGTTTACAGACATTAAGAAAGTCGATTAAAGACATTTTTGCAAAATAAAAAAGTTGAAAAAGGTATTATGGACGGTTAATTTTAAAAAGCAAAGAGTGCAGAAAAGTTTACTTTTGTCAATTGAAGAGGGAGCTATGTTCACTTTTTTTTTTAAATTAAATAATAGCAATGTTCAACCTTGCATCGTACAAAAATCGTACAAAAATTTAGTACGAAAATCAGTTCCGTGGCGACTTAACTCAAATATTAAAAGTAAAACTTTAACCTCGATTTATTCAAAATTGGAATTATGCGACATATCACCTTCATCCACCCTCGTCTTCAATTTTATTAATGGCAACTGATTTGGCAAAAATGTGGGAAACGAGAAAATGTTTTATTTCTATATTCTCGTTGTCCCCATTGTGTCAAAAAACGGTGGCCAATGGGAATACATTCGTTTGGTCCTATTTTAACGGCGAAGTCTTCCCAATTTAAATAATACAATTTTGTATCTAAATATGTTATAAGTTTTTATACGGTATATATACTATACTATCATAAATATACATCTCATACTATGTAATTTTTTAAATAGGGTAAAAATATAAAGAAATTTTAAATTATTTTGTTTCATTTATTTTTAACTAGCGACCCGCCCCCGACTTCATACGGATGTTGTTTTTTATATGAAAAAACCATCGAAGTACTACACAAGTGTGGATTTTGCGTGTCAAATGACAAAGTGGCACATAAAAAGTACGCCTAAAACGGAATCATGGCGGAGTCAATGGTAAAAGGTAGTAACGACCAACTTCTCCTATTCATTCTTCTTCTTTACGTATAATGGCATTTCGGCTCATTTTTGGGAAACTTAAGCTTTTTAGGATTTTAAATCTAATGTGTTGACGTTAAGTCACATTTTCTTTAAATGACATTATGTTTGGTTGGTTTTAAATGACAGATGACAGAGTTGATGTTCTACGCATATGCCACTTTTAAATGTTCCATTACAACTACAAGTAAAGTGTTGATTAGTTACTTTTAGAAATAATTTTCTGTTTTATTGAATTATGCACTCGGTTAACTGCATCATTGGATAGGTGAATTTTTTATTATTATTTTCTTTTCAATGTTTGAGACGTTGACTGTACAAACAAAGAATAGCAGCTCCATTATCCCCGGTTACCGGTGACTTTAAATGACAGTTAGCCTACTTGACAGATGGTGAAAGAGGCGTTTCAACTCCAATGTGTTGACTGTGGACATTAAGTTTTATTATTAAAAAAGTAAAATAAAACAGAAGATGCAAACGGAGCCTCTGACAACTGTTACTATAAAAAATACCAAATAAATACTGAATAAATAAAATAAAAATGCATTTTTCTTATAAGTCAGTATATTTGTTAAAAATTCGTACATTGACATCACTCGATATGGTTCCAGAACCCCATTGCAATATGAAAAAAAAAATATTAAAAAAATAATTAAAAATACACTAACAATGGAGTAATTATGAAACGCATATCAAAATTCGTTGTTACATATAAAAAATATAAGCGAAGCGAACTTTAAAAATAATAAAAGCCCAAAAATTATAGCACCGTAGTTGGACGGACTTAATTATACAATATGGCATCCTTTATAAATTTTAAAAGGAATAAATCTAGCAACATAATATGTTATCTAGTTCCCAAAAAATACATAGAAAGGTCTAAAGATACAGACTTAGTTACAAAAAGTGCAAAAAAAAGATGCACTGGGGTATCTTTCGAACATAATGTTGCTAGATAAAAAAATAAACAAGGTGACAGTGACAGAAAACCTATATGGGTAAGAAACTCCCGCCACCATAAAGAAAAATAAAATCATAAAAACCCAAAAAAAACCAAAGACAGTAAGGCTTAAAGGGGATTTCATAATTTTCACAACAGAAGCCGAATATGCGAGGTTACCAAAATATATCGATTTTTGTTTAAAGAAATACATTTTTATTATGGAAATTTAATAAATCAGCTTCTGCTGTGAAATAATTACATAAATTAAAAACTAAGCAATTAATATCAACGCTGTAGAAATATTCCATTTTACACCTCAAAAGCAGTAAGTAATAAAAATCGAAAAAAACCGATTCGATTTTAGGTCACAGAGCAAAAATAAAATTGGTTGAAGTGTAAATGAGCATTTCATTGGACAGCGTTGATCAAAGTTATTTTTACATAGTATTACGTCATTCGAGGCAACCTTTCAGACAAATTTCTTATTTAGAAAATTAACCTAAGTTACATAAAAATATTGCAGTAGTCGGATGAGGACGGATATTATATTCTATCACAAATATTAATACAAATTATAATGTATAATAAGTAATTAAAGCTATTGATTCTTCGAGACTTCCACCAAATGGTGAAATCAGAACTAATTTCTTTCAACAATTATAGCAAGGAGAATAGAGGTAAAGGAGCGCAAGCTCCGTGTCACGGCTGGTAATCTTCAAGGAAAAATCACTAGACATATGAATTTATTGGCCTGTGGTAATAGCAAAATAGAACATGACATTTGACCTTGCCTCTCACCCTTCTAATAAGAGAGAGAAGCCATTTTGATTTGCAACATGATTGTTGTTTATTGTTGCGTAGATTAATTTCCGCATTTTTATAATCATTTATAAACAAAAATCTTTGGATACATACATACTAAGTATGTATTACAAGTGCTGTGTACCAGGATAATATACAATGTGCAAAAAAAGACTCAAAAATGATGATTCTTTACGGAATAGAAAAAGTGAATTCTCCCATCTGCCACAACTCGTTTTGTGACTCCAAAGAAATCTTAACAGCATATCCATCGCTGTTTCAAGAATCGGAGAAGAGTGGCATCCCGCTGAACTCTTTGAAGAGTGGTACTTAGTGTTTGTGTTCTTGTTCTACATGCCTATAAATGTTTCATCATTAATACGATATGGCGTATTTCAATTCTAGTTTGTATTTAAGTCGTATATTAAGTCCATGTTATGTTTGTGTATATCCTAAAAAATAAATATGTACCCATTATTTACTGTGTTTTAATTTTGTGATGATATCCATTTAAAAATAAATTCAAGAATCCTTAAAGCCCGTAAAAAAAAACAAAGGGGTGAGAGAGGCGGGGGAACTTAAATGTCATGTTCTATCTTGCTATGACCAATCAGGTGAGCTTTCCCATGCCCAGAGCATTTGTACTGCAGATGTCCGTCTGATACGTTAGTATCTACTATTTAGTTTGTGCTCCGTGTATTAAAAGTGTCCGTTGAAAGACGACGAACTGATGGCGCTGGTGCAGCTAGTGATAGTAAACAATTCAACTCAGCGCGCACTTCACTCCGTTTCATTTCATACTCTCAAACTCTCTAGATCACTGCCCTAAACACACCAGCGCCATCTCAATTCGACGATTTTAGTTGCCACTTTTTTAGTTTAACACCCATATAAGATTGTCCTCCTTATCTCTACGCTCCTTAAATTATAGAAATGCACAATAATAAAATACCCTGTGGAAATACTGACTGAACTTGGTAAGGCCACAGACCATAAAAGACACATACTCTGTGTAAAGATACGCAGAGTATAATCATCAATACAAATTATCATTACTCGGAAATAGGTATAGGGGGTGGTTTCGAAAAATCAATAGACTTTTTCACGTGGTATGTAAAACTGTAACTTAAAATACATAATAGTAATCTTAAACTAAAATTGACTGAATCGTTGTGATGTTTGAACACAACAGTAAGCTTATTTTTAAAAAAATTAAAAAAAAACGATCATTGGACCACAGTTAATTTTTTTGAAAAATTGTGGTCAAACCATGCGAAACTTTCTTGTAAATAATTTTATTGACTTGTTGAATTCGTTGTTTTTAAAACCACTTCTTAAAAAAAGATTTTTAGGCACCACATTACTGTTTAAAAATGGCGCTGATTGCATCTACCATATATATAAATATATATAAAATTTAACACTATAATATAATTGAATAGTAAAAGTGAATTTTGATCATTTCAACGCCATCTTTCGCAATTTTTTAACAACACATGTTTAAAAAAATCAATTCACAAAAGAAGCTCCAGTATTTGAACTCCATTTGAACTCGAACGGTATCAAGAGAACAAAAATGTCTAACTACCCACACATGTCAAAAATTTCGAGTGACTCTATTTTGGATGGAAATATTGAGTTCTTTTTTTTTTCATTCGATTGAAATAATTTTAACTAGTGTGTGAGTAGCCGGTGTTAGTGTACGGGCCGCTATACAGGGAGCTACCGGTCCTCGAATAAGTCTTCGGATTCCTGCGTCTCGCTAATATGAAAGCTATGGCGGCTATAACGCAGATCATAAGAATCACTCCGGCGATGCAAATGCCGATCGCGAAGTTCCTTTGCGATATGCAGATTTCGTCTTCTTTCTGGAAATTTAGACATTTGTTTTTGTTACGTTTTCATAGAAAAAAAAAAACGGAGGCAATCATGATGACTGCCGACAGAAGTGAAAACTTAAAACTGAGAGTCCAACGCACACACATACAATCGGGTATAATAATAATATGCAATGTGTTGGCGCGATCGCGTACGTAGACAGCTGCGCGCGCGCATAAATGTGAGCATTAGCATGTTGCTGACGCGAACCGATACATTTTTACCCTACCCAAAGTCGTATAACGCAGCTATAGAAGTTTTCACTTCAAAAAAACAGCAAAAATAAACAAAATTCGCAACGTAAAAATTTCTTGGTAATTTTGTAATTTCTTGATAATCTATATCTCTATATATGTATGTAAAAATTACATGTCACATGTTTGTTCCCGATGATCTCCGAAACTAACTGAACCGATTTTGATAGAACTTCGTAACTATCCTCAATTTGGTCCAACTTAAAAGATAGGATATATAAATTGCAACCATCTGGGCGAAGCCGGGAGCAGTTCAGTAGTATTTTATAAAAAAGAGATTAGCAAATAATTTTCTTGGGTTAGGCAAAATAGACAGAGAGCAATTTCCAACAATTTTTTTCCCTAGTCTTTTGAGGGCTATATAGACAATATATTATTATGTTAAAAAACAAGAATCAAGGAATCGAAGGCTTACCCTTTCAGTGGCAACATCATCGTTTTCGGGCGAGTCGGCCTCGTTCACGTACAATCCGGAGAATACCTCCACAGTAGCAGGAGAGCCTTCCTCTGCTTGTCGACGCACGCGCGCCTTGTGAGAACATGGCTCCTGGAGTATAAACATAAAATGTGTTTCCATAAAATGCCCATTTTATGATTATATTGATATCTCTATTGTTTTAATAAAATTGGGTCACCTTTTAGTAACACAAATAAAGTTTGCAAGTGTTCTACAAATCTTAATAGTTTAAAAAACTGAGAATCATTATTTGAAGATAAATAACAAATAAGAATAGATAAATGATTGGTCTAGCTGCGCTCGACTAGATACGGCCCTAACTAAAAGCAATAGCTGCGTGAATTTGGCAACTTTTTACTGTAGTATGTGTAAAACATCGTCAATCACTTTTTACATAGTTTAATTATATTTTTACACAGTTTCACTACGCAATTTGGCATTTTATTATGCCCGAAATTTAATAAAACATTCGGCACGTACACATCACAGACAGTTTGCGGTTCGGAAAGCTGTTTCTAGGGGGAAGAACTTGGCAAGCAACCCCCTAGTTGCTCTTTTTATATATCAATTATTCAATTTACAACATAACACGTATAAGTGAATTATTATATTAAGGTTTTGAAGGCGGGACTCGAGATGCGCGAACGAAGTGCGGGAGGGGAACAGCGACTGAGTCTACCAATAACGTGTCGGCACACCGATGCGTACCCGCCCCTCACTTTCCTCTGCCCCCTCAAAGACCTAAAAATAGGATTCTGCGCACATTTGCCGAGAAGTCTTTATTCGCTGCACGACTTATAACCATACATAGAACTATATTCAACTCCAAGGACATTCGTCATTTATATAGGTAATCTAATATCCTATAACAACCATTTTTGCATAGGGTTTTCTTAATATAAAATTTAAATTTTAAATTTTAAACACTTACACAATCAGTGGGATGTTTCAAGTCGCACAGTTTGACCTCGCACGTGTAATAGACGCTAGCCGTGTACGGGAACTTGTGCGCCGGGAAGGAAACCCTCGCTTCTTGTCTCTCGCTCGTGTACTGGAACATGCCCATTATTTCGCCGTCTAACGGACATCTGAAACCAAAATCAAATTAAATCAAAATATATATTCATCAACTAGCTGGTGCCCATACCATGACTTCGCCTGAGTTAAAAGTAAGGAATGTGTAGCGCCTGACTAAATGTCTAAAGCAATAATATAACGCCTGACATTTTTGCTGTTATAAAATGTTCAGGGGTTGCATTTTTGTAGATACCTGGTGACCGCGACTTCGTCCGCGTTGAAAATTATATACTACTAGCTGGTGCTCGCGACTTCGTCCGCGTAGAAAAGTATGAAACGCCAACTACCGTATTTTGGATCTCTATCTCCCGGGCCAAGCCGCTAGTATTTACTTTTATTTTAGATTTCCCGTAGGAATGAAGCATTTTCCCGCGGTAAAATGTAGCCTATGTCCATCACGGATAATGTCGGCTTCTAATGGTAAAAGAATTTTTCAAATCGGTCCAGTACTTTCGGAGCCTATTCTATACAAACAAACAATCAAATCTTTTCTCTTTATAATATTAGTATAGATCTTTCTATACATGTATTAAATTTATATAATTGAGTTAAATTCATTATTTAATAATTGTTTCTTTATAAATTTTGTTAGTATGTGTTAAATAGGGGGTAATGTGAATTACTAATGTTTTAGTGTTTTATATACATATAATGTTTTTAAAAAATAATAATAATATAAAAATAAGATATATAGATAAAAATAAGATAATAGGTTTATAGAAAAAAAAAAAAATAAAAAAAAAAAAAATAGGGGTAATGAATACTAACCCATCATCAGCGATGAGACTCTGTTCGGCCCAGCCAAGGCCATCGCGTACCGAACACTCCGAAACTAGCAAACCGAATTGCTTCTGTTTTTCTAACGACACGACCAGAGTCAGGGTATCGCCAATCTTCACATTAGACGCCACCTGGAAACATATTTTAACCTTATGACGTTTGGTCTAGTGGCTAATGGGTTAATCTTTTTTATATAAGGTCGACAGACAGGCTGACAATCCACTTGATGGTAGGTGGCTACCGTCGCCTATAACACAAGCAATGCCATAAGTGCTACAAGTGCGCTGCCGACCATAGAAGGATTAAGAGGGAAGTATAGCTTTGTGATAGGTATTTAGGAAAACACATGCTATCGCTTGTGCGCTCTAGCCCCGGGGCAATCGTGCGATAGAGAGCGTTGCAGCTTCCGACTGACAATAGTCCTTTTTTTCACTGTGTCAATAACATGTAAAAAAATCATGGAGATTGGAAAATATTTAGAAGTGGAAAAACGTTTTCTCTTTTTGTATGGACGAGTGCGTCCTATTCTTCCCTCTTAAGGATAAGGGAGGGATGAGGTAATGGGCTCTGGCATCCCTTACTCACTCACCGAAACACAACAGCACATAATGCTGTTATTTCACGGTGGTATTCTGTCAGGTGGTGGTTACTGCCGCCAGACGGGCTGCCCAAATGACTGCGAAAAGCACCACTACTTTTCAAATCCAGACCAGAGTCAATTTTGAAAATTATATTAAAATTTCCAAAGTTGACCCCGCCTTGAATCGAACCCGGGGCACCCTTGCCACTCGTCCAACGGGCTCGTCTAAACCCTAGCTGTTAACCAAACGGTCGCGGGTTCGAATCCCGCTTGGGGCAAAAGTTTAGGTGTTAACATTTTACCTTTGTACCTGAGTCGTGGAGGTTTGTATTTACAAAATCTATGCAGTATTTTAACTGTCTGGTATCCATAATACAAACATTAGTTGCTTAGTGTGAAACTAGACGATGCTGTGTGGGATGTGTGATTTATTTATTTATTTATTAATGGACCATCAGCCTGTCTATCAAGTTTAATATAAAAAGAAACTAGATAAAGATGCACACCTGTTTGTCTTCTGGGTCACCCTTGTAAATTCTCATTGTAACAGACGGCAACAGCCCCGAGTCTTCGTCGTATTCTTCGCTGTAAATCAAATATGTTAGAGCAATTAAAAAATAGTTTTACGTTACATTAATAAAAGAGGAATTAGCTCCTCTTTCACCAACGTCAAGTAGGCTAAACCGTCACTTAGAGTCACCTGTCACCGGGAATAATTTAGCTGATATACCTTTGTTTGCACGGTAAACGTCCCAAAGATTAAATAGAAAATAATAAAAAAAAATCGCCTATCGAATGATGCAGTAAACCGAGTGCATAATTCAATAAAACAGAAAATGATTTCTAAAAGTAACTAATCAACACTTTACTCATAGTTGGTGAAATTTACTCGTCATAAATTACTTTTTTTTTCATTAAATTAAATATTTGAAAGATAAAGGCCTTAAGGGTTGTGTACTTAAAATTACGTTCTTTATTTTTTTAAATATTTATATTATGTCGATATACTCCTTTACATATTTTTTTATATAAAGGCTATACCTAATAATAAAAGTAACAAAATATGTAATTATTGCTGGCTGCTTCTGTCTGTTTTCTCGCTAACTTCTCCTAACGGATTTTAATATGATTTACCTTAATGAGAAGGATCTATACATATGTCGTAGGCAGATCGTAGAATTGGGCAGATCGTAAAGTATGAAATCAAAAATCTTTCACCAAAAGTCAAAAATAGGTGTGACGAGGAGCGGAGCGAAGCAAAGCGAGGAGGAGCGTGTTAGGTTTATATGGAAATCAATTTGGGGAGCCCAGCGAAGCGGAGCGTAGTGAGGCGACCCTCTCAGTTTTAACAGAAATATGATCTGCCCAGGAATATCATGATATGCCCAATTTTACGATGTGCCGACGACACATATAAAATTGGACCTGTGTGAAGCCGGTGGCGGTTCTGTATGTGTTCTGTTCTGTATCTGTATAAATAGATCTCCCATCAAGTATACAGTCATCTGCCTGCTTATCTATACTTAAAAAAAAATACCAAGAAAAATAAAAATAAAACCATAATTACTTAATAGTGACGTTTACCTGTTATCGAGATCATCCAAGGAGTTAGTCAGACGGTCGGCGTGAGGTCTGTACACGTGGAAATGTGCTAAGTCGCGACGCCTGTATCGACATTTGACTCGATAACCGCGCCCCTGTCCCGTCACTAGCTTCAAATGGGGCTGCACTATTATGTTGTTGTAGTACTCAACAGTTCCGTCATCCTGAAAAGAAAAAAATCTTACTGTAAAGAGTCTACTATTTAATTTTGTCGAATGAAGTCGATTGAATAGTGCTTGAAAGAGGTGTTCATTCATTCAGTTTCATTCGGTGGTATGATATTGAAAGTTAACAAACGCGTTCGTGAAGAGAAGTTGATATCGTATGTCAACGCCTTAGAGTTGGAATTGTAGTTTTGACATATCAGTTGTACAATAAAAGTATTGGGATTAAACATAAAGTGCTTTAATTAATTTACCTACCCGAAATAGAGGGTGCTAACATTACTATAAATCTTTAGAATCTTCATCATCATCTCAACTTTCACTTGCTAAAAATTTAGAACTCATCCATAATTTGTCAATAAGACAGGTCAGAAGCGAAACAGCCTGTATTTACCGTTGATCGGCGGTCCTTATGGAGTTACTAATAGACTCTCGCCTGTATTTAACTCGCTCGAACCGGCGAGTTATCCTTTTTGTTTTTACCTATAATTTCACTAGACAGCTCGCTCACAATATAGTTGAACTAACCACTAAAACTATTATAAACAAAATTCAGATCGTCTGTCCACGACGCTGCCATCGACTCTACCACTTTTACCACTTGACCTATTAATTATCCACATATCCCGGAATTAGTGGGGTCTATTTTAACAGCGTGTTTAAAATACATACTTATTTTTACCTTCTTACAAAATAACAAAAACCCTCATTTATTTTTTTACATAGGCACTCACCTCCACACCTTATGAACCACTCAGTTTGGGGGGCTATTCTGGCATTGGTTTTAACAACTTGAAAACAAAGACTATATACAGGGTGGAATTTTGTAATGCCACCTGGAGGGAAAGTATTCTTAATACTGTAGATAGAAAGTTTCACTCAAAGAAAACATTCCTTTATTTTTGATGAGAAAGAAATCTACATTCAAAGATTTTCGAAAATTCGCTTGTCACACCCGGGAATTGAACCGACTATAATCTATAAAAATTGCAGCTTGTACTTTTATTGTATCGATCGTTAGCGTAAATTATAAGGATGAAATCTCTCTAATAAACTTGATAAATTAAATGAAAGGAAAACTACAGTATTAGGAGTACTTTCCCTTCAGGTGGCATTACAAAATTCCACTCTGTATAAGTTTGGTATATATATATATATATATTGGGAGTACTTGAAAGCTGTCTTTTACAATGCTACTTTGCTAACATGTACCTATGTCGAGCGCCGAAATTTTCTCAGGTGTTAATATTTTTATTTTACAACGCGGAGGAAGCCGCAAGATAAACCCAGGTATAATAAAATGAAGGTATATGTAGAAACTCCACGGTCAATTTGAAATTCATATCGTTAACACAGTCGTTACGTTCGATTTCCGAAACTCGTGCATGGGGTGTCTCGAATGGCGGACGTGACGTCACGTCCTTTGTTCCAGTCAGGCGCAACCGCGGGTCACAGAATAAAAAAATGAGTGCATTATTTTAAAAATGGAAGCCACCGCTCGGCAGGTGTGTGTAATTGGAATTATAGATGGTATAATAATGTGTGGAAACAAACTATTGAATTTCAAAAGAAATTTTGTATTACAAAGGATTTGTATTTTTGTAATGAATATCCTCAAAAACTACTGGACCGATTTTGAATTGTTTTTTACTTATAGAAAGCTACATTATCAGCGAGTAACATAACATAGGCTATCAATTAATCCATACTAATAATAAATCAATAAGTGTAGTTATTGTATGTATTGTATGTATGTTCCTCCATAACTCTTAAACGAATTAAGATTTTCATGAAACTTCGTAGATAAACATTTAGACGTACGGGACACAGGATAAAGGCTACTTTTTTCTTTTTCAACGCGTACAAAGTCGCGGGCACCGGCTAGTATAGAAATAAGATTTGAATTAAAAAATATCAATCTATACTAAGAGAGAATATTTGTATTTTTTATTGTCTATTACTATAATATTATACAGAGGAAAGATATACTTAAAGAAAAGCGAGTAATTAAGGCCATATTTTATAAAGTTGCGCGGACGAAGTCGCGTGCAACGGCTAGTAATGAATAAACTCAAAAAATCTGGTATTTAGAATCTCATCAAAGTAACAAGTTTTTAACTTGGAACGTCCAATAGTGTCCAATATTGTTCTAAGGTCGAACAAGTTATATGTAACGTTTGGAGAAAGACAAGTGACCTTTATAGGAACGGCCTTGCTCCGACTTGTGGCTTGTGGCCGAAACGAGAGGCGCGGCCATGTTTTTAATATGGTGTAAGGCAGTATCGATAGTTCCAAATCCATAGTGTCTTAAGTCACCCTTATATTATATACTAGCTGGTGTATATAACGTTGAACTTTCTTAGTATAATTATTCAATTGATATAATACCAATTTATTGCTAGAAATGATAGACCCTTTCACAAGAAGCTTAAAGCTCAAGGCGGCCGAGGTATTTTTATTGCAACAGTAAAGTCTCATAATAAAACCAAACCTCAACACAAAACTCATCGAAACAAGTTTCCGAGTGCATATGGCAGGATATCGATTTACTCGAGCCTGAAGGTTGCTCGCCGTATAAAGTAGTCTGACGTCATCTGCGTCGGCGCTTCACTATACAGGGGGTGTAAAAATACAATACATAACTCATTTTAACAAAAAAAAAAACCGTCTTCTCATGGATGTCATTGTCAGAACTGGACCAAATTTAAATGGGACCACACTGGAAACACGAGCTTTCAAATAAAAAAAGAATCATCAAAATCGTTTCACCCCGTTGAAAGTTTGAGGTAATACTTAAACATAAATAAGTACAGTCGAATTGAGAACCTCTTCCTTTTTTAGAAGTCGGTTGAAATGAAAACAGTTTATTATAGTATTATTTTTATCCTAAGCCTAGGTACAAATTAGGTATAAGGTATAAAATACTCGTATCAGGAAATTAGTATACCGAAGCCCTGGTACATTTAAATTTATAATGATGATCATAAGAGTTTCTTGTAGAAACCTAATTGATAAATAAATATTTTGATTTTTATTTGTTGTTTTAAAAATTAAGTAGGTATACATAATATGTGTTTGGTTTTTGTAAGACAATATTTTACATAATATTGTAAGTTTTTAGGCTCAATAGAAAGTCCGGAGTTCGTTTTTAATTTTATTTATAGCTGGTATTAACATCATCCTGTATATTTAATGCCTACTGTATGAGCTCATATTGTGAGAGACGTCTTTTTATTGCTGTTTTTAATGTTCTCGTCTACTGTTCTTATTTTGTTTTATTTCAATCTTGTGTCTCTAGCCTTTTTTATATTAATTGTCTCTATTCAAAAAAAATTAGGATTTGTCTTAACTAAAAACTTTGAAGTACCTAACTAATTCGAAAAACTTTTTTTAAAATATTTTTAGAATTAATAAAATGAGTAAGCACTATACAGAAAAATTTTGTTTAGGAGAATACCTACAGCAAAACAAATTATAGTTAAAAATAATACTTAGGGCCTCTTTCACCATCTGTCAAGTAGGCTAACCGTCATTTAAGTCACCGGTCAGTAGGGATAATGGAGCTGATATTTGTACGAGAAAAGTCCCAAACATTAAAAAGAAAATAATAAAAAAAAAAACCCCTATCGAAAGGATGCACTAAACCGAGTGCATTATTTAATCTATACTTCTATTACTAATTTACTAATAATATAAAGAGAAAAAATTTGATGGTTTGTTTGTTTGTTTGAATAAAATAGGCTCTGAACTACTGGACCTATTTGAAAAATTATTTTACCATTACAAGCCGACATTATCCCTGATGAACACAGGCTACTTTTTACCTTGGGAAAATGCTTAATTCCTACGGGAAACCGGGTAATAGGACAACGGGTAGTAAGAATTATCCTTCCGTACTTATCTTTTTCACATAACTTCTAAACGGCTGAACCGATTGAGTTGAAATTTTATATGAGTATTTCGATGATTTCCTGGATGATTTACAAATACAATTGGACTCGGTAGGTGGCGCTGCTGTCGGCATGTCAACTAATAAATGGCTTCACCGATTGGGTTTAAATTTTGTATGTGTATTTCCACGGTTTCACAGCACGAATGGTTACGCGGACGAAGTCGCGTGCAACAGCTAGTAAAACATAAAATTATTTGTAAAAGTACTTAATCAACACTTGTAGTTGGTGAAAGAGGCCCTTAATAATATAAAATAATATTATATTTAATTATTTAGATTGCCTATTCTATTATTATGTTTGATAGTTGCTTAATGTGCTATGAAAGCCAGGGCTATATGCTATGCTATGCCCAGCTATGCTATGCTTTCTTACAAAGCCCACAGCTAGACGTTTCAGTCCATATGTCATCTCTAGCAACACACACTGGTGTTTGGTTTTAAATTACATTTATAAATTTAGCTCCCGCGCTGTGACTTTAATAATTAATTTCCTATTGAGTCTACAGACGAGAACCACTTACGAAACTCAACCAAAAACGTTTCTTTATGAATCTCATTATGTTTTGACATTTCAGAAAAGGCAGATTCTGCAAAGTTGCGTTAAAATTTTATGACATAAGTTGTGCAAAACTATATTAGACGCCCACATCAAAATAACAGTCATGTAATCGAAATAATTTATGATTAGTATTCCATTTCAAGAGAAGTAATAGAGATCCAATATATGTAGTTTTATTACGAATATGTGTGTCTGCTGACTGTTTATTAAAAAAAAAAGTTTTAACATTAATAAAAATTAATAACTTAGAGTGGGTTTAAAGTTTATTACATGTAAGAAAGAAAGTCTATGAACCCTAGATTTTTATCAAAATCGTTAGAGCTGTTTGCGAGATCGTCGTGGCATACAAGAATTCCTCGTTTAGTATTATAAGATTGGTTTAATATTTTTCTAATGTAAAAGTCGTTGGATAGGCTGAAGGTCTACCTGGCTACCATCAAAGCCACAATGGTGTTGCTTCGACGATAGCCATCAACTATCGATTGGCTTTTCCGCCAATCTTTATATAAAAAAGTACCAGCTGATGCTCGCGACTTCGTCGCGTTAAAAAGTATAAAACGCCGTACACCGTATTTTGGATAGATAGCGCTATCTCCCGGGCCAAGCCGCTAGTATTTACTTTTATTTTAAATTTCCCATAGGAATGAAACATTTTCCCGCGATAAAAAGTAGCCTATGTTCATCACAGATAATGTCGGCTTCTAATGGTAAAAGAATTTTTCAAAACGGTCCAGTAGTTTCGGAGCCTATTCTATACAAACAAACAAATAATCAAATCTTTCCTCTTTATAATATTATTAGTATAGATAAAAATAACAATGTTTTTCTTACAAAAACCAAAATTTCCCTTTAACTAAATGTGTGTACAAAAATAACAAAAGGCGACAATTCCACATAAATCATATTGTGCTTTTAACAAAAGGTGGCCCTAAATAAACATCTGAATCTCAACATCATGTTGACAATTAAAAAAAAATGTATGAAAAAACTTGGTAAAAAAGCTCGTGTTGATTAAATACTGTATGTCACGGATTTGGGTCGGGAAAGGTTACAATAAAGACATCCTCTACAGAGGGCTTTCGGTTATAAACAAAGCTTAACAAATGACAGCAGGGCACTTAAACTACTTTTGACTTCTGTGTTTTGTAGCTAGCTGGTGCCCGCGACTTCGTCCGCGTTGGAAAAGAAAAAGTGGCCTATCCTGTGTCCTGTACGTCTAAATGTTTATCTAACAAGTTACATGAAAATCAGTTAATTCATTTAGGAGTTATGGAGCAACATACATACAGAAAAAAATTGTAAAAATGGTCAATTTAGTTTCAGTATCATGTATAGAGGTTATAAACACGATATCTCTGAAAACAAAGTAAATTACTCCATGATCAACCCTTACAGATTTATTATTAGTATTGATAGCCATTAGCTATTAGTTGATAGTAAGCTTTTTATTGGACATAAGTGAAAGAATATTTAAAATCGTTCTAGTAGTTTTTGAGTTTATTCATTACAAATATACAAAAATAGAAAATATCATCTCTCTTTATAATATTAGTGTAGACTAGCTGTTGCACGCGACTTCGCGTAACTTCATAAAATATAGCCTATGTTACTCGTTGATAATGTAGCTTTTTATAGGTGAAAGAATTTATGAAAATCGGTCCCGTAGTTTTTGTGTTTATAACTTGAGTTTCCACGTTTCTTCTCAGGATCAAATACATTTCTAAGAAACAAAAATATATATATTTTTGTTTCTTAGAAATATATTTAATGAGTAAATTAAATGTTTCATATGTAATAGAATTGGATACAAAACAGTGTCGCGTCTGACGTTATAAAGTCTATGACTTGCCTATAAAAAGGGATTCAGTTTAGGTGTAGAACTGTTTATTCCTGGCACGTATTTCCTTGAGTCTCGTTACGTAACTCGTCACGTCTTATGTTAACTTACACAAGTTTACAAAGGTATCTTAACTACTATTAAATTCAACTAAAGCGACAGTTTCGGAAAAGTTCAGTAAGGTTATATTGCTTATACTAGCTGGCGTTCGCGACTTTATCCGCGTTGAAAAAGAAAAAGGTAGCCAGTCCTGTGTCCTGTACGTCTAAATGTGTATCAACCAAGTTTCATGAAAATCAGTTAATTCGTTTAGGAGTTAAGGAGAAACATACATACATACAATACCTACACTTATAGATTTATTATTAGTATTGATTATTGATGATGATGATGATGATTGATTTTTTTTTCTGTTGATTAACTTAATTTACATCATACTGTTATTAAGTATAATGTTCAAATGTAGAACTATATTGAGACTAAGATTACTACTATACTATAAGGAACTTGCGTTTCTGAGCACAGCAATAGGATATATACATTAGAAAGGTATAAATAAAAATAAACTTACATTATCGACGGACATTGTGTTGCAGCCTCTCAGAGGCAACGTGTATTGAAGGTCGCCTCTGGCCGATACATATTCTTTGAGACATGAAGAGTTACTGCCCAGACCGGCTGGGTAGACGATGCCGTTGAACGTGTCATATAAACTGCGAAGAAAAGAGACGGAGATAGTCTATGTGTTTTTAATTACATTGTCTGAAGTTTACAAAAAAGGAAGACGTGTTTAGTTTTGGCGTTTTATACTTTTCTACGCGGACGAAGTCGCGAGCATCAGCTAGTAGTTTATAAAAGAGAATACCTGTCATATTGTTGTGTTTGTGACGAGGCGAGAGAGATGGTGACATGCATGCTGTCCCGCTCGCACGCGACCGCCAAAGAGTCAAGAGGCGCTAAGGAGCCAGGCCATGGGGTTGTGTCGATTTCTGTAGCCGATGCTATTGTCGTTGTTGCTAATTCTGTCAACAGATAAACAATTCTAGTGTTAATACTTCATTTTTAATGATAAAAGGCGTCATTGCTGCCATTGCCACAAGCAATACCAAGATGATGAGCTGTCAGCAGTCACTGGCATGACATGTTTCTTCTTGGTATTGCTTTCAAAGAGTTCTCAATTAAGTACTTTAGCCCACAGAGAACCAGAAAACTTGGAGAAGCTGGTGGTGGTTGGAAAAGTGGATGACAAGTGGATGGCCAAATTGTGCATCTTACAGGCCTTACAGATGCAAAGGCTGAGGTAAGGGTGGAATGGAAACACAATGGAACACAATGGACACCAAGGCATTTCAGAGCGGGCACGAGCTTCAGCAATGAAGAAGCCGATTCTATCTGTCTATTGCTTTCCACAAGCAATACCAAGAAGATAAAGTTTTAAAAGTTGATTTGTAAGTTATTGAAACAATGTCTGAATATAAGTAGAGTTTGTTTTCTTGGGCTGCGCGCGCGCAGGCCACGGGTCAACGACCACGGTCGTCCACCCGTTCGTCCGCTGGACAAAACGTTTGGGATACTGACGCCTCTTCAATAATAACACCACAAGTCACTAACGCATTTCACGTTTTAATACGCTTACTGGCCGGCAAGACATTTTTGAATAGCGAACAAAATAAATGAATATAAAATATGCAACACTTGCGACCCGCCCCCGGCTTCGCACTGCATTTGATGCTACAAATTATGTATACACAAACGTTCCTCGTTTATCGCTCTTTCCAATATTTGACTTTAAATGTTTATTTGATATTTTATTTTCTTCCATTACCTGTTGTCGGAGGTATTTGTTTGGACCGCGCTGTTGCCAGCAACGCCCCCACTAAGACTATCCGCCACATTTTCAGTCTGAAACAATAAAATTCTAATTTAAATATATCGATAACTCTTTTTTACAAAAAAAAAACCGACTTCAAATCATCTCATGGTCTTTTCTCATGGACGCCATTGTCAGAACTGGACCAAATTGAAATGGGACCACACGGGAAGCACCAGTTTTCAAATAAAAAAGAATCATCAAAATCGTTTCACCCAGTCGAAAGTTCTGAGGTAACAAACATTTTAAAAAAAATACAGTCGAATTGAGAACCTTTTCCATTTTTGGAAGTCAGTTGAAAAATGATTAATAATATAAAATACCAGTAATTTTACGTCGCGGTATAGTTATTATGGTTACTGGCATTTAAATTATTAGTTAGAACTAGCTGTTGCACGCGACTTCGCCCGCGTAATTTCATAAAATATAGCCTATGTTACCCGCTGATAACGTAAGCTTTATAATATTAGTAGGTATAGATAACGACTTTGTTTTGTAAATATATTGTTTAATATTAAGATTAGAAGCGTCCTTAAATGAACTAAAAACGATATGTGGTAACCACACGACACCTTACAACTTCTGTGCAAATATTACTGAGCAAACCAAAGCCTACTTAGTGATTTGTCGGACACTTGTTCACACAGAATTGGTTCATTCGCAGACCGCAACCTAGTTTTGCAATCTCAACAATTATGTACATTTCTACCTATGCTCTAACTAAAATGTTATCTATAGTTTCAAAATTGCTTGAATGACTATCGACTATATATATAGTCAACCATCAACCATCAAGTGGACTGTCAGCCTACCTTTCGATCTTCACATAAAAATAGTATTATCCCCATATTCTGTATCCTATTAAGGCCGACAGCGTACTTTTTGGGCTCGTCGCCCATTATCGGCATCGGCAAGGAAAAGGATTCTTCGGAATCCCTACATGCAAGCGCACACGTCGGAAACTATGCCTTGGCATGCTGCAACGTCCTTAGGGATGCCGAGTCGTCCTTAAGCATGCCGAAGCGTCTCGACATCGAATTTGTAGCTCGCGTCTCTTCGCGTATTCCTCAGTGCAAGCTATCTCCGAGTGCCGAGTGTTTTCTCGGCGTGCCGAAGGATGCCGAACCGTCCTCAAGGCTGCCGACGCAGCAGTCTCAAACGTAGCGCGCGCTATTTTTGTTACTACGACCATATAATTATATGCTATGGTCGTATATATACGGAAATTTCTACTTTATTGCCATGACGTTAATGTATATTACTATTTGCCACCTAAAACCCTCAGCCGTGTCGATGCCGATAACCGGCGCCGAGCCTTAGGCGTTGCTAGTATTTATATTTAGACTAGCTGGCGCCCGCGACTTCGTCTGCGTTGAAAAAGAAAAAGTAGTCCTGTGTCCTGTACGTCTAAATGTGTATCTACCAAGATTCATGAAAATCAGTGGCCAGTCTACCTGCTGACTTTTTCTACATAAGGAAAAAACTTATTCCGTATTTTTTACTCTTTTTCGCGTCTACATGTTTAATGCTTATGTGATAGTTTGACATCTCGATGTGACGTGCCAAATCTATTCACACAATCAACTTAACGGACCTCTATAGCCTTAAATGGGCAAAAAACTCTTTGTTCAATATAGCCTTAACAGTTAAGTACATACTGGCCTGTGTTAAGTAACTATTGCAACAGTGAAAGGACAACGTCTCGTTTAAAGCGGTCAACTCTGATTAAAGATTTGAACGGAAGTTGTCGATAATTTTTTTATATGTGTATTAGTTTGTCTATGTACTTAATTATTTTACTTAAATTAAGTCCTACTAATAGGCAAGTGGCGGTGTGCTGATGACATTACCTATATGCCAACTAGCACACTTAGAGTTAGACTTACTTAGAAAGTACACACTACAGACGACAGTAGCCATCATTTACCATCAAGAGGACCGTTAACCTATCTGTCGGCCTTAATATGAAAAAAAAAACCCTGAATCATACTCATACTTTGCATTTTCTGTCATACTTTGCAGCGGAACTACTTGGACTTTTTTGTCCAAACTGTTCTATCGTAGAACTAATATTAGTGTTTGGGCACTTTGTACTAATCTAATGAGTCGTTAATATGGCGTACAAATTAACAGAAAATAAAAGTATAATTGCTTGCTGAGTTGCCTATGTCTAGTATTCATCCTAAGTGATAGTTGTATTACCTATTGTTACATAACTGCGTTGTTCACAGCCTACAACTTTCTCTCATGCAGGCACCTACTTCAGCTTATTGTTGTATCAGGCCTGACACTGTCACTATGTTGAGAGAATTCTCTTCACCACGGTCGCAATGTCTGAAGACTAAGTTGTATATTGTGCAGATGACATATTGTGCTGAAACATGGCCCCTCTAGGTAGGAATAGTCCACAAGTTTAAAGTCGTTCAGCATGCTATGGATCGGGCTATGCTGGGAGTTTCTTTAGTGGGTAGGATCAGAAATTCATAAATTTGACATAGCCAAGATAAATAGCAAGTTATTGAAGTGGCAATGGGCCAATCACATCTGTGGCCGAGCGGATCACCTGTTGCCAACTTAGGGGTTTTACCCCTAAATTTAGGGGGCACGGAGTTAAAAAGGGGGAATGTTAGGGGCAGATTTTATTGGGGTTTTTTTAGGGGCTCCCGGCTCCGAAGAAAATCTGAAATTTAAATCGAAATGGTAGTAATGGTAAATGGTTTTGCCAACAATATCAACCAACAGAAATATGAAAAAATGCCATTACGCAATAGCACTAAACTACACTAAGTATAATAAAATTAAATGGATCTTCTATAGAGACTAATACAAAGGGGTTTTAGGGGTATTTGATAAAAAAATGGGGGAAAATTGGGTACGGGTTGGCAACACTATGAGGCCACGTATTGGGTGCGTCGCCCTGCAGCCAGATGTACAGGCAACCTAAGAGATTTTGCTGGCTGGATGCGAAGAACACGAAGACCGCGCGTGTTGGCGAGCCTTGGGAGAGGCCTACATCCAGCAGTGGAGAGACACATGCTCATGATGATTTAAAAGGATAAGAAATCGTAAATTTAAACGACTGCTGTGTACGAAAATAATGGGATATTATTCCCATGGCAAATACACGGGATGATGGGTCAGTTAGCGTAAATCTGGAACCATAAGAGATATGAAAATTATCGGTTAACAGCGCGTACGAAGTGGCGGGCACAGCTAGCACTATGTTTAACACTAAACAGTTTCTGGGATAATGATAAAACATATGCAGTAGGTATTACTCATTATTGCGTGTGGAATACATTAGCATTTATTATGTTAACACTGTGTGTTTAGACAAATCGTGTTCCAAATTATCATTCAATACATGGCGGCCATATTTAGATACGCAATTACGTTCATGGTCTACTTTACATAATCATTTTATTTGTCATTTGTCGTCTTTGATGATATTACAAATGTCCTTACTTGTGGGATGTCAATAAAATAATAAAACCTCGTGAAAGCCAAAAAAAAACTTAGTAAAGACTTGGCTCACGAGATGATTGCCATCGATTGCCAACACCTTAAGAGTCTCTCGCTAGCTGGGTCAAGGGATTGGAAAATTGGAAAAATCGTCCTTAAAAACACAAAAACTCTACTTTCCTTTTTCCCATCCAAAGTACTTATCCGTTTTTTTAAGAGGGGAAATGACGTTTACGCACTATCTCTCGCCGACGGAAGACGGTCGACGAAACTCCTCCATCATCGCGGAGGGGTTTTAGCGGGGATACCCACTAAAACCCCTCCGCATTCAACCATCAACGGTGGTGTGCGGGTCAGAGATCACAGCCAGGCCTTATCCTCGGATCCCCACACACCGCTATGTTCCTGTGCTATCTCTGAGAATCTAAATCAGTGTTGCCCATTTAAAGACTTTGTCGCTAGAAATAGCGAATTTTAGAAACCATTTTGTGTTGAAAAAAACTAAAAATGCGACATTTTTCAACATATTTAATACATGTAGGATGTAGGAAGTCATTTAGTGTCATCGGGTGATTTATGAAAACTTAAAATCTGTATATCGGCAATCGCAGTATTAGAATTTTTCAATACAATTTTAATACATTATGTAGCGAATTTTATAAAATTGGTTTGGCATCACTGATCCAAAGTCAATAAATTTAGAAAGGGAAAAAACCCTAGCTAGTTGACGTCAAACACATCACCTGACACAAATCAAATAGCTTTTGACAGAACGACGCCAGTCAGTCATTTAGTAGGATATAATATGTTTTTTTTTTCGAAACTAGAATTATTGGACCAAAGACTTAACGGAGATTTTTTTATTAAAAACTTACCTTCCGTTATTTTAATCCCATAACGGAACGGTGTGATACGGTTGCGATGCGCTTTCGGGCCAGCGTCAGGTTTTTTCCTATACTTCATTATAATTACTTAAACTTGTTCTTTTTTATATTAAGTTGTTATTAACAGATATCCTATTAAGACAAGCAACGCCAGGGGCGTTGAAAGTGCTTTGTCGATCATAGTAGGATTAAGGATAAGGGATAAGGAATGGATAGGGAAATGGATATAAAAATGCTAAAATGTTGCGGTTTGAACGTCGAAAAATACCAATCTTAACAGTCTTTTAGTTACACATTGTTTTTTGTTTAGTTTATAATATTCTTTTATTACAAATTGTTTTTTGTTTTAGTTTATAATATTTTTTTATTACAAATAGGTTTGCTCTTGGCCAGCATCTAGCCTTGTGGCGAAGATGAAGCCTATGATGAAACGAACTCACCCAGAAAATAAATACGTGGACGATGTCTTGTGCGTCAGCTTAGTAATGTAAAAATAAAAAGAAAATTAACATTTGGTAGTAATTATTGGTAGGTTTTTAAAATAAATAAAGACGTAAATGGATAATAAGACATTACAAAGACAGCAGACTGCTCTAGTGTGAGTTTGTAATGCCCCATAATGCCCGCACCCGAGAGCGTAAAATATTTGTATGGAAAATTGTCAATTGTCAATGTCAAATTGACAATTTCCCATATAAAAGCCCTCGCTAGTGAGTGCGGGTTATAAACTCATACTAGAGCCATTGATTATGACATAACAGCGGGGAATTCTCTCGCAAGTGATCGGTCGGAGAGTTATCTGTAAGGAAAGTATGTCAGTCGATTGCATAAATAACGCGTTCCATCTGTGTCACTGTGTAAACTATAGGTTACTTATGTGCAGACGAAAAAGAATTGCAATTCTTTCAGAAACTAACAGAATCTTGAGTGGGTATCGCGAGTTTTACTCGATCAAACGCATCGAACGTGTAAACGTGAATTTGTATGGGAATTAAGCAGCGCCACCTATTGGCTTTCAAATTCGAGTGTTTATTCAAATAGTCGTTAAAGTCAAATATTAGTTAAAGGAACTTTGTTATGAAGAAAAAAAAATGAAAAATATATGAAGTTTAAAAAAGCTAGTCTATATACTATCTGTACTAATATTATAAAGAGGAAAGATTTGTTTGTTTGTATAGAATAGGCTCCGAAACTGCTGGACCTATTTGAAAAATTCTTTTACCATTAGAAGCCGACATTATCTGTGATGAACATAGGCTACTTTTTACCGCGGGAAAATGCTTCATTCCTACGGGAAATCTAAAATAAAAGTAAATACTAGCGGCTTGGCCAGGGCGCCATCTATCCAAAATACGGTAGATGGCGTTTTATACTTTTCTACGCGGACGAAGTCGCGAGCACCAGCTAGTTTAAAATAAAACTATATGTCGACGGATATGTCAATTTAAAATTACAAAAAATTATGAATAAAATATATAGTAGGTATATAGTTATACCCAAGTAAAGCATAAGTTTCTATTTTGAGCACTAATTACAAACCTGAGTAGAGGTTTTCGCTTATATGTTTATTAGCCAGGAAACATAAATGTCGAGATGGTCAAGGTCCACGAAGCATGACATTAGAGACGGTACAGAAACGCATACCTACACTTAAGAGTCATTTGTGCTTTGTAGGCAGACTGAGTACAGCTAAATTATAGTGACAGACAGAAGAAGGAATTTATGTTTATGGTTTCCATTAATTCCATTGTCATTTTTTATTATTATTAGCCATGGGTTTGCTCTTTGCCAGCATCTAGCTCACCCAAAAGATGCGACTCACTCGAACTTTGAAAAGATTTAGGTAAGTATCCTCTGAGTTTCTTTCGGGGTTTCTTCTCAGGATCGTCATCTTGGCTTTTTTCCGAAACCCTGGTAGGTTTAGATTTGTAATGATGATTATAAGAGTTTCTTGTAGAAACCTAATTGATGAATAAATATTTTGATTTTGATTTTTGTAATTCCCGCTCACGTCGGCTGGACCCATTTCGAAAATTCTTTCACCCATAGAAAGCTACATATACGTTATCTGGCATTAACATAGGCTTATACTTATATAATATATTATATTTATATACTTAACTTTATTTATTTTATTTATTTAATAGCTAACCTTACAGCATTTAATATTTAACAAATATATACAATAGATTACATTTATATATAGCCTATTACAAGGTTAGTTATACATTTAACTTTATATAGTTACGCGGGCGAAGTCGCGTACAACAGCCAGTTATTTAATAATAGATTGATAGATATATATATCTTGATTGAACTGTCATTTCTATAATAATTCTACTTTTACGAGGATTAACTGTTAAATCATACAAAGCTATTACATTATCTTAGTCACGATAAAAAGTCGAAGGTGCATTTTGATCTCAGCACAAGATACGAAAGCCAAAAACAGTCACAAGATGACGTAACCGTTACAATGCAACCTTGTGAAACCAACACCGGTATATGAACAATCGCGAACAAAAGTGTTCCATATATAGATTGAATAATAGTAATTAATAATAATAGTAATTAATTAAATTCAAATTCAAATTCAAATATTTTATTGCAAACCATAATGTATAAACGATGTTACAATATAAAAATTTAGACCAGTGTTATGGACCCTGTTGGGCATGCAATTAATTTAATATAATTAATTTACTAGCTGTGCTTGTCTATGCGTATACATTTAAAAATGTCATTTCTTTCTCTTTCTAAACACTTGTTCCGAATAAATAATTGTGTTTTATTTGCTAGCTTTTGTTTTTAATCCATACTAATATTATAAATGTGAAAGTAACTCTGTTTGTGTCTTTGTCTGTTACCTTTTCACGCCTTAAATACTCAACCGATCATCATGAAGTTTTCCATAAACATTATCAAGGATACAGGAAAGGCCGTAGAATACCTTTCATCCGAAAAATATTCTAGAATATAAAAAAAAATTCCTATATAACTCTTAACGAATTAACTGAGTTTAATGTAGATAAACGTACAGACGTTAGACGTACAGGACCCAAAATAGGCTACTTTTTTCATTTTCAATGCGAACGAAGTCGCGGGCACCAACTATAGTACTTAAATAATTTTAATACATACCCATCGAATGGTGTGCCGCAAGGATCAATTTAATATGAAACTAAATTATTTCCCAATTTTGCGTATGACAGTACTTTTAAGAATATTTTGTGGGTACAACGTACGTTTAACATTTTCTTGTGTCGTTTCTAATGACATTGGTTGTTCTTGCAAAATCTTTTATGTTTGAAAAATACGAATAACAAAATAAAGAAAAAAAAACCTCCAATAATTGCGTATCCATAATTTGGTAATACTTAAGTAACTTGCAACATGTTATAATTTGAATTTTTGCTGTTTTAGATTTAACTATAGCCACCTACCATCACGGACCGTGAGCCTGCCTGACAAAGTGTCAAAGTGCCAAAGTGCCAAAGTGCCAAAGTGCCAACCCTAACATATAAAAAAACATGTCAGTCGTTAAACTGCAAGTCAAAAGTGAAAACTAAGCTTCACAAAATTATATTACGTTACATTACATTACATGACAGTGTCGCGAGTTCATTGGTTTTTTCCCACCTCAGAAATGCCTAACGCACCTAAAGGAGTTTTCACTTGAAAAAGTATTATTTTTGAAATTGTGAATCTACCGATTTCTACCAATATTACCCGAGATCCACTCAAAATAGCTCTCGTGATCGAAAAGTTTGAGCATCACTGTCTAAAGTCTAGATAATATTAATTTCAAGAAGACCCGAAAGGAAGTAGTCCGCTTGTCTACATAACAATTTTCATTAAATAAATGATTTGAAATTGTGTGTGTATTATCTTTAAATGTAACACTTTGCAAAACATTGTATGTAGATTCCCTATTATGAAATTTTCCCATACAACAATAGTAAACGCGAAACAATACAATAACACGATCGTCATACTTTATTACAATTAAAAATTTCTTAACAAATTATACTCTATGCTAGTAGGAATAAAGTCAAAATTTACTTAAGTAAGTAGGTTTGAAGATTGAGTTTTTTGATGCGAAATATGTGCTTTTTATTTTAAAAAAACCTTCGTGGCTAAAACGGCTAATGCGTTTGAGACGTGTCTAATGACTTGATGGTTTGCTGGCTAATGGCGTAAAATAACGATTAGTAAGATTTTTATTTTAAAAAATAATTATATTGTCTAAGGTTAATGGTTTTGTAGTGTCAAGGACTCTATAACCTATTTAACGACCTATTTATTATTAAAAATTATGAACTAACCATCGACCATAGAGATATGATTGGTCTAGCTGCGCTCGACTAGATACGGCCCTAACTAAAAGTAATAGCTCTGTGAATGCGGCAACTTTTTATTATAGTGTTTTTTACAAAACATCGTCTCTATTTATCACTTTTTACATAGGTAGTTTATTTATATTTTTACACAGTTTCACTACGAAAATTGGCATTTTATTATGCCCAAAATTTAATAAAACATTCGGCACGTACACATCACAGACAGTTTGCAGTGTGACTAGCTCGGGTACGCCGAATTCGACGTAGTATTTGTTGTCGCATTTGTCAAGTACGGCGGCTGTATCTAGTAGAGCGCAGTGAGACCAATCAAATATCTTTGCCGCCGACGTTATGTTGAACCCACACGGTATATCTGCTGTAAGTTGCTGAGGAGTTGGGCGCCCCACAGACTACTTGATGTTTCCATATCATGGAAACACCACTGAAGCACAGTATAATAATGAGTACAGTATGGTCACTCCCTGCCTCCCGTTGAAAGTGCCCCCACCCGCGCTCAGTTACCTCACAGTTACCGGCTGGCAAGGACGTCTTATCTCATGCATGTTTTATCTCACTCACACAAGCATGGTACGCGTTCACCTACACGAGCTTAGACTGTGTGCGTAGCAACGCGTTTGTTTCATACATTTGATCGCCAGCAGTGACCGGGGTGTGACTGAAGTGACAGTATACCAAATTTCACACCAATCGAACCTGTGTAGGTTAGGGAAATACCTTCGTCAACTAGGAAATGGGCTGATGATATTCAAACGCCTGAATAGATCTTAATGGTAGAGGAGCCCACGATGCTAAATGTGTACTTAATCGAGCGTCGTGAGGACTTATTGGATTGGAGAGTTTGGAGACCTACTAATATTGTTTTCATTAACGAGGAATATTGTTTCGGAAAATCACATTTTTGGTGTTATCAAAATTATGTATTTTCACACAATTATTATTCAAAATACAAAAATTCAAAATTCAAATAATATGTACAAAAATTAATGGAGCCTAATAAAACCATTAGCATTTTTTCATTACAATTAATAATCAAATCAAAACACCATGTGTTTTCGTCTTGAATAACATCGCAAACAATCCTTTACATACAACGAATAATTCCTAATGTCCACCCACGAGGAAGGAAATCAAGGAACGACCAGTTTAAAAAGACCTCTAAGCTCATTCACGACTTCCCCTCGTGTTAAGCAATTAGTTACAAGTTCAAGAGGCGAGGTAGATCAACTTACGTTTTGTGATCACGACCTCGACGGATTCTCAAGCAAGCGACCTCTAAAGCCTTATGTCAATTGTTACCAAGTTTTATGTAATATTTAACTAAGAAACGAAAAATATTATGTGTTTATAGATTTTGTTTAGTGAAGCCTTGTTATTAAATGCACGTCAGTTATGTAATAAAATGGTTGAAGGTAAAGTTATTTGTTAGTTTGTAAATTATTTAAGACTAGCTGGTGCCCGTAACTTCGTCTGGTTGGATAATCAAACATCTATCATCAATCAATACTAATATTATAAATGTGAATGTGAGTTTGTTTGTTACGTATCCCTCTTTTTCGGACCAAGCGCTTTAAAACATCCATTCTTATATCCATACTATAATATTATAAATGCGAAAGTAACTCTGTCTGTCTCGCTTTCACGCCAAAACTACTGAACCGATCACCATGAAATTTTGCATACACATTGTCTGGGACACCAGAAAAGACATAGGGTACCTTTCATCCAGAACGCGGACGAAGTCGCGGGCACCAGCTAGTGAAAAATATTATACCTACTACACACGCAATTTTTTTTAAATACGCGGACGAAGTCACGTGTAAAAGCGAGTACTCTACAAAATTTATTCAACACCTTCATAGGTGTTCTACTCGCAATGTATTTTAGTGTTTAGATAAATTCTTGTAATAACATGAAGTAGTACGTTTAGCTAATAACGACATAGCCATTAATAAGCAGAAGCCACAAGTTAATGATAATAATGTAACCTCGACTCGAGGACAAATTCTTACACAATCTTTTATTTACATCGCTCTTAACAACAACGCTATAGAGTTCATATTCGTATAAGAGTTTTTTTTATATTTTTTTCTTTATTATTATTGTTATTCTAAAATGTGAATCACAGACTAAAATATAATTCTAATTCTTGTAACTAAAATACATATCTTGATTTCCACTTTTCCTTTTTCCTGGCTTGACAAGGAATATTTGCTGGTGCTGATATTAGCATCTTACACAGCCTGTAACTCCTAAAGTATTGATAGTAGAGTAAAAATTAATATATTCAAATTTGTAGAAAATTGTATGTAGAAACTTTTCACAGAAGTAATCATAATGATATTCGTAAAGATAATATCGCCTCAGTCCTCAGGGACTTGAGACTAGTTTATCTGGATACCTGTAACTGTACCAATTTTCAAAACTACACGAATTATTTCCCCTGATTGCCCATATTCGGCTTAATTTGGCTGTACTATAATGTTTTTGTAGTGGCAGGGGATACTGCGTTCTACAGTCATCAACTGGGCAGTACTTTTGGTGGCAGTAACCACGGCATGGTCAAACGGTCAATCAGTTTTTTGGTTTTTGACCAATCAGTCACCGGATTGTTTGGATCTTATTTCACTATCGTCTTCTGTGTACGATTGTATATGAGGGAGTACGATTTTCTGAAGGTGTCATTTCGCACGCAAGAAAATAATATATGTGCGATATGACTACTAAAATTTTTATTCATTTTCTTGCACTTTAAGCATTAAATTTAATTCTAAGTTATATATATTTGCATTATTATATAGCTTCAGTCTCCTAGGCAGAGCCCAAGCATGCTAGCTGCATTACCTCGTTGTATAGTAATGCTCTGTTGCCCTAGGTAATAGCCAGCTCTATAATATACATTTCAATTTAAAATTGGTTTTTCGCACATTTACTATCGTGCGAGATGACATCTAAACCAAATATCGTTTTTGAACTCGTCTAAGTACTGCGCAACTCTTCTTTGTACCTACATAAGCCATTCTCCTTTGCATATACACCTTTAAATCTATATGCAAATTGTGTTATAAAATCTTAATTGCTCAATAATAGTCTTTACGTATTGGTAACTTTGTTTTTTCTTATGAAATTGTGTTATATTGAGTTAAACGATTCTAAGTCCGTAGGTGGTGGCCATTATGTGGGCGACATTGGAGTTGCGGTTTGTGCAAAAATTCTCAAGGAAAATGGAAGGATTGTATATTAACTACCTTAGCCTAGTTTTTTAATAGTAAAGTTGCTTATACAACAACTTTTACCATACTCCTTCAAATTCTCTCGCTACATGCAGTTGAACGTCCTCTAAGCAGCTTTAGCAATCTAAAGAATTTTCAAAATTTCTCTGAGACTATACCGCCTTAAGTCAATATGTTATCACCAAAAACAAACTATATATATGAAACATTTTACTAACATGGTCGAACTACTATTTCTTAATAACACATCACCAAATAAGCAAACTTGCTTGACAGCTACATTAAGTTTTCATTTAACTGTTGCCTCAAGTTTTAAGTGCGCCTAAGTTACCTACAGTATTCCTATGAAGTCGTTTAAAGTCCCTATACTTTCCTAATCCCGTATTCCCGTAGGAAATAATAGATTGTTTGTTTGTTTGAATTGAATAGGCTTCGAAACTACTGGAGCGATTTGAAAAAAAAAAATCACTCGTAGAAAGCTACGTTATCAGGGAGTAACATAGGCTATATTTCGTAATGTTACGCGTACGAAGTCGCGTGCAACAACTAGTCCTTAATACTTTCAGCACCTGTACGTTGTCTGCATTACCTATATCAAATGGACAATGAGGTTGTCTGACCTTTTACATTTAAAAAAATATTAGTCCAATTCCAATACATACATTTTGTTGAATTGTGACACTGTTATATAACCTCGTACTAATGGTAGGGGTAATTGATAATTTGACCATTAAATTTCAATTATACTAAGACACCTTTTATGGCTGTAATAAACATAGGTAAGTACATAATTTGCAATTTGACTTGTGGGCGTAAGCGAGGTTGTGTAAATCTCATATGCATGCGAGTACCCGCATGCGGACAAGCGCCTTCGCACGCCCTTGTATCACCGTAATAGCATCAGTGGCGACCTTTAGAACATCTTTGGCGACGGTTGAGTCAGTATATGGACTTTTAGGTTGTGTAAAATCACGTGCCGATAGTGTTATTATGGCATCTCAACTGTCGATGTGGCAAGAGACTGTTTAAATAGTTTCGTCATTTAATAGATTAAAACAAACACACACACAGAGAGAGAGAGAGCGAGAGACAAAAGAGTGAAAAATTCACAGATTTCGTGACTCACACGACTATCGAGCACATTGGAAATGAATCTACGGAATTCGAAAAAATATGTTGTTCTGACTTGTTGACTTCTTTCAAAAAGGTTAAGCTACAGGGAAAATCCTTAACCCGATCGTCTTTATTTTAGGCTCAAATTGTAGCTGACTAAATTGTTCAGAGGAGTTTTCTCAAATTTTTGATATCATTCTTCGTTTCCAAAATATCGATCGCTAAAATCAAAAACTCTGAAAAACATTGATTTTTTTCAATATTTCGGCCATATTCGGCCAATTTTCGTTTTTGACATTTTAGAAAAATTATTTTTGCACCTTACAGTTCTCATGAATACGCGTCTTTCTTTTGAGCTTTTTTTGAATATTCATATCTACACAACTCTCCGAGATATAAGGGGATCGCACTTTTTCGTGAAATCGGGGCCTATACTGAAGCATTTCCAATGTCATAGATAGTACAGTCTGATAAGAAAAGTTTCGTCACCATAAAGTCGACATTTGTTTGCACCAGTCATGTCAAAATTTTATTTCAAACGCTGCTGTCAGGGCCTCTTTCACCAACTACAAGTGTTGTGTTGATTACTTTTAAAAATAATTTTATGTTTTAATAAATTATGCCCTCTGTTTATTGCATCCTTAATTCTTTCGATAGACGAATTATTTTTAATATTTTCTTTTTAATTTTTTGGGACTTTTATATACCGTACAGACTCAGTTATATCAGCTCCATTATCCCCGGTTACCGGTGACTTTAAATGACGGTTAGCCTGCTTGACAGATGGTGAGAGAGGCCAAAGTGTTTTAGTTTCAAATAAGATAAGTACTAAGAGTTAACGACTTGATAAAGGAATTAATTTAAAATCAAAATTTTTTGGGCCATTTGGGCAGCACAGACAGCTCTTACAGAATACCACCGGGAAATAACAGCATATGTGCTGTTTTGTTTCGGTGAGTGAGTAAGGGATGCCAGAGCCCATTACCCCATCCCTCCCTTATCCCTTATCCTTAATCCTTCTATGGTCGTCAGCTCACTTACAACACCTGTGGGGTTGCTTATGTTATAGGCGACGGTAGCCACCTACGATCAAATAGACCGTCAGACTGTCACCATAAAAAATAATTTTATATCACGGTGGTTACTGCCACCAGGGAATAGAGAAACCTATTAATTAATTTTAATTATTGAACTCAAGCAATAATTACGAAACATCTAACACAAGCGCTATGTTAGAGATGTTCTCCTGTGGGCGGTTTGTGTATTGTTATAGACTTATATTAGTCAGAGGAAAGATTTGTTTGTTTCTTTGAATCGTATAGGCTCCGAAACTACTGGGCCGATTTGAAAAATTCTTTCACTGTTTAGAAGCTATATTATCAGAGAGTAACGTGGGCTCTGTTTTATAAAGTTACGCGGACGAAGTCGCGTACAAAATCTAGTTATATATACCTTTCCGTGAAAAAATATCCGTTGCGTGGTTTAATAGTAAGCGGTTGTACAGAGAGACGCAGAAAGCAACTTCAAATTGTACTATATAAGATAATTTTTAACAAAAAAGATAAATGCTTAATATAGTTAAGGTGTAGGACTTTGTGCTTAAAATCTTATATAAAACCCTCCGAAACTTAAATTCCAACTTGATGCTTAGTAACTTCTCTCTCTCTCTCTTCGTCTCTTCCCTTTATAACTATAATTTTGATTTTAATCATAACTAGCAGACATATATCATGCCTATCATGTTTTTTGACGAAACGTTCGGTCTAGTGGCTAGTAACCCTAGGCTGTTAACCAAACGGTCGCTGGTTCGAATCCCGCTGGGAGCAAATGTTTAGGTGTTAACATTTTACCTTTGTACCTGAGTCATGGATGTTTTGTATTTATAATATGTATGTATTTACAAAAAAAGTAATGTATATAGTATATCAACTGTTTGGTATCCACAATACAAGCTTTAGTTGTTTACTGTGGAACTAGATGGTGCTGTTGGAGATATTCATTTATTTGTTTATTATTTTTGATGGTTTTCATCATATTTTGATGCGTTGGAGAACGGTTCCAGTTGTGACCTTATATATGTATCTAGCTAAGACTTAGTAACTTAACGCAGTCAAAGTGCGACTACCACCTGTCTTACTGCAATTTATTGTACACATAATTCGTAATTAGATAAATAATAGCAAGAACTTTATTGTAACTAATCAGTGGAGCGTGATTCTCGCATAAGTCAAGGCTGATACGCCTTTGCGTTCACGCCTACACCGCGTGACGTCACACACCAGCCGGAACCTATTGCTGGATATGAAGTCATTATTATGTACTTATATCATTATACTCTAGCTCTACTAAATATATTGTCGTCTCTTTTTGTAACATATGCTGTAGAGGATTTATGGATAAGTATTATAATACAATTATCACTATTTCACTAACGATATTCTTTTACATTTTAAGGTATGATACAATTATCATTAACGATATTCTCTTACATTTTAGGTCATAATGTTTGTCCGTTGATAGGCAACGCTACATTTTATGACATTTTGTTTGTCCTTTGCTAGGCAACGTTACATTTTATGACATTTTGTTTTCCGTTGATAGGCAACGCTACATTTTATGACATTTCGTATTTCCATTGATAGGTAAACGTTACATTTTATGGCATATGTTTGTTCGTTGATAGGCAACGTTACATTTTATGACATTTTGTTTGTCCGTTACTAGGCAACGCTACATTTTATGACATTTTGTATTTCCGTTGATAGGTAAACGTTACATTTTATGGCATATGTTTGTCCGTTGATAGGCAACGTTACATTTTATGACATTTTGTTTGTCCGTTACTAGGCAACGCTACATTTTATGACATTTTGTATTTCCGTTGATAGGTAAACGTTACATTTTATGGCATATGTTTGTCCGTTGATAGGCAACGTTACATTTTATGACATTTTGTTTGTCCGTTGCTAGGCAACGCTACATTTTATGACATTTTGTTTGTCCGTTGCTAGGCACCGCTACATTTTATGACATTTTGTATTTCCATTGATAGGTAAACGTTACATTTTATGGCATATGTTTGTCCGTTGATAGGCAACGTTACATTTTATGACATTTTGTTTGTCCGTTGCTAGGCAACGCTACATTTTATGACATTTTGTTTGTCCGTTGCTAGGCACCGCTACATTTTATGACATTTTGTATTTCCATTGATAGGTAAACGTTACATTTTATGGCATATGTTTGCCCGTTGATAGGCAACGTTACATTTTATGACATTTTGTTTGTCCGTTACTAGGCAACGCTACATTTTATGACATTTTGTATTTCCGTTGATAGGTAAACGTTACATTTTATGGCATATGTTTGTCCATTGATAGGCAATGTTACATTTTATGACATTTTGTTTGTCCGTTACTACATTGCATGACATTTTGTTTTTCCTTTGCTAGGCAGCGTTACATTTATGTCATTTTCCCTTTTGTTAGGCGAAGCTACATTTCAACACATTTTGTTAATCCTTTGCCGTCACATTTTATTTTTTAAATATTTTTAGTTATTATATCATCAGGAAAAGTATTTTTTCTGGCCCTGTTATGTTTCTTCTCTGTATCACTGAAAATGTATATTATACGCAACAATTTCAAGATGATCTATTGAGTAGTTAAGGCGTGAAAGCGTAACAAACAAACAAACAACAGCATTTATAATATTAGGTAGGATTTTATATTGTCTCTTTATATATATAAAAAAAAAAAATAACCAATACTTGTCTAATTGAACAACTATATTACAGTAAGGTTATCGTACAAATTTGGACTTTAAAGCGTGGTGTTATAGTTCAATATTGCACTTTAGTTGTAAAAACTTTTTGTATAATAATTGCTTCAATGGAACGGTCCATTGATAATTGATGAGCAAGAAAACAAGCGATCAAATCGTGAAGGCCGCTGTTGTTTGATAATATTTAAATAAAAAGCGATTTTTTTAGATTTGATACGGTTTTTGTTTCAAGTGTCACCTATTGTTCTCTAATAAGCGAATTGGTTATAGGATTTGGCACCTAAATTTTTTTTTTTTTTTTATATATATATATATGAACACCAATAGCTTAAACAGCTTTCGTAGAACTCGCAGAGTAAAAAATATATTTTTTTAAAATTTCACAAATATATAAAAAAATTTGAGGATATTTTTTTTCTATATATTAGTCCAGGTAATAAACTATCTGTGTGCAAAATTTTATCCAAATTCGTTCAGTCGTTTTTGAGTGATCGAGTAACAAGCATCCAAACTGAATTTCAAATATAACTTGTATCCTTATAATATTTATTATAATATTTATTATGTTTTTTTTTTTTTTTTTTTTTTATGTTAAGGTCGACAGACAGGCTGACGGTCCACTTGATGGATGTTTATGTGTTTGTTACACATCCTGTAAAGACAATTGAACGGAATCGGATGAAACTTCATACTCATATAGTTTATTACTTAGATTAAGATATAAGAAGCTTTTTATCCTAAAAATTTGTTAAGTTCCTGTAGCGTAGACTTTTCAAAAAACGAACAACGCGTGTATAGTATATTTCATAATATGTACCAATTACTTACATTCTAGTATTTATACAATTAATATTTTTTTAATGAATAAATAGATAATAGAAAATAAATACATACATTTTTAAAAGCATACAAATACATCTCAAAACTAATCAGATGTAAAACATTGTTTAAAACAAATGACTATTAGCTGAGTAATAATCTACTCAGCTAATAGTCATAAAGGTTGAACCGGTTTACGGCAGCCTTCGGCTTTTCGCATTATCTCTTTGAACTCAAAAATAAACTTGCTTACCTTTAAAAACCTATTTTAAAATCCCACAAGCAACACCTTCGCACACATTAATCACAAGAAAAGCACGCTACACTGTACCTTGCACTTAAGGATATAAATATCACATTACTTTGACACCGTGAAAAAATTGCTTTAAGAAAAAAACGAGATGGCGCACTGTGGCACTAAAATTTTGAATATGATTTTTCGGTTTTAATGTTTTGTTTTTCGTTTTCGTGTCGTTGAGTCTCGCATGGCGACCGCCCGTGCGCCTGTCGGATACAAACTGGCCGATTGCGTGTGCGCATATCCAGTTGCAGAAGGTCGTATGTCGTGCCGTTCGATTTGCGACCCAACGTCGCTGACAAACTAGAGATTAGCGTTGGGTTTGCCTTCATAATTTAGTCCACAAAATGTGCTTCTATAGTGGGAGGCAAATAAGAAAAGTGATTGATCTTAATGCTGTCTGTCTATCATGTAAGTACATCCAAAATTTAATTACACCACTCGATAGGTATATGATCAAAGATATTTTTTTGTATATATTTTATATTCGAATTCTTTGGATATAATACGCTCAAAGAAAAATATTACTATATAGTATCGTACACGTATTCACGTGAAACCTTGAAAAGATATATTATTTCGATGCGTAAGTAGTATACAAAACATATTTTCATCGTCATCTGTGTCAGTATCTATTGTTATGTCATTTGAAGAAGCCCACATTTTTATAAGTTTTGTAGCTGTTTTTGTATTTATTAAGTCGATAGACAGCTTGATTGATTGTAGGTGGCTACCATCGCTTATAACAGACGCAACGCCACAGGTACTAATGCAAGAATTCGTCTCCTGCATGGCTGGGGCCGGATGGTGGACAGATGACCTAATAAAGGCCGCAGGTCAACGGTAGATCCAGGTTGCTTCTGATCGGTCCAATTGGAAATTTTTGGGGGAGGCCTATGTCCAACAGTGGACGTCCTACGGCTGAGATCATGATGACGATGATGATGGCGTACCTTATATCAAGAAAAAAGTAGCTTCTGTAATTTAACGCCTTACAAAAATATGTATATACGTGCAAGTCGTGCAACAAAGACTGTGATATAAATCTTACATACACCTAAGGTTAAGGACCTTAGGTGTTTGTCATTTAGAACAAAATTACTGTTCCCAAGAGACAATTTAAAATATAAAATAAAAAAAATCTCCTGTCATAATAATAGCAATAAATAATAAATCCTTGGTGTTATAACACCAAGGAAAAGGAACTTGGACGAAGTCGCGGTCTAAAGCTAGTGAATAAATAAATAAAATTACAATAGTAGATATAATAATGCAACTTGTAAGCGCTTCCACATAATTATAAACACAGACATACATACAGACTTATTTTTTTATTTGCATCACTATGTAAAATGAAAGATGATGTCAGAAAAGGATTCTTGTTCGAATCACGTTGCGCCATAACGGGTATTTTTATATGGCAGGAAAAAAATTGCTATCGGTCCAACGCGAGATAGGTAATTATGTTTTATAAGTTATTATTTTAGATGCATTATTTTTAAACCTTATAGAATACCACCTTGAAATAACAGCATGTGTGCTGTTGTGTTAATCTATAGTAATTAATAATAGGTAATCACAGGTTATGTGGGACTCTTGTGTCAAAAGACACAAGTATCCTCTTAGGGTTGCATTCTCTACCCTTTGCCCTGACAGAGTCTACAGTCTACATAAGCTTTGCACCCCCGGCATTGCTTATGTGTTTGTAAGCCTCGATTTAACTTACCACCAAGAGGACTGTCAGTTTGTCTATCGCTATTAATCATAGAAAAAACACTGTTTATATGTTAAAGTGGTATTAACATATAAACGTTATATAAGGTTTACAGACATTGTTATCATATTTTTTAGAATTTATGTGTTCGATAGTAAATAAATAAATAAATATCGCTGCAATTACAATCTTTTATATTGCATGTTACAAAGACTTGTGGTTGTTTTATTCCAATATTTAATTTATTTTGATCATTTTTTTATATATTCAAAAGTTACTTATTATATGCTTATATATCTCTTCTTGCATTCAGTACTTAAAAAGTTTAATGCTACTTAAAAATATGCTTCTAACTATGTATAATATGCATATATTTGATATATTTATCTAATAAGAAAAAAATAGATAAAAAATAATATATTTTTTTCCGATTAGCTCTCCTGTAAAAAGTGTAATTTTGATTTGTAGTAGGATATTTATAAGGAATTATAATTTGCAAGAAACACAGCAAAGTAATGAGTGACTAATGTTGTTAGCTCATATAAAAGACATCAACGCGTTCCCAATTCATTATGTCCAATTCTATGCATTACCATATAAGGCGTCTTTCGAAGCCATTCAAAGTTAACAAAGCTTAAAATTTAATAAGTACCGTTACAAAGTGATTTTGAACTTTTAACGGTCACAATAATAATAAGAATATAACCGGACTTTGTTCCCGCTAAACGAAACTTGTCATGATATCCTGTGAGCTAAAAAAGCAGGTTTTCCGTTTGTTTAAAATATAATCTAATGAATTTTAAGGCGTTATTCATATGTCTTTCTATAGGTATATAAATAAAAAGGAATCCCAAATGTCGCTCCTTAAAAACTAAAGGGATTCAAATATATGCATAGTTAGAAGCGTATTTTTAAGTAGCATTAAATGTTTTAAGTACTTTTATAATAAACGGAATACTAGAAAAGATATAAGCATTTAAGTTACTTTTGAATATATAAAAAATGATCAAAATATACTAAATATGGAATAAAACAACCATAAGTCTTTTTGCAACATACAATATGAAGGATTGTGATTATATTTTTGCAATTTTTGGATTTTTTGTTTTATGGCCCTTTAGTTTTTAAGGAGCGATGTGTTGCTAAGCCCAAAACTCGAGAACGGCTGGACCGATTTTGATTCTGTTTTCACTCATAGATAGAGGTTTTATGTAAAAAAAATGCACCCCGAACGAAGTGATAAATACTTGTTTAATATTTATCACCATTTAACGTCTTAACACTTTTTAATGTCATGATTAACAGACAAGCTGACAGTTCTCTTTATGGTAGGTTGGTTGGCTACAGTCGCCTATAACGCAAGCAAAGACAGGTGCTGCAAGATAATAAGTAAAAGGGGAGGGATAGGGAAAACAGGCTTTCGCATCCCGTTGATGACACGTTTGGTCTATTCTATTGGCTAGTAACCAAACGTTCGCGGGTTCGAATCCCTCTAGGGACAAATATTTATGTGTAAATCTTTGTACCAGAGTCTTGGATATTTTGTATTTATAATTTGTATGTATATATTTACAAAAAAAATGTATGTAACATATTATGTACCTAGTATATCAATTGTCTGGTATCTGTATCCATAGTACATTAGTTGCTTAGTGTGAAACTAGATGGTGCCGTGTGAAATGTCTGAAGATATTTATTTATATACTTTATTATACTCACGCAACGAAATATAACAGTACCTACACATTTTTTCACTGTGATCTTCTATTGGTATTGAATTGAAAGTTTAGTTTACAGGAATAATTTTATTATTATTTTGTTAGAACTTACAAATAGCGCCATCTAACGTCTGTAAATGTAAACCTTTTAACGTAACGAAGCGGCCCCAAGAATGTTGTAATGTTAGAAGTACTTATAAAGATGGCGTTATATACCTAATCAGACTAGCTTGCGCTCGCGACTTCGTCCGCGTTGAAAAGTAGAAAGAGGCCTATTCTGTGTCCTGTACGTTCTAAATGTTTATTTTTATTTATTTATTATTATCTACCAAGTTTCATGAAAATCATTTAACTCGTTTAAGAGTTATGGAGGAATATACATACTTATTATTAGTATACATACTAGCTGTTGCCCGCGACTTCGTCCGCCTTTAAAAAGGATAAAAAGTAGCCTATCACGTGTCCCGTACTTCTAAATGTTTATCTACCAAGTTACATGAAAATCGGTTAATTCGTTTAAGAGTGATGGAGGAAAATACATACATACAGAAAAAAATTGTAAAAATGGTCAATTTAGTTTCAGTATCATGTATAGAGCCTATATACACGATATTTCTGAAAGCAAAGTAACTTACTCCATTACCAATCCTACAGATTGATTAGGTATTGATATTGATGGAATGATGATTGATTGATTGATTGATATTGATATTTATAAGACCGTCTATTTAAAGAAGTGTGTACAGAACAGAGGGAAGATAACATTTATTAAGAAATGATAAAAAGCTTAAGTATGTATTTAAAACGTTTTATTTTTATAAAAGTAAAAAAAAAAAACATTACAACAAAACTACACTAGAAATAAATAAAACCATTTTTAAATAAATATTTCTTAATAGAGACTACGATGTAATTCCTTTTTATACAAACCAACAATGGTATATACAAATATGTTATTAAGTATAGAACATATTTTTCTTTTCTCATTTATAAACATAATTAATTTCTCTCTGTGAATATGTGAATTCTTAACAGCGAGAGGAAAGAAAATGAAAAATGTATGTAGGTATATTTAATTAAAACAATGTCCTTTTGAAAAACAATATGTAAGTTGAATATTTTAGTAAGAAACATTGTCAAATTTTAGCAAATAAATTAATAATATTATATTACTTTTTATATTTAAAAATAAATAATTATAAATAATTAGTATTGTAAATATATTAATAATATTAACAACTTTGGAACGCGACATAACCCTTAATGTCTTTAACGGAGGAAGAAGTAAAAATATTTAAAAAGAAAACATTAGACTTCATATTTATAACTAGCTGCTGCCCGCGACTTCGCCCGCGTAACTTTGTAAATTATAATACTAACCCCTTCCTCGAGAACTGCTCTATCCATTGCTGAAAACAGCATGAAAATCGGTGCAGTAGTTTTTGAGTTTATCGCGAACAGACAGATAAAGGATAATATATAGACGAACTAATTGTTTTATAATATGTAAGGATGTACAATTTACATAATAAGTTTACAAAATAGGTTTCATATAACGAGGAATGTTTGGTGTTGAGATTACATGAAGATTATTAGATTATTATGAATTTTATTAAATATATTAAGTGGTCAGTAAAACCCTTCACGAACGTAGCTATAATATATAAAAAATATACGGTGCTGTAATATACAATTTTATTTTCGGGCGAATGGATGGTCTATTCGCCCGATCTTTTTCGGGCCAGTTGGAAAAAAAAAATCGGACGAATGGGACCTAAATCATTATATTACAATAGGTACTAGCTGTTGCCCGCGACTTCGTTCGCGTTAAAAAAGATAAAAAGTAGCCTATCAAGTGTCACGTACTTCTAAATGTTTATCTACCAAGTTTCATGAAAATCAGTTAATTCGTTTAAGAGTGTTTATCAAGGATTTACAAGATTGTCAAGGATTTACAAGTTTCTCAGGGATTTACAAGATTATCAAGGATTTACCGGTTTATCAAGGATTTATCAGTTTATCAAGAATTTACCAGTTTATCAAGAATTTACAAGATTATCAAGGATTACAAATTTATCAAGAATTTACAAGATTGTCAAGGATTTACAAGTTTCTCAGGTATTTACAAGATTATCAAGGATTTACAAATTTATCAAGAATTTACAAGATGATCAAGGATTTACAAGTTTATCAAGGATTTACAAGTTTATCAAAGATTTACAAATTTATCAAGAATTTACAAGATGATCAAGGATTTACAAGTTTATCAAGAATTTACAAGTTTGTCAATAATTTACAAGATTATCAAGGATTTACAAGTTTATCAAAAATTTAGAAGATTATCAAGGATTCACAAGTTTATCAAAAATTTACAAGTTTATCAAGGATTTACAAGTTTCTCAAGGATTTACAAGTTTATCAATAATTTACAAGATTATCAAGGATTTACAAGTTTATCGATCCATGGTACAAACTTCTGTATGTTCGTGTAGACGCCAGGCAGATGTTCTCTTCCACAGCCAATACCCCAAGAGACAAGCCCTATAAGGGTGCTTCGACCCTCTATCTTCATAGTTAAGGGCCCTCCGGAATCGCCTTGACACGAGTCTCTGCCGCCCTGACATAGAGAATGGAGTTTGTTAAATGAAATTGTAATTTATAATTAAATTTTGATGACTTACCTATATTAAAAAATTAAAACTTATAATTAAAAATTGAAAAAATTTGAAATATACTAAGGCAGACCTCAAAAACAGTTAATAAAAATCGTATCAAACAAGGCGTTGCCTTACATCAAATGAGGTAGTTCTGATTTTTTATATGTTGGTACATACTTATGAAATATTGTATATAGTAATGACAAATCCAAATTTTCGATCTCGAAAGTTTTTCGGCTCATTGTTAAATTCATTTAGGTCTTTTTTTCAGCTTTTGTCGATTTTTAATACTAAATTTTGTGCACTTTAATAACTAAAGACTAAGTTAATGTCCAAAACTAAAGAGAACTGTAAAACATCCATATTTTTTTTAGAAATTTTGCAAACTTTTCAATCTTTAAAACCATTTGACCTACTAAGCTTTCTATAAGCTGTAAAAAAATAGGATTTAATCTTAAAAAGTTAAGCGACGAAGTCACGTACAACAGCTACTGTATAGATCTTTCAATTACAGGAAGTAATACATACGTACCTCTTTATATCCAGCACAAAGAAATACGTCATGTATGGTCTCCCGTCTTCCCGCGGCGCGGAACCATCGTTGGCATCTTTCGTTCGGTATCACTTCTACATCCACTTCCTGAAATATTTTCAAACTATATTACTAATGGGAGATACAAATATACTAATGGGCTCTGGCGATGTCACGTGTTGTTAATCCGATTTTGGGACTTTTTTGTTTATGTGTAGGAGGAGGAAATCATCATGGATACTGATGCCCAGAGTGTTGCATCAGTATGCCCGACTCCACTAGCTGACCAGTGACCTACGGACTAAAACCTCTCCCTATTCCGCTGGTAACCCTTTCGGTAAGCTTTAAGGGCGCTGACATTTCAGTATAAGTCGCTAAGTTTCAGATCTTTGGCGTTCAATCCCATCCTTGATTCGTTTGGCCATTATTTCGCGAAGCATGGACGCTCCGCTGTCCCACCCTTCCTTTGTCGCAATCATTGCATTGATTTGATTTGTGAGGAGCGACGCGGAGATGGGGGAGGCAGGGAATGAGCGAGACGCCATGATAACATTTGTACGAGAGAAAGCAGGTCCGCCGTATTGTTCGCATGCGCAAACGAAAAATACCCGCTCAAGGCCAGTGCCCATAAAGTTTTGCGATGTTTATACGAACTCGTAAACTTTGACGACACGTTTGGTCTAGTAACACTAGTTGTTAACCAAACGGTTGCGAGTTCGAATCCCGTTAGGGGCAAATGTTTATGTGTTAACAATTTACCTTTGTACCTGAGTCATGAATATTTTGTATTTATAATAATATGTATGTATTTACAACTTGAAAAACTTATTTACCTGTAACACCGAAGGTACAGTGCTCTGTCCATGCCTTGTTCTGCCCCAACCGGCGACCGTCGCCATTTTGCCGGCCAGCTTCATTTGCTTCTGTGGTAGACACACCTGGAATCAGTACACATGACTTAATGATGATGAGTTCGGGCCGCCGACTTGTTTCATCTTAAGTTAAGAATGACTTTAAAAATATATAACGCTCGTTGAGCGACTTTGAGCTTTCTTACGAGGCCTATAGTTAGAGGCCACGTTTCAGAGAAATATGTCATCACTGGCAACACACATTGGTCGAAAACTTTTGAATTCGAATAGTAATAGTATTTTTATCTAACCGGTAGGATGTGCTGCTTGAATACAACGCCTCTATCCAACTGCACCAAAGCTACGTCGTTCCTGAAGTCTGCTGGCTCGTACGAGGGGTGTACTTCCTTCCTCTGAACAGCATACTCTTCATGAGAATACCTTTCGCCGGCGTCTCTTACGTCCCATTCGCCGAGACGTACGCGCAACTGCGAATTCGGTGTCCTGGAATAGCAGAGATTTTATTTAAGGCGCAATGTTGAAAAGTTTTTGGAATTAACACTAGTGGAAAGCAGACCAATGTAAATTTAACTTTCATCATCAATGCTGGATACAGGCCTACCCGATAGTTTTCTAATATGACCAGTCAGAAGCAGCCTGGATCCATTGACCCGAGGCCTCATCAGGTCGTCTGTCTGTCCACCTTGTAGGTGGACGTCAAAGCTACCATTGTTAAACCATCTATACTATTTGTTCTGCTACTTCAACTTACTGATCCACCGGCTTATGTCGGTAACTTTCGTTCGTCTACGGATCTCCTCATTCCCAATTAGATCTCGCAGAGTTACCCCGAGCATAGCGATCTCCATAACACTTTGAGCAACGTTGAGCTTTCTTATGAGGCCCATAGTTAGAGATCACGTTTCAGCGCCATATATAGCCTACGAAAACTTAGTCGAAAACTTTTGTTTTAAGGCACTGAGAATTTTTTGTCTTGGAGTTTGCTGAACGAAACTCGTAAGTATTAGTTAAAATTATTAATATATATATTATTAAATTTAAACTTAGTGATACTTTGTGATGTTTTAAATTAAAATTAACTTACGTAGCAACGCAATGGGCAGCAGTAATGACCCATCTGTCAGAGACGAGTGCACCACCGCAGGCCAGCTTCTTACTGAGGAAACCAGACTTAATCAGGGCGGCTTGCCATGGGTGTGACCCGAAGCCAGTAGAGTGACCGCCAACAATACGATTAGATCGCGTGAAATGCTCGCCGCAACCTAAAATCAACGAAAACAAACTGTATATTCGATCACTAATCCTGTTCAGCATTATCCCTATCCTATAATTTTATCCCAAATAGTGCATAGATGAAGATCCTTTATGTGACTTGAGGCCTGTCGATTACCCTTCTTTCCGGTAGCACTACCGGTGGTGCTACTGGTAGTACCAAGGGGTATTAGTAGAAGGTACCAATATCTCACTGGACGTCCGCTGCGTCCGACCTTTTATCATTTAGTAAATTGTCCGTATGTGAAATTGTCACAATTCTATCGGATGTTTCCAGCCCTACATGACCAAGCCTAAAATGGGTATCATAACTCATAACAGCCTCACTTTGTTATGCCAAATACCCATACACTGTCAAATTGGTTTCATCAAGTCAATTGCCAATTGGATGATAGGATTGATCAGAGAAACAGAATGGACTGAGCAATACTTACATGAAGACTACTCTCTAGAATGAGAGAAAGCGATCGTGCGGTTAATTTAGTTTTTAGACTTTTTCCATGAGATCTTTCGTAACTTCTGGGACCAATCAAAGTTTTAGAAAAAAAAAACAAATACTAGCCGCATAACCGCTTGTTCTTCCTCATGCTTTTTGCCTGTATTTACTTTATTAAGTGGACAGTGAACGTTCAATTCATTATTTATTTGACTGTGTAGGGCTGGTCGTGGTGTGAGAATTCGATAAATAAGTAAGAGCTGTGCAGATACGAGACTCCAAGCATGTGAAAGAGTCAACAAAAACGAGATATTGCGCATGGAAACAATGTTTCAAAGGAGAGCCTTAAAACTATAAATACACAAAAACCTAAATAAGAAACAGTAAACGAAATAATAAACGAAGCTACATTAGCAACAAGTATGGATGCAATAAATGCAGTAAGCGCGTGCATATACAGTACAGATGTGCGTGATGATTATGTAAAACGCAGTGCAGATTTTTATTAAGCGAAAAAAAAAGTATGTAATCAAAAATTATATCGTTATATTGTAACGAAGAAACTCAATTGTTCAAAACTTCAAGGATTTTTAGCCTTAGGCAAAGTTTTAAAAATAATTTACCTTTTCAAAAAATCTTTAAAAGATTTTTGAGCCTTAAGGATCTCGAATCATCAAACCAGTGACGAGCCCAATAAATTAATAGAAGCTCTATCTTAGGAGATATCCGGGTTTAATCCTTGTAGGATCAACTTTTCAAGGTGGCTCTGGTCATGACGTTTGAAGTTGTATCAATTAACTCTGCGGTATAGCAGGTTAACCTAGCAATACTGCTTAGGTTAACCTGCAACCACCTACCATCAAGTGGACCTTCAACCTCTCTGATTACCTATACTTACATAAAAATATTGATCTGTTATATTGATATAAAACTAGTTCGACGCCTCTCATTTTAGAAACAACTTTTTGAAAGAAAATCCAAGTTGCCTTAAAATTTTATCGTCACGTTTCAATATCTTGGCATCTTTACAGATCTATATCAGGAAAGATTTTATTTAGAACAATTGAGTTTGATCGTTTCAAAGACCGACCCGTTTCCTTTACAAAAGATCTCACCAGGATGACTAGGTCTCTGAGGCTTGCTCGTGTGTACCGGCACATAATCATCACCACCGTCTGCATTAGTCTCTATCCCAACAAACTCTGGTGTGTAAAAGTCATCAGGAATGGGCTGTTGTGTTGTAGTTTCGTGGTACGAGGGCTTAACGTGAAAGTAATGTGTGGTCCATTCAGGTTTCGGCCGATTGTGGCCGTTCTGATCAGGTTCCGGCCGGTTAGAGTCAGGTTTCGGCCGATTGTAGTGAGGCTTCGGCCGGCCCGTGTCTGTGTAGATGATGACTGGTTCTTCGTACTGATTTGTGTTTTGATAGTCGTAGTTTTCGTGTGGGAATGTGCCGATGAGTTCAATTAGGTCACCTGTTTTTGTAAATTGTTTATATTGTAAGGAAATCATGCGTATAAAATGTATATATTTTGAATCTATGTCTATGCGGTGGCAGATTTGCGTAGCCCCAGAAGGTTATTCAAATTTATCCACGCCTGCCTAATTCTACACCAATACAATACCCGCAATCATGTCAATTACAATTTCTTTGACAATAATAATAGCCGCAGGTCGACGTTAGTTCGAGGCTTCTTGTGACCTGTCTTATTGGAAATTTTTCTTAAGGCTTATGTCCAGCAGTGGACGTTTTGCATCGTGAGATGATGATAATGATGATGTTGATTATGAGGGTTATTTCAGTTATATAATTTAGTTAAGTACCTATAAGTTTGAACTCTCACCCGTAAAGAAAACAAGTGAAATTTGTACCTACGTTTATTAAGTGAAAGTCGTGATTACGCTCTCCGGTGAGCCGTTAAAACAATAGTGTACCTATACTTGGTAATAGTCATGTAATTGGCCACATATTGAGTGTTATGCTGAATCTATTTATCGTTATACTTTTTCTCTAAGCTCTGCTTCCAAATATATTTAAACTTAGCCACCCCAATCCGGCTTCGCACGGAGATATTAGGGGCAAGGTAGATAGCGTGCTGAGCCAAACTTTAGTGAGCGAGTCGCTACTAGTAATAGTACTAGTAGTACTAGTAGTGTTCGCAAAATCATATTAGTTTTTGTAGGTACGATCCGATCTAGTGACTCGTTGGTGGGTCTTATAACCGTATTGCACGGCGGGATTAACGAAATTAGTAGAGTCGGTCCACGGATCCTTTGTTCTAGCTTCGTGTAAATGGACACCACTGTGGTTTCGAATAAAACGAAATCATGCACTCAAGTACACGTGTAATTATGCGGATCGTTTTGCCAGTGTTATTTGTATGGAAGGGGCCCATCCATATACATCTATGGTCCTCGAGGCAGTGAAACGAATACTGGCTCAGCATTGTGCTGAGATGCTATTAGCACCTGCAGGCCCTGCAGCGCTGATTTTCAGCCAGCACCGTATGGTACTCAGTACTCACTACACAACATCGACTCTACACAAACATAATACAAGAAAAAAATTATATTATTCGAGTAGGTATATTTATAAGTTGTAATTATAGCACCCCTTACTAAAAGTTTTGCTAAACTAGATGGCGCAGTGTGGCATTTCCCTAAAAAAACACGGTACAGTCGGGGTAAGAAAACCTTCGACAATTCTCAAATTCATCATCACTACTACTAATAATAAATCTGTAGGGGTCGGTCATGGAGTAATTTACTCTATGAAAATAGATATCGTGTTTATGGGTTCTATACATGATACTGAAACTAAATTGATGATTTTTAGAATTTTTTTCTGTATGTATATGTATGTTCCTCCATAACTCTTAAACGAATTTACTAACTTTCATGAAACTTGGTAGATAAACATTTAGGCTACTATTTTCTTTTTTAACGCGGACGTAGTCACAGTCACCAGATAGTACCTTTATAAAACTGTTGGCTTTTAGTGCATTTTGAGACCAAAGAACTAATAAGACAACTGACAAAAGTTTGAAATGTCTAATGTAACAATAAAAATAATATAATAAAAATGAAAATGTTTATTTACTGTCAAAAAACACGTTTTTACAATAAATTCGTGATTGAAGACTCCTTTCTTGATGTCGATTTAATGTCGACTTTGAATCAACTAACATTTTCTTACCCCAACTGTACCTTCATTTTACAAATTATAACCGCGTAATATACTTAAGTAAATTTTCAAATTTATTAACCGTAATACACAGCCGTAACAGATGTTCCGAATTCGCAATTCACACATTGTTACATTATCGACGCATCCGATAAGAGTTAGAAAGTGTAAAAGAAACATTACAACATCGCGAAGAAAAAGAATGGTACAACCCCGGAAATAAGTGGCTTACTATAATTTATGCGAGTCGAAGCAATCAGTGCGTAAACTTGACATGTTTGGTGTTCACTTGGAGAGACCAGCGTATATAAAGAACTCGTATATAAGCTGGTGCTCGCGACTTCGTCCGCGTTGAAAAGTCCGCGTATAAAACGCCATCTACCTTGGAGCGGATCGCTAAAATATCACCAAGCAGTTGTCATGTTAGTCGCTTCACCTGATTCTGGATAGATGGCGCTGTCAAGTGTATCCCGGGCCAAGCCGCTAGTATTTATTTTTATTTTAGATTTCTCATAGGAATGAAGCATTTTCCCGCGGTAAAAAGTAGCCTATGTTCATCACAAATAACGTTGGCTATTAATAGTAAAAGAATTTTTCAAATCGGTCCAGTAGTTTCGGAGCCTATTCAATACAAGCAAACAAACAATCAAATCTTTCCTCTTTATTATATTAGTATAAACTAAATACATACATTTTGCTGCTTGGTAGGATAGCTTTAGCTATGTTTATTTATGTATCTTTCATATTATATACATTTTCTACTGAATTTTCCTTAGGGACTTATACGAAACGTGGTCCTAACTCGTAAGAAAGCTCAGCGTCGCTCAACTAGTCATGGAGAGGGTTACAATAAGAGACCGAATCAGGAATGAGGAGATCCGTAGACGGACGAAAGTTACTCACTAAGTAAATCAGTAAATTGAAGTGTTTGTGGGCAGGATACATATTAATAGGACTTCCACCCACAAGGTCTGACAGACGACCTGATAAGGGCCAAGGTTCGCGCTGTCCTTTTGTAAAATTATGGGGGAGGCCTATGTCCAGTAATGGATGTCCTACTGCGGCTGAGATGATGATAATGATAATGAGGGATGATACAAAACTCCGAGCACATTTCTTTTCCCAGCAAGATTATATAGACTCCTTATCACAGAAGTATCACAGGTTAAGAGTACCAAGAGTACCTTGGTATATTCGCAACTACGACTCAAAGTAGTCCACCAAAGTAGACTCAATTAGTAGGTATCTGTATACCTACTAATTGCAAGTTAGTAAGATACATTCGTCAACAAGGAAATGAGGTGATGATCTTCAAACGTTTCAATTGATCTTCATACATTATGGCTAAGAACTATCTCAATAAGGTCAGTTTTTAAACAAAAAAAAATCTGATTGAATTCTGCACCGATTAATAAGTTAATGTCAGTGAAAATAATTTTTATTGTTTTTTTTAATTTTTTTTTTAAATATATTGTTCTAAAGATATTATAAAACCTGGTTTTCGGCGCCGCCAAAGCTTGTTTTAAACATTTCATATACAAAGAAAGCATTAAAGGCCAAATCTTCAATGTCAATTGCCCAAGTAAATCCCTTGAAAACAACTTGTATATGTGTCGCTTAAAAGTGAGAAATCTGAAGTTGGAACTATACCTAAATAAGGAGAAGTTTTTGACATGCACCGCACGCGCAGAGAGAGAGAGTGCGCGTTGCGTCGTCGCTATATTTCGTAACATTGACGTCTTATGAATATTAACGTTAGAGCCTCACATTGTCATAGGTCACAATTACCATTATGAGTGATTTTTGGAATTTATTTACACCTGGGCCCGTATTCTCTAAGTGTGGTTTTGCTGTGGTTATCGACTCGATGCGGTTATAGACTCGACAGTTGTCTACTATGGTATTCACTAAGCACATGTCAAAATGTCTACGACGTTTTTTCCATACATGTCGATGAAGTTATTGGCGGACAAAGTATTATTTCTTATTTAATGTCGACTTTGAAGTCGACACGTTTTAAAAACCACAGATAGAGAATAGGCCCGCGCAATCGATTTCATATTATAAGCCCAGTATGAAAATTTATGAGGCTAAAATACATATTAATATAATATACTACACATAATATTTTATATTAATAAGGTTTTTTAATTATATTTAGCAAATTATTTAGTTATTCATCGTACGTAAGGAGTAAACTCCAGTCATGCGCCGAAGTTGAATTTTTTTCTATTGAATAACTTTTATGTAATTTTGGATTTTGAACTACGATAAATTAAATTATCTAGCCTTATACTTATGTAGATGAAGCAATTTTGATGTCACAAAAGATTGCACTGTTTATGACTACTAGAGGGTCGCCTATTTTTAAATATATTTTTGAAATATAGGTAACATTTAAAAATACATTTTTTATTTTATTTTAACTGTACAATGACTGCAATTACCTACTAAGAAGTTTGACCCCCTCAGTAAGTAGGTAATTTTTTTTTTTATTTATTAAATAGCTAACCTTAAAGCATTTAACATTTCACAAATACATAAAAAAATTGGATATAGCCTATTACAAGATTAGACATATTAAAATAGTTGAATTAACGTTAGCCAATGTATAGTGAAAAACAGCTGAAAAATCATCGAGCTAGCCCGCCCTGATGTTAAGTACCTAACTTATTAACACAACACGAGACTTATTTCCTAAGTTATTCAACAAGTTAAACACTTGATTAAAATTTAATTAAAGGTGCAATACTTACTGGCATTGTGGACTACAGGCGCTATTTCGCTGGGTCTCTCTGTAGTGTCTCTGTCAATGCAACAAGCCCAGATCATACCGCCCGAGCAAAGGTCTAGCGGTTTACCACCGCCCAGTACACAGGATATGCTAAGACCACAAGTGTAACGGGCTCCGCGGTATCTGCAGGTTTGTGGTATCACTGAAAAGATAGATAGAAGATATTTTTATTTATTTTTCTACATCTAATATATAAAATATTATAATATTATACTAATATTATAAAGAGGAAAGATTTGTTTGTTTGTATAGAATAGGCGCCGAAACTACTGGACCGATTTGAAAAATTCTTTTACCATTAGAAGCCGACATTATCCGTGACGAACATTGGATACTTTTTACCGCGGGAAAATGCTTCATTCCTACGGGAAATCTAAAATAAAAGTAAATACTAGCGGCTTGGCCGGGAGATAGCGCCATCTATCCAAAAAACGGTAGATGGCGTTTTATAGTTTTCTACGCGGACGAAGTCGCGAGCACCAGCTAGTACAAAATAAAAAGGAGGAAAATATACATATAAAAAACCAAAAAAAGTAAATAAAAAATAAAAGAGGTAAAAAGTAAACTAAAAAATAACCAAGAAACCTTTTACTTATTTTACTTTTACCGTTACCTTTTACTTTTACCGTTTATTTATTTATTTTTAGATGTTTTATTAATTTTTGGGACACAAACAGAACATATGCGGATTTCGAGGGGCGATCACGATTTTCGGATTCTTCTTCTTCTTCTTGAAGTGCCATCTCCTATCGGAGGTTGGCTATCATTATGGCTATCCTAACCCTAGAGGCGGCGGCTCGAAACAGCGATCTGGTACTTTGGCCATACCACTCGCGGAGATTCTTGAGCCAGGAAGTACTTCGTCTGCCCGGCTTGCGTCTACCTTGTATTTTCCCCTGCATGATCAGCTGCAGGAGATTATACTTGTCGCCGCGCATGATGTGTCCAAAGTATTCCAGATTCCTGACTTTTATGGTTTTCAAAACCTCAACCTTCTTGTTCATTCTCTGCAAAACCGTCTCGTTCTTTATCCGATCTGTCCAGGACACCCGTAGCATGCGCCTGTATACCCACATCTCAAAAGCTTCTAAGCGTCTGGTCATTGTATTGGTGAGTGTCCAAGCCTCGACCCCGTACAACAACACAGAGAATACGAAGCACCGGACCAAGCGCATACGGGTCACAATATCGAGCGAACGGTTGCAGAGAAGGTGGCTCAACTTCATGAAGGAACTGCGTGCCTGTTCTATACGACACCTTATCTCAATGCTGTGATCTTCTTGATCGTTCACTATGCAGTCAAGGTATTTGAAGGAATTAACCCTCTCCAATGGCTGAGCACCCACATAGAGTGGAGCTGTGTACCGGTAATTAGGTCTGCCTACCGTCATATATTTGGTCTTCTTGGCGTTCTTATTTTCGGATTAAAGCCCCCTAAATAAATTGTCAAGGTGACATCCGTAATTATTAAGTATTGTTAAAATATAATTTTTTATCTACATTAATCTACATAACTACATATAAGGCGAAATGGGAATCAGACAATTTGAGATTTGGTTGTAATGGGAAAGGCAATTTGCATTTCAGGCGAAATGGGAATCAGACAATTTGAGATTTGGTTGTAATGGGAAAGGCAATTTGCATTTCAGGCGAAATGGGAATCAGGCAATTTGGGAATTGGTTGTAATGGACTGGACGCTAATTTTTCTTGTCAGATAATAGTTATTTGGGAAAATAATTAGTTAAATATTACATTAACCAACCTATTCTGGTAAATTCTAAGATTTACCAGTAAACCCTAGGATTTATCAGTATACGAGGTTTTACACAATAACATATAAGTACAATACCACAAACATATCAGTTTAATTTATCTTTTATTTATTTTTTCGCATATTTACCTATAGGTTTAATGTATGTATTAATTTCCTTAGATGACGACGACTTTGTTAGATGCTTATAACAATAATAAATAAATACTATGTTTGTATTAGGTATACAAATAAGAATCCGGCAAAACTCTCACCAGGGGAATCGAGCGAAAGCGCTAAGCCAATACAAAACGAAATAGACGATCAACAAATAATAGAATCTCATTTAATTTTCCCGTTTGCCAGCCAGAATAAATCATTATTATTTACAATTGAATATCACGTAACGGCTTGTAGCTGCGCGCGCGCATAATTCACGCAACATTGGTCTCAGTGCGATCTCGTAAGATGAAGGTGATCGGCCGCGATCAGTTTCACTGTCATTTCATAGATTCGCTTTTACTATAAAGCCGTGAATGCACTGTAGTAGCGGAACATTGACATTTATATTATTTCTCAAAAAATACAATTTTTCACAAAATATACAAATTTTCACAACGTATACAAATTTTCACAAAGTATACAAATTTTCACAAAATATACAATTTTTCACAAATAATTATTATTTACGTTTGGTATTTGAAGTTAACTAGAGTCGATGAAATGGAATAAAAATATATTCGGTAAAAAAATTGGATTCTATTTTTAAATAACTTGCATGAAATGGATGCAAAACTGCATTTCGCAGTAAATTACCAGGAGCACATTTTCCTTATTTTTAAGTATTATGTTATCAGTACATTGTAGACTAAACAATACACAACTTGTTCCAATGAACACTAAACGACAATTGTTTAATCCCCGTCGCCCGAGGCAAAAACGGGGTGTTATAAGTTTGATCGTACCTCTTGAAGGTACGTTTCCACAGATTCCAGTTCATAATAATATTCCTTGCGTCTTCCCTGTATATTTATACTCGTATTCAGTTTACCCCTATTCAGTTTTTTGACTTTTATTTACAGTTTTTAATATTTCAAATACTACACTAATATATAAAATACCTACCATACAATAAACTTGTAAACGAGTCGTGCACGTATGTGCTATGTGCACTTTAATCTCAGAAACGGCTTAACTGATTTGGATAAATTTAGCACACAGATAGTTTATTACCTCGATTAACACATAGAATACTTTTCATGTTGGAAAAATATTGCTATCCTGTGGGATTTTCAAAAAAACGAACTACAACGCACAATTGATATCTCTATTAAAAGCTAATAATTAATATACTCACTTTTTCCTAATAAATCCATAATAGAGTCGTCGTCCTGTGTCGTGCTGTAACCATGATGGTAAGCGCCTTTCCTTCTGCCCAAAGCGTCTAACAACAATATATCCTTTTCCTGTTCATTCGAAGGCCTACGTCTGTCCGAAGCCTGTTCGCTTTCTTTTAAATCTAAATCCTCCAATGTTAGCACATCGTTTTCAATATCCGAACACTTGACACAGTCCAACGAAACGGCAATTAAAAATAGTACGAAACATTTAAAAAACATAACTTCACTTTCACTCGTCTGTGGTTTTCTTCGAATTTTGAAATTTTTCGTTTTATAATCGCGCGTCGGACCGCCCGGTTTGTTCTCGTTTACGTTTTGTTCGCACATTCTCGTTTCACACTTGTACTTCAACACTTTGATACATTGTTTTCGTTGTGCATTTTTTTTTTATTGCAGACGTCCGCCCGCCGCGTGGAAAACGGAAGTAATGACGCAGAGTCGCTTCAGTTCTCACTTAACTGTCGTAACGGCGTTCATTTTGTGGCTGTTTTAGATCAAATTGAGCTTTATGAAATATAATATTTTTAGTTTTTAACAGCTGAAAGCTTACTTTGAGCTGTTGCTTCCTGTTGCAATAGAATTTTAAAATCTACATCTACTTAATTGTTTGTAAAGAAAAATGAGTATGCGAATACGAGCTTATAGTTATTTTCAGCATTTGTTGCTGAAAAACTTTCATGAAATATGAATAGTTTTTGATTCTCGGTATCCTCACTTTACCCTTATCAAAACAACATTGAAAAAAGCTGCAAATTTAGAAGGTTCTGTTATCGCTTCCATTTAATTTATATTATATATTTAATATTATGATTCATAAAGAAACATTGCATAAAAAATAAATAAAACAGGATATACATAAATATCATGTCGATTCAAAGCTTACATAATTTTAAAAGGTCGATACTATTGTGCGTGATAATGTATACTTAATAACTTAAGTAAAGTGATTTAATAAATAAATGTATTTTTATTATGATTCACACGTAATTAAAACTGCAATAAATTTCAATTATTAATTCAATAACATGTTTTGTAAGAACTTTACCAATTTTAAAGGTAACTGCGAATATATATGAAATACAATACATATAATGTATGAAAACCAAAGATCTTAGAGAAGCAATAAAGCAATAAAACTCGATCTAAAGAAAAGCGGCCACATTCCTCTAAATCGTATTTTGTTGCTTCGTGTCTAAATATGAAACTTTATAAAAGGTATTAAAAAATTGTAGAAATACTTACCGAGGGCTTCGAGTAGCCGTTATTAATAATTCCTTCTCAGTCACGAGATAGTATTTTTTTAAATGAGTGGCGCTAGTGTACCTTTATATGCGCTCTTAATTGGTAGGAACATACATACATACAATACCTACACTTACAGATTTATTATTATATTATTTATACTATATAAATTAAATAAATATTTACAATTGACAAATAATTTGACACAGCGAATTAGAATAATAAGTGCGTAGTTGTAACGATTAAAGTTTTGCAAGCGATTAAAAATGTTTCAAAACACTGATTGACAAATTCTTAGTTCTTCACCCTTGAAACAGTAATTAATTTAATCGAGCCCTTTCAAAAATATAATTTGCAATACATAGACCAACGCCGTCTGGTTTCGTTTTGACTGCAGTAAACACGATATAAAAATGGTATATACATATCTATACTAGTCTATATATTATATCTATCTATGTATCTAATATTATAAAGAGACAAGATTTGTTTGTTTAACACAAATGATAATTTAACACAAGTGTTGAGTTTTAAATAAAGAACATTCCACGACAAAAATTTAAAATGCTTCCGGTCAATTACAACCAAATTCCAAATTGCCTGAAATGTGATGTGAATACGCCTGAATGCCAAATTGACTTAATTTTTAATTACTATTAATGTAAGCCGCACATTTCTTTATTTTTTATAATTTTTATGTTAAGATCGACAGACAGGCTGGCGGTCCACTCGATGGTTATTCATTCTAATTTGGATGACACTTGTTACATGATGCTTATTAAGTGGGGGGAAAATCACAGTTACGTCTTGCATGGGCAAGGGACCTTGCTCATCAATATAATTTTTCACTTCGTCTTTCTATTTAATTTTTGTTCATCCTGATCGACACCGTTGCCACATTATGGCAGAAGTCTAAAAATTTTTTAACTATAATTTTATTTTTCAGGATTTGGTGCAGATTATCTGCACTCAGGTTCAAATCAATATCTCTATGCTCCAGCACTCGATGGTAGGTGTGGCGTGGCTTCTACTTAAAAAAAAGAAAAACGGAAATGGTGCTGCCGCGTTTGATGTGGAGAAGTCAGCAAGGGTTACATGATCTGTGGGAGTGGGGACCCGGTTCGCAGATTTTCCCGCGCAAAAAAAAGAAAAAAATAAGGGTCAACTGCAAATAAACTTTTTTGCAATTGCAAATTTGCAATAAAAGTTGGCTCTGATAAACAATAAACATGCATAATATCTAATAATATTTTTAAATTTTCAGGCAATTTGGTACTACGGCACTTCGGATTTCAGTCAAAATGGGAATCAGGCAATTTGGGATTTCGTTGTAATGGGAAAGGTAATTTGCATTTCAGGCGAAATGGGAAACAGGCAATTTGGGATTTCGTTGTGATGGGAAAGGTAATTTGCATTTCAGGCGAAATGGGAAACAGGCAATTTGGGATTTGGTTGTCTTGTAATGGACCGGAAGCACTCAAATTAGTCACGGATATCAGCCAATCATTGACGGACTCTGCGTTATTGTCAAGAGCAATGTCATTAGCGAAGAAAGTAGTGTCAATTTGAGCGAATTAAGCGCATTCCCATAGCTAACGCGTGCCATTCAAACTTCAACCTTAGACGCCTTTAATTTTAAATCTAAATCGGATGTTCGGCTCGAGTTATGTTATTGTTACGTCACTACATCCAATCCCCACTGATCAAACATCAGTTTTATTACCAAACACTGTAGGGTGGAAAGTTCTTTGACATTGTCGTGGAAGTTAGTACATTTAAAATTGTTTATGGTCATGTTTTGGAAAGCTACACGGCGAAAGTCGACGCCTTAGGACAGTTCGAGTGTAACCAGTCATTTCTAGTTGAATTAAGTGCTTTAATTAAAGAGTGGAAAGGTCCATTATGCTTTACATTTACAGGCAGGTTAAATTGATTGTATTATTTTTAATACAATCATTTTTATGTTAATAAATAATAAAAAGTAAGTAAAATCAAACATTAATTAAAAATTAACTTTTTTAATGCACATTATGATAGTCTATTCGAACATATGAGTTATTATTACATATATTTTATCAGAGTCAATCCTAAGTCCTACTTAAGTACCTATATATAACATTTTTCTGTACATAACTAGCTACACGCTCCTGCCTTCGCCCGGGTTCAAAATAAAGACTATCCTATATTTTAAATTGGACCAAATTACACATTATGTAGTTAAGAAGTTTTATCAAAATTGGTTCAATAGTTTAGGAGTTCAATGGCCTCAAACATGTGACACGAAATTCGCTGTAATCTGTCTCCGCTAAAATCTTCTATTTTGATATTATACTCCAACGACGACGTTTGATATTGTTGATCATAGATAATGATTGGTCTCGCTGCGCACAACTAGATACGGCTTTACCTAAAATCAATAGCTCCGTGAATGCAGCAACCTTTTATTGTCACTACTTATTTATCACTTATTTACTTATTTACACAGTTTCATTATATTTTTACACAGTTTCACTACGCAAATTGGCATTTTATCATGCCCAAAATTTAATAAAACATTCGGAACGCACATAACACAGTCAGTTTGCAGTGTGACTAGCTCGGGTACACCGAATTCGGCGTAGTATTTGTTGCCGCATTTTTCAATTACGGCTGTATCTAGTCGAGCGCAGCGAGACCAATCAAATATCTTTGTGAGGAAAACTTGTGTAAGTATGTAGTCTGCAGACAAAATTGTATTGTTAATATAAGGCAATAAAAAAATCGTAATACCAAAAGACGTGTAAATCCTATCAGCAGTATAAATAAGTAAGTATAATGCAGTAGGCTTGCGTGGAGTTATATTTAGCACATAATACCTCCTCATCTATACTAATATTATAAAAGGGAAAGATTTGATTGATTGTTTGTTTGTTTGTATAGAATAGGCTCCGAAACTACTGGACCGATTTGAAAAATTATTTTACTATTAGAAGCCGACATTATCCGTGATGAACATAGGATACTTTTTACCGCGGGAAAATGCTTCATTCCTACGGCAAAACGGGTAATAGGACAACCGGTAGTAAGAATTATCCTTCCGTACTTAACTTCTTTTTCACATAACTTCTAAACGGCTGAACCGATTGGGTTGAAATGTTATATGGATATTTAGATGATTTCCTGAATGATTTAAAAATACAATTGGACCCGGTAGGTGGCGCTACTGTCGGTATGTTAACTACTAAACGGCTTGACCGATTGAGTTGAAATTTTGAATGTGTATTTCCATGGTTTCACAGACACGAATGTATTATATTTTACAAAGTTACGCGGACGAAGTCGCGTAACTTTGTAAAACTTTGTAAAATTGTACCCAAAGACGTGTAAATCCTATCTGCAGTATATAAAAGTATAATACCTCCTCATACCTTATACAGATGTGAAGCCTTTACCCAGCATTTGGAACTATATATAGGTATTTATACTAATATTATAAACAGAGAAGATTCGTATGTATATTAATAAATAAAGTCAAAAAATACTGGACCTATTTTAAAAATTCTTTCACTTATAGAAAGCTACGTTATCAGCGAGTTGTTACTCGCTACATTTTATTAAGTAACGCGGGCGAGGTCGCGTGCTACAGCTAGTACAAAGTACATGGAGATAAAAATGAATTGTAATAGTTTTGTAAAGTGAATTATATTTTTACAGATAAGCCAAGCCAAGCGTTGCAATAACTTTCTCTTCAAGCTTGAATCACGATGGGATCAATACATTGTAGTATTAGGTACTTACACCACTTTACACTCCCTTCCTGTGAAGAGCTGGATTGTATCAATACTAATAATAAATCTGTATTGTATGTATGTCTGTTCCCACATAACAGTCTTGACGAATTAAGAGCGTAACAGAATCAGAATCAAGTTGGAGTAAAAATTTATAATTCCCAACGCGACGGATCATAATGCCATGATATGTTTAGTTTTCAGATAAGATATTAATGTCATATTATTTGTAGCTTTATAAACTAGACAATGGCTCAAAAATATTTTAAAATATTGGGATAATTTTCTTATTAGAACAGTT